>CM040762.1:25853935-26096435 GCA_022829145.1 Albula goreensis | reverse complement strand
AGGAGAAAGAGAGGGAGCATAGAAAGAGGAGCGAGGTCCAGGACTGCAGTGTGGGTGAAACTGGAGATGTCTGAACACATGGTAAGGAACTATTTCTCCCTCTCGGTTCAGTTAAGATAGATTTCACTGGCAGCACTCCTCCTGGGAGTGCTTGCCACAGCACTTGACCCATATATATGATGATAGCATACGATCACAATGATAATCTGAGCTGATCCATTGCGGGATCCATATGAATTTACGCAGCTCCATTTCAACAGACTGTTGAGTCCTGTAAGACTCGCTTCATGTTCTAATGTTAGCTTCCTCCTGCGCTCTCTCAGCTAGACGTTACTGCGCTCCGCAGGCGTCCACCACCTCACTTCATGTCTGAAGTAACTGAGCATCGCGATTTTTCAGTGTTGGGATATAGACTATATTATTATAATATAATAATATAATATTAATATTTTGGCAACCAAGGACTTTAAAAAAGGAAGGTGTCATCCTTAGATCTCCAGTCCTTTGAATATGTGTGTATTGTGCAGGTGAATGTGTGTGTATTGTGCATGTGAAGGTGTGCATATTGTGCAGGTGAATGTGTGTGTATTGTACACATGAAGGTGTGTATGTTGTGCAGGTGAATGTGTGTGTATTGTCCAGGTGTGTACTGGCTGATGTGCTCAAGCCCCTTAGTCTGATCCCCCCACTTCGCACTGTCAGCACCGTCACATGGCTCCTCTGTCAGCACCGTCACACTGCTCATCAGTCAGCACCATCACACAGCTCATCTGTGTAGCCTTCCCATGAAAGGCTGTGGACACTAATGCATTATATAGCAGTAAGTGAAGGGGAGTGCAATGGGAATGAAAAGCGCACTGGAAGCATGGGCAGAAGGCACGCAGGCCTGAGGCCAGAACTGAGAGCCGTATGGCTAAAGCGCCGACGCTTCAGTCTCCCTCCCTTGCAATGGCAAACACAAAATGCGCTGAACAAGTGTAACATTTGGATCTGGATTTAGCCCTGCGTGTCTTTTACTTCTCCAAAGTACCCTACATCATACGCAACATTTGCTGTTTACCATCCCTTAGGTTCAGCAGGCTGATAGATGCTGAGCTGTGAGTTGGGCTGCTGGTCCCTCCCCTGAAAGGTCTCACAGCTTCTGTTCATTGGTTAGGGAGAGAAATGTGTATGGGATTTTGATAGTTTTGTAAAATACGTTCTTGTAGTGTTCACATCCTATGTAAGTAACCATAGTACTGCTAAGGTGTAGTCACTGAGCTTGAACTTGGTCAGAATCGGTCTCTGCTTTGTACCTCTGACAATAAAGAGAAACTCTACCACATTATGTTCTCAATTAAGAGCCAAATAGCAATGGAGATTGTTTTGTGATTTGGTCTGATAATTCCAACACTCCAGGTAGCCATCTTTTGTGTGTTCAGCTGTTTGATTTCTCTCATTTACAGATGTAGGTTGGTGGTTTGTGCGAGATCAGTGTTTGTTAATAGTTTGTTACTTAGTGTCATGACCAGCTGACTGAGGGGACTCTTTTTGGGGCATGCATCTTGGGTTTTTAGGGCCTGAAATCGCAGTGTGTCTTGAGGGCCTGTTTTAAGATACATCAACATTTTATGGGCAATTTTTTGAATATTTATTATTTGTGGAATCGGCCCTGCAGGCGTTTGTGGGTGTTTTTTCATTGGACGTTCAGGACAGTTCTGCAGAATTCAGCATGCAGGGCTTCTATAGGTTGTTTTTCCCATCCACTGTAGCCATGAAGACTGAGTGGAGCCCATACTCACCTCCATATAAGGTAATGTGTTGGATTATACTGTCAAAGATTTTACTCTAGATTCTATTTGATATTGTATGCCACTTTCTCTTAGTTGCATAAAAAGCTCTTCATGCTGTTTCCTCCAGTGCAATCTCTGCCAGACCAAAGTTCTGAGGCTCTTATTATGATACAAAGGTAATCATACAGCAGGGTGTGCTCTATTGCTGCATGAACAGGCGTCTGGGCTTCTTTCTCTTATACTCTCTCACTCTTACACTGTTTCACTCTCACTCACCCTCTCACTCTCTCTCTCAGTATTCCACCCTCACTCATACTGGCTCACTGTCACCCTCTTTCTCTATCTCTCTTATACTCTCTCTCTCCCTCTCTCTCACTCTGTCACTTTAGACTCTCTCAGTATTGCACTCTCACTCTTACACTCTTTCACTCTTATATCCTCTCACTCTCAGTATTATACTCTCACTCTTATGCTCCCTCACTCTCACACTGTCTTGTACTCTCTCACACACTCTTTCACTCTCATACTCTCTATATTAAACCCTAACCCTTATACTCTCTCACTGGTACACTTTCTCTCACTCTTATACTCTCTCACTCTGACACTCTCATTCTTACACCCTCTCTTATTCTTACACTCAGTCTTTTACACTCTCACTCTTATATTCTGTCATTGTTACACTCTTTCACTCGCACTCTTACACTCACTCTTATAATAAAGATTTTCCTAGTCGACTAGTAATGGTTCAAGCCATTAGTTGACTTGCTGTCGCACGTTTATGATATTAATTCAATTATGTAAATGTAAAGTGCATTCCTTTTGTACGCCAGCTTAAAATATGCGAATTCGCTTTAACGCCCCTTGAAACACAATTAAAAAATGACGCACTTTAACGCGAGTGGTATTTTTTTAAATAATATTATTTAATAAATACTTAATAATATTTGAATTGGCAAAGGGAATTACGGGTGGTATTTAAAGTAGTGTACAGCATTTATTTAGCAGAAATGTAATTATATACTGTAACGTTAGCATTATCCGATATCCCCTTTACCAATACGATATCCACTCTCTCTCTCAAAGATTCCCACTAGTTCGATGATGTCAAAATGGTAAAAAAACAAGATTAAAAAAAAAGTGGTAATGAAGAACTTAACTGATGATAATGATAGAACATCGATGTAAAAATAAAAAAAAAAAAAAAAAAGTTGTCACATGCTATTTGGAGCTGAGTCCTACATATGGTAAAAGTTAAATCCTTACTACGAATTTTCTGAGGAAGTTAGTCGACGTTACGCGACCGCGGAACGCATCTAGAGAATTTCCATTAATTTCAATGGGGATATTAGAATTGAATTACCCGATTTTGCTTTACGCGAGCCTTTTCACAACCACATCTTGGCGTAAAATGCGAATGCACTGTATATATATTTGGGGAATCATAAAAAGGCTTGAGTTCCAGGGCTGAGAAAGAATGTTATTAGTAACATTGTTAACACCGTGCTACATTACAAAGAAATACAAAACCGTAATAATGAGTCCTTGAAATATAAATGTTTCAAGCATGCTCATGAAGCAAAAGCGGTAATGATTCTCAGCGTGTCCGAACAACCAAAAAGGAGACTGAACAGTTTGCTAATTTATTTCAACACAGTATAACAAAACACAACTTATGGACTTGTAACACCAACACAATAACTTATACAACATTTGGTAAATAAAAAACAGCATTTTATTAAAAAACTAAATTGAAAAAATTGCTGCTCTGGCAAGCTTAACATAGCGTTCATCATTTTTTCCCACCATGTCAGGTGGCCCCGAATCAACCTTTGTTCTGTCCTCCAAGTGTATCTTAATTCCATTGTTCTCTCCTTCTGTCTGCTGCTCTTCATCAGCAGTGATCAGCATGCGTATCTCCTGCACGGGTCCTGTTTTGTAGACCCACCCCCGCCTCGCATCCGCAGTACTTTACACCGCAACTGACCCGCTACCCGACATTAGCACTAATCTAATGCCGTACCTAAACGACCCATTTAACATAAAAACTGTGACCTGACCCAAACCCGTATTAAAATATTAGAATAACACAATTGCATCAGGTTCACCAAAAATGCACTACAAATTCCCGAACGCACCCGTAAATATCAATGTTAATACTTTTTCACATATTTTGGATGATTTCCTGCCCGACAAGGTGCAGCTCCCGAATCGAGTTTGATGATTTTCTTTTCTTTTCTGCCAATGAAAACTTGGTCGATTAAGACTCTGCTCATCAGACTAACATAGACATGAAAGTTTATGTGAAAGAGTACTAAACAAACTGATCTAGTTTTATTTACCAAAAGTACATAGTTTGATAAAGATGAACAGCATACACTATGATGACAGTTTTAAATAAAATGTAGCATATTCATATTAAGAAATAATCTGAAATCACCTTGAGAGCAAGCACATGTTATCATTATTTTAAATAACATATCAACAACTTGTCAAGCTCAACACTTTCTGTGAATCCATGTTCTTCACAGCCCTGTGTCTGTCACAACCTGTCATTCAATATCACAGCACATGTATGCACAGCAGCCATTCTTGGGAGTGTCTCACCATTTGTGTGTGTGTGTGTGTGTGTGTGCAGTCATGTATGTGTGTGTGAGTGAATGTGTATATGTGTGCGCATGTATGTATGTGTGTGTGCCTGCACGCACATGCATGTGTGTGTGTGTGTGTGTGAGGGTTGGTGTGTGTGAGTGAGTGAATGAGTTGGTGTGTGTGTGTGAGTGAGGGATTGTGTGTATGAGTAGGTGAATGCGTTGGTGTTTGTGTGTGCGTATTTTGAAGAATCTGTTTCTCTTTCCTATAACCAAGGCTTTGTGGAGACGCAGCATAAACAAAGGAAATGCACAACTGGAATTAAAATGGTCAAGTTAAAATAAAAAAGGGCAATTAAACATTGAAACGGTCAAACTGGCAACTGCTACACTTGCACCGAATAGGAGAATAGAGTGCCCCTCCATCTACTGTCCCTGAGTATTCCACCTTTTCTCTCCTGCATCAGGTAAGACCGTATCAGCACCGTGGAGAGGAGGGACATGGCTCTGCAGAACAAAAACACATCACAGTTAAAGTCATTAAATCATTTACAATCATGATGAATGTATGAGAACAACAACAACACCACCACCACCACCAAGAACAAACAATGACAATCTTATTACCATATGTACTTTAGCAATATGCTTATTATCATAGATAGTATCTACATTTTGTATTATCATTAACTTAATAGAATGTTTAAGCAATTTGAATGAAATGATTGGTATTCTATAGATTTTTAATTTACACTTACTTTCAAATTACTTTCAGTCTACACATTTTTCTCACCAAAAAAGCAACTTCATTGTCCACTTGAAAGTATAATTAATTTATAAAGCAATTAAATGTCGTTTAAATCTGAATTTGAGCGAGCACAAGGTATCAGGATAGGAGTTTAATCTGGATTAAAAGTTTATACATGCTGCCCTTGGAAGAGCAGAGCAGACAGACACGGTGACTGTTACCGTGGTGCTGCTCTGCGAGAGGAGGCCTACCTCTGGAGTGCTGGAGGAGGACGTGTGGGCTTGATCAAGTTACTCTGAGACAATGCCTCCACCATCCAGGAGAGGGTGCTAGAGCAGTACTCCAACTGAGAGGGAAAGAGAGCAGATTTTTACAGTTTCTTAGTTGTTCATACACTGTGACCAAAAAGATACACAGAGTGATCAAATGTTCAAATATTGCAGGATCATAAACCATTCCTGCAGAATGTTTTTTATTGTGTGTTGTGTGTTTTTATTGTGTGCTGCAATTTTTATTGCGTGTTTTTATTGTGTGTTGCTGTTTTTATTGTGTGTTGTGTGTTTGTATTATGTGTTGTGTTTGTATTGTGTGCTGTGTGTGTTTTATTGTGTACTCTGTGGGCCTCATTTATCAATATTTTCACAAAACTGTATGTGTATGTGTGTATATTTTTACGCGTCAACGGATACAAACTAACAAATTCCGCCAGATTTATCAAACACATGTAGGCACATATATAAAAATAAACACATCTACATTCAGTGTTGCCAGGATCAAGGTGTATGGAAAATAAAATTGTTCTTTACTGGCTGTTTGGGTTGCTTCCTTTTGTTTTTCTACATGAATCACCCATTTTGATAAGGGAGTTTAATTTTATGTCCGTGTGTGAACGAGCACAACAAACACACCCTGAAAAGCCCCCACTTAAACATGCATGGTGCTACAGAAGTCGAAATCAATTAAGCAAGATCTATAAATAATGGTCCGATTACCAAACTGAACAGCTAAAACAATTAAGATGAAGGCGGCTCTGTTCACAGGCTAAAGACATACTTTAAAATTTGCATGGGAGTTTTGCTCATAGGGACAGTATTCAAACATACCTCTGCCTCCAGTGATCTAAACCGGCGATCATGATCTCTGATCTCTGCCATCTGCTTCAGCACACTATCCACCCTGCATGCACAAGACAATGTCACACCAGTCATTACTCACTACCCTGTTCCACGCAACCAGCAAAACCCAGAGAACACAATGAACTCGAATTATATGTGTGAGTGAGTGAATGCTGTGTGTAGTGGCTAAAATGTTCCTTTTTTGTTCCTATGTTCCTTAGCCACTGTTGGAGCAACTGGTTGATTACACTGGTTTCTGACGCGTGTGTCTGAACGAAATTTCCAATACGTTTGCCGGGAAAAACAATGATTTATTGGAGAACGTAAAAATAAACACTAACAAACGAAAGATAATTACATTCTACATTTACAGGTTTTCCTGTCCCTTAAGTAAACTCCTATAGAATTATGCACGCAGAAATAAAACGCACACAAATTCCCACAGCTAATATGAACGACTTAACACGGTCACACGCGTTCACACGCTCACACGCTCACGGTCAAAACTTTTGTGCGCTCAAACCAGCAGTCATCTGAGGTCTGGGCAGCACACCTTTTATACCCTCTATTCACCTATAGGGGCGCATGATTAACAACAGAAAATAATATAATATAAATATAACCATATTCTTCACTACAAAGTAAACAGAAATGCAATAATATATAATATGGCTCCTACACACGCCCCCTAATTGTATATGTATGAAAACATAACAATTATCTTTTTTTTTTTTTTTACAAGGAGCCTGTCACAATATCCAATGTACAAAAATGCATAACTAGTACAGATTTACAACACTAATAAATATTTCAAACTCTTTGGGGCCAGAGGTTACTAGCACTTAGCCCCTGTTGGGACCTGGTCTTTACCACCAGTCCTAGGAGGTCATTCTTCTGCCTCCAGCAGCAGACAGAGCTTTCCAGGATGCTTGTCCGGGTCTTAAGCCTCATACTTCGTACTAGTCCTTGTGAATCAGGCTTGAGGTCCAGTAATCTTCAAAGTACCCAAGAGCCACAAGGGGTTGTCGGGTCCACGACCATCAATGTTTCCAATCTGGAATCCTTTTCTGACTGCAGACCATGTCTGCCTCTCCTACAGCAGGGGCAAATACTCCTGGATCCATTCCTACTCTTCCTCGTCCTCTTCTTTTGACTGTCACTGGCCAGATCGTTCAGGCGTCTCTATTTACGCTTGCGTGCAGCAGACTTTAACTGGGGCGACTGCCCATTCTCCTTACCCTCCTCCTTCTTGACCTTCCAAAATTCCAGCTTTTCGGTTCATTCTTTTCCTCTATTACTTTTTCTTTCTGTACTTCCACCTGAGAAGGAGGGATGTTTTCACCACTCTTTCCTTTTTTACCACCTTTTCTTTCTTCTTCAGAGCAGCATATAGTTTCACATAGCTGTCTATGCTGCTCCATCCGTGATAGTCATGAGAAGGGAGCAAAAGCAGGCAGCGTGGTAGCCACTGTCACAGGAGTCGCACAGCAGTATTAGTTCAGGATGGTTGGGTAGGCCACAATGTTTGCTGGGGCATTCATTAGGAGGAAGCCCATCTGAGGAGGAGGAGGTTTCTGAGTCATTTCTATTCCTGTCTTTCTCCACCTTGTAATCTTCATCACTGTTACCATCATCAATCTCTTCGTCATTGCCGTCTTTCTTCTCCTGTCTGGCCAATAATGATGCTTGCTTCTTCTCCATTTTCATGTCCTGAATTTCAGTCAGCTTGGCACTTCGCCAGCAGATTCTGGGGAACCTCCTCAGAGATCTGCCTTCAGACTCAGAATCTGGTTTCCTCTCCTCTTTCTGAATCTCTGTCTTCTTTGGATGGACTGGAGGTGGGAGCTTCAGTTGGACATTCTCATCCCTCTTAGCTGCTCCTTTCTTTTGATGGCCTGCTTTGTCCTCCACTTTGGTGAGGGCAGAGCTTTCCAAATCTACCACCTTCCGCTCATGGTTGCTTCCTTTAAGAAGAGACGCCAAAAGTGCAAAAGATTTCTCTGCCTTTTCAGATGGTAGGTGTGTGTCTGTCTCTTCCAAAGCAGCAGCAGCATCTTCACTGACAGCAGCGCTTCCTTTCTCCATTTCTGTGCTCATCACTGGTTGGTCAGAGACTGTGGGTGTTACAGGCTCAGTTTTTGTTATCACTTTCTGAAATAGTTTGTTCCTTTTGAATTTCCTTTTCAGGCTTAAGAGACGCGTTTCACAATATGGTACTTAATAGGCATGACGGTACAATCCTTCCTGAAGGGTACAGCTCGACTATGTAGTCCATCGTGTGGCTTGATTGACTCCTCTGCTATCTTTACAAACCTTTTGTGCTCCAATGACATTTCAGGCTTGTCCACCGATGACATCTCATTGAAGTCATGATTATGTTTGATCAACAGCTCCTCTGAGTTTGGAATTGAGATTCTATTTACAGTGATTGTGTGACACCTACTCTTGTTGGCGACGTTATTACCTCTGAGAGGACCATTAACAACCCACCCCAATAGGGTTCTTACAGCATATGGCCCGTCTCCCGACTGTTGATTATTTCCCCAAGGTTCTATGACCTTGGTAGCATTGGTCCCTATTAACAACTCCACATTAGCCTTTATTTGTGGAATCTGCACTTGACTCAGATAAGGCCACCTGGTCAGGTCTTCCTTTGTGGGGATGTTTTCTGTGCTCACAGGCATGGTCTTCTGTGTGTAGACCTCTGGCAACTCTATGAAATTGTCACTGTCTAATCCCAGAGATCTTCAAACCTGTAATGACATGTGAATGCACAAATTTCTCTTGATTCATGGTGCGCAGAAGGATGTTAGTTTTTCTTCCTGAGATATTCAACTGCTTCATCAGGCGCTCTGTACAGAACGTGGCTGAGCTGCCTGGGTCCAAGAAGGCATATGTCTGCATGTATTTGTTTGCTTTTGCAGCTTTTAATCTTTACTGAACAATAGACAACACACAATCTGTGTTACAGCCCCAATATGCCCACATGCACTGAGAGACACCAGTGCACTGCTCTGGAGTGGGTCTACTGGCTGTTCTGCTGTTGTTTCTCTGATTTTATCTTTGTGTTTTATGTGAAGCACACTAGGTGGGATAGGTTACACACACTGCATGTGAGACGCCTTTGCAGTCTTTGCTCATGTGACCTCTTGTCAGACAACCAAAGCAGATTCCTTTCTCCTTTAGAAAGTTGATCTTCTCCTGTGTGCTTGTTTCCTTAATTGTGGACATAACACCAATATATGACCACCTTTGCAGAACAGACATCCTATTTGCAAACTTTCATCTTCGGGGCTTGTGGTGGTGTGGTTTCTGTCATATTAACTACAGACACTCCTGTAGCAAAACTACTTCCTGTTTTGGGTCTTGATATTAGTTTAGTGGGAATTGATTTGACCTTGGGTTTGATGTTGCTGGTATCTGAATTTTGTATGTCACCATACACAGGGTCTGAAGTTATCCTAACCTGCTTCTCAATAAATTGCACCAAATCAATGAACCTGGCCCTCTGTCTGCTCTTTTCTTGTAGCTCACAAGCAACTGACCTCCACTTCTCCCTGAGCTTATATGGGAGCTTCAGAACAATACCTTTTAAGTTGGAGGTTAGGTCCAGTTCGTCCATATACTGCATGTCTTCCATAGAGTTGCAGCATCCTCTTAGAAACAGTGCATAAGCCTGTAAACCTTTGGGATCCTCAGGTTTGATGGTAGGCCATGTGAGAGCTTTTTGCATGAAAGAAACAGAGATTTTGTACTCGTTACCATAATGCTCACATAAGTTCTTTGCCTTCTCATAACCTCTGTCTGGGCCATGTGTAGGCAACTTCTGACAAGATCACGAGCTTGACCTCTGGTGTACTGCTCCAGATAATACAGCCTGTCCTTGGCTGCCTCTGTGTTTTGCTCAATCACATGTTCAAAAAGATTTGAGAAATGACTGGAACTGTAGAATGTCTCCATCGAAGGCAGTAATTTCTCTTGGTGGCAAGGTGGAAAGAGCCTGTTGTCTGACCATCATGGTGCTAATTTCATTTTGTCTCTCCAGAACTGCAATGAGACTGTCTTGATCTGCTCTACTCTGTGCAGGGGGTCCTGCACCCTGGGTCTAAGCTACCCTGGGAGCTCCTTTGGAATGGGCCTGCACAGAAGGCCCCTGGGCCCCGTCGGCCTGGGCCATGACTCTGCGTCACATCCCTCTCTGAGATCTTCATGAGCTGAATGTTGAACAGGAAGTGGGATTTCTGTTTTTGGAACACACTTTGTATCCATGTGTCTGGTGTGCTTTCTTGCTCCTTCACCTGATGGAAATCCAGTTCTGAGTTTTGTATCTGACTGCCAAGTCCTCAAAGTACTCATTCATGGCATCCATTGATGTTGGGTTTACCTTCTCTGCACCTTTAAAAATGTTGATTTTGGCTGTTGTGGCTGCTATTTCAGTTTGGAGTTCCAAAGTTTCTCTCCTTTTCCTTAGTTCATCCTTCTGTTTGTTAAGCAGCTCTTCCTTGTCCTCTAGAAGCATGCTTTTCCTTCAAAGCAGCAGCCTTTGTGAGCAAAGCGGCCTTTTCGCCTCTGCCTGGATGCGGGCAGATGATGTGGACGATCCACTTGAGTGTGTGCTTCTCCTGCTTGACCTGCCAGACATGTGGCTTGAAACTGAAGAAACATTGTCATTGTGTGCAAAGTCATCACTGGGATATGGGTTGGGTTTCTCTGCTGCAGTCAGCCATTTAGACACAGAGGAGAGGAAGGCATGGATACAGTCAAGCTTGGGCCTATACCATGTTAACTCATCATGTCTCTGGTCATCCTCAGTCAACAGTTGTTGATAAGAAATGTTCAATGTTTTGAATTCATCAAGCATCCCATTGTATTTCACCATGTTTCTCTTTCACTTCCTCACATTCATATAATCAGCCATAAGCTCATTAACAATGTTCATGTCGTCGGGTAAGATGGGACATTTTCCTGTTCTAGAAGCACGCATTTGTGCGTTTTCTCTACCAGTTCCTTCTGATAAACCCTGTTGCAGCATGTTTGAATTCGAATCTGAATCAGAAGCATCCATTCCACTCGACAAATTAACTACTTATATTTCTTTTCCAGTAGAAACAGTTCAAATGAATGCAGTTCAAATCCAATAACGATTCAGTTTCAATTTCAATGCTATTGATCGTTGATGTAATAATTGCGTTTATTCCCGAATCAGTCACCGCCCATTCCTTTGTTCAATAGATATGGCAATTGTCCAGCAATGAATTCAAACCATATACTCCACAAAGTTTAAAAGTATAAAACAGCCAGCCAATCACTTTTATTCCAGTTAGCTTTTATATCGGTCAGTTCACAGTGTATTACACACACCGCCGATTTCGTCGCTAATTCTCCACGCTTTTTTCCCGAGCCTCCTTTGTTGTGCTGTGAATAACACGCTCTTCAAACAATCCAAATACGGTCCATTGCTTCAGGTAATCCACAGAAAAGTTTTGACTTTTGTAGTGGCTAAAATGTTCCTTTTTTGTTCCTATGTTCCTTAGCCACTGTTGGAGCAACTGGTTGATTACACTGGTTTCTGACGTGTGTCTGAAAACGAAATTTCCAATACGTTTGCGGGAAAAAAAAATGATTTTGGAGAACGTAAAAATAAACACTAACAAACGAAAGATAATTACATTCTACATTTACAGGTTTTCCTGTCCCTTAAGTAAACTCCTATAGAATTATGCACGCAGAAATAAAACGCACACAAATTCCCACAGCTAATATGAACGACTTAACACGGTCACACGTTCACACGCTCACACGCTCACACGGTCAAAACTTTTGTGCGCTCAAACCAGCAGTCATCTGAGGTCTGGGCAGCACACACCTTTATACCCTCTATTCACCTATAGGGGCGCATGATTAACAACAGAAAATAATATAATATAAATATAACCATATTCTTCACTACAAAGTAAACAGAAATGCAATAATATATAATATGGCTCCTACACACCGGCCCTAATTGTATATGTATGAAAAACATAACAATTATCTTTTTTTTTTTTACAAGGAGCCTGTCACAATATCCAATGTACAAAAATGCATAACTAGTACAGATTTACAACACTAATAAATATTTCAAACTCTTTGGGGCCAGAGGTTACTAGCACTTAGCCCCTGTTGGGACCTGGTCTTTACCACCAGTCCTAGGAGGTCATTCTTCTGCCTCCAGCAGCAGACAGAGCTTTCCAGGATGCTTGTCCGGGTCTTAAGCCTCATACTAGTCCTTGTGAATCAGGCTTGAGGTCCAGTAATCTTCAAAGTACCCAAGAGCCACAAGGTTGTCGGGTCCACGACCATCAATGTTTCCAATCTGGAATCCTTTTCTGACTGCAGACCATGTCTGCCTCCTACAGCAGGGGCAAATACTCCTGGATCCATTCCTACTCTTCCTCGTCCTCTTCTTTTGACTGTCATTGGCCAGATCTGTTCAGGCGTCTCTATTTACGCTTGCGTGCAGCAGACTTTAACTGGGGCGACTGCCCATTCTCCTTACCCTCCTCCTTCTTGACCTTCCAAAATTCCAGCTTTTCGGTTCATTCTTTTCCTCTATTACTTTTTCTTTCTGTACTTCCACCTGAGAAGGAGGGATGTTTTCACCACTCTTTCCTTTTTTACCACCTTTTCTTTCTTCTTCAGAGCAGCATATAGTTTCACATAGCTGTCTATGCTGCTCCATCCGTGATAGTCATGAGAAGGAGCAAAAGCAGGCAGCGTGGTAGCCACTGTCACAGGAGTCGCACAGCAGTATTAGTTCAGGATGGTTGGGTAGGCCACAATGTTTGCTGGGGCATTCATTAGAGGAAGCCCATCTGAGGAGGAGGAGGTTTCTGAGTCATTTCTATTCCTGTCTTTCTCCACCTTGTAATCTTCATCACTGTTACCATCATCAATCTCTTCGTCATTGCCGTCTTTCTTCTCCTGTCTGGCCAATAATGATGCTTGCTTCTTCTCCATTTTCATGTCCTGAATTTCAGTCAGCTTGGCACTTCGCCAGCAGATTCTGGGAACCTCCTCAGAGATCTGCCTTCAGACTCAGAATCTGGTTTCCTCTCTCTTTCTGAATCTCTGTCTTCTTTGGATGGACTGGAGGTGGGAGCTTCAGTTGGACATTCTCATCCTCTTAGCTGCTCCTTTCTTTTGATGGCCTGCTTTGTCCTCCACTTTGGTGAGGGCAGAGCTTTCAAATCTACCACCTTCCGCTCATGGTTGCTTCCTTTAAGAAGAGACGCCAAAAGTGCAAAAGATTTCTCTGCCTTTTCAGATGGTAGGTGTGTGTCTGTCTCTTCCAAAGCAGCAGCAGCATCTTCACTGACAGCAGCGCTTCCTTTCTCCATTTCTGTGCTCATCACTGGTTGGTCAGAGACTGTGGGTGTTACAGGCTCAGTTTTTGTTATCACTTTCTGAAATAGTTTGTTCCTTTTGAATTTCCTTTTCAGGCTTAAGAGACGCGGTTTCACAATATGGTACTTAATAGGCATGACGGTACAATCCTTCCTGAAGGGTACAGCTCGACTATGTAGTCCATCGTGTGGCTTGATTGACTCCTCTGCTATCTTTACAAACCTTTTGTGCTCCAAATGACATTTCAGGCTTGTCCACCGATGACATCTCATTGAAGTCATGATTATGTTTGATCAACAGCTCCTCTGAGTTTGGAATTGAGATTCTATTTACAGTGATTGTGTGACACCTACTCTTGTTGGCGACGTTATTACCTCTGAGAGGACCATTAACAACCCACCCCAATAGGGTTCTTACAGCATATGGCCCGTCTCCTCGACTGTTGATTATTTCCCAAGGTTCTATGACCTTGGTAGCATTGGTCCCTATTAACAACTCCACATTAGCCTTTATTTGTGGAATCTGCACTTGACTCAGATAAGGCCACCTGGTCAGGTCTTCCTTTGTGGGGATGTTTTCTGTGCTCACAGGCATGGTCTTCTGTGTGTAGACCTCTGGCAACTCTATGAAATTGTCACTGTCTAATCCAGAGATCTTCAAACCTGTAATGACATGTGAATGCACAAATTTCTCTTGATTCATGGTGCGCAGAAGGATGTTAGTTTTTCTTCCTGAGATATTCAACTGCTTCATCAGGCGCTCTGTACAGAACGTGGCTGAGCTGCCTGGGTCCAAGAAGGCATATGTCTGCATGTATTTGTTGCTTTTGCAGCTTTTAATCTTTACCGGAACAATAGACAACACACAATCTGTGTTACCGGCCCCAATATGCCCACATGCACTGAGAGACACCAGTGCACTGCTCACAGGTGGGTCTACTGGCTGTTCTGCTGTTGTTTCTCTGATTTTATCTTTGTGTTTTATGTGAAGCACACTAGGGTGGGATAGGTTACACACACTGCATGTGAGACGCCTTTTGCAGTCTTTGCTCATGTGACCTCTTGTCAGACAACCAAAGCAGATTCCTTTCTCCTTTAGAAAGTTGATCTTCTCCCTGTGTGCTTGTTTCCTTAATTGTGGACATAACACCAATATATGACCACCTTTGCAGAACAGACATCCTATTTGCAAACTTTCATCTTTCGGGCTTGTGGTGGTGTGGTTTCTGTCATATTAACTACAGACACTCCTGTAGCAAAACTACTTCCTGTTTTGGGTCTTGATATTAGTTTAGTGGGAATTGATTTGACCTTGGGTTTGATGTTGCTGGTATCTGAATTTTGTATGTCACCATACACAGGGTCTGAAGTTATCCTAACCTGCTTCTCAATAAATTGCACCAAATCAATGAACCTGGCCCTCTGTCTGCTCTTTTCTTGTAGCTCACAAGCAACTGACCTCCACTTCTCCCTGAGCTTATATGGGAGCTTCAGAACAATACCTTTTGCTTGGAGGTTAGGTCCAGTTAGTCCCATACTGCATGTCTTCCATAGAGTTGCAGCATCCTCTTAGAAACAGTGCATAAGCCTGTAAACCTTTGGGATCCTCAGGTTTGATGGTAGGCCATGTGAGAGCTTTTGCATGAAAGAAACAGAGATTTTGTACTCGTTACCATAATGCTCACATAAGTTCTTTGCCTTCTCACCCCTCTGTCTGGAGCCATGTGTAGGCAACTTCTGACAAGATCACGAGCTTGACCTCTGGTGTACTGCTCCAGATAATACAGCCTGTCCTTGGCTGCCTCTGTGTTTTGCTCAATCACATGTTCAAAAGATTTGAGAAATGACTGGAACTGTAGAATGTCTCCATCGAAGGCAGTAATTTCTCTTGGTGGCAAGGTGGAAAGAGCCTGTTGTCTGACCATCATGGTGCTAATTTCATTTTGTCTCTCCAGAACTGCAATGAGACTGTCTTGATCTGCTCTACTCTGTGCAGGGGGTCCTGCACCCTGGGTCTGTGCTACCCTGGGAGCTCCTTTGGAATGGGCCTGCACAGAAGGCCCTGGGCCCGCGGCCTGGGCCATGACTCCCAAGGTCACATCCCACTCTCTGAGATCTTCATGAGCTGAATGTTGAACAGGAAGTGGGATTTCTGTTTTTGGGAACACACTTTGTATCCATGTGTCTGGTGTGCTTTCTTGCTCCTTCACCTGATGGAAATCCAGTTCTGAGGTTTTGTATCTGACTGCCAAGTCCTCAAAGTACTCATTCATGGCATCCATTGATGTTGGGTTTACCTTCTCTGCACCTTTAAAAATGTTGATTTTGGCTGTTGTGGCTGCTATT
This sequence comes from Albula goreensis, assembly GCA_022829145.1. NCBI lineage: Eukaryota > Metazoa > Chordata > Actinopteri > Albuliformes > Albulidae > Albula > Albula goreensis. Next base: position 26,080,481 of record CM040762.1, on the reverse strand, counting down.
TCAGTTTGGAGTTCCAAAGTTTCTCTCCTTTTCCTTAGTTCATCCTTCTGTTTGTTAAGCAGCTCTTCCTTGTCCTCTAGAGCATGCTTTTCCTTCAAAGCAGCAGCCTTTGTGAGCAAAGCGGCCTTTTCCGCCTCTGCCTGGATGCGGGCAGATGATGTGGACGATCCACTTGAGTGTGTGCTTCTCCTGCTTGACCTGCCAGACATGTGGCTTGAAACTGAAGAAACATTGTCATTGTGTGCAAAGTCATCACTGGGATATGGGTTGGGTTTCTCTGCTGCAGTCAGCCATTTAGACACAGAGGAGAGGAAGGCATGGATACAGTCAAGCTTGGGCCTATACCATGTTAACTCATCATGTCTACGGTCATCCTCAGTCAACAGTTGTTGATAAGAAATGTTCAATGTTTTGAATTCATCAAGCATCCCATTGTATTTCACCATGTTCTCTTTCACTTCCTCCACATTCATATAATCAGCCATAAGCTCATTAACAATGTTCATGCGTCGGGTAAGATGGGACATTTTTCCTGTTCTAGAAGCACGCATTTGTGCCGTTTTCTCTACCAGTTCCCTTCCTGATAAACCCTGTTGCAGCATGTTTGAATTCGAATCTGAATCAGAAGCATCCATTCCACTCGACAAATTAACTGTACTTATATTTCTTTTCCAGTAGAAACAGTTCAAATGAATGCAGTTCAAATCCAATAACGATTCAGTTTCAATTTCAATGCTATTGATGCGTTGATGTAATAATTGCGTTTATTCCCGAATCAGTCACCGCCCATTCCTTTGTTCAATAGATATGGCGGGAATTTATTCCCAGCAATGAATTCCAGCAGTATACTCCACAAAGTTTAAAAAGTATAAAACAGCCAGCCAATCACTTTTATTCCAGTTAGCTTTTATATCGGTCAGTTCACAGTGTATTACATACCACCGCCGATTTCGTCCTTTAATTCTCCGCTTTTTTCCCGAGCCTCCTTTGTTGTGCTGTGAATAACACGCGCTCTTCAAACAATCCAAATACGGTCCATTGCTTCAGGTAATCCACAGAAAAGTTTTGACTTTTGTAGTGGCTAAAATGTTCCTTTTTTGTTCCTATGTTCCTTAGCCACTGTTGGAGCAACTGGTTGATTACACTGGTTTCTGACGCGTGTGTCTGAACGAAATTTCCAATACGTTTGCCGGGGAAAAAACAATGATTTATTGGAGAACGTAAAAATAAACACTAACAAACGAAAGATAATTACATTCTACATTTACAGGTTTTCCTGTCCCTTAAGTAAACTCCTATAGAATAATGCACGCAGAAATAAAACGCACACAAATTCCCACAGCTAATATGAACGACTTAACACGGTCACACGTTCACACGCTCACACGCTCACACGGTCAAAACTTTTGTGCGCTCAAACCAGCAGTCATCTGAGGTCTGGGCAGCACACACCTTTATACCCTCTATTCACCTATAGGGGCGCATGATTAACAACAGAAAATAATATAATATAAATATAACCATATTCTTCACTACAAAGTAAACAGAAATGCAATAATATATAATATGGCTCCTACACTGTGAGTGGATGAAAGACTGAATTACCTGACAGAGGTTCGCTTGAGTCTCTCTGTGTCGCTCTCCCGCTGTCGCTTGTTTTGTGCAGAGAGGAGATTCTCCTTCTGGATGGCTTCCCATGTCATCAGCCTGCTGGCCTTCCTGCCCCTGAGCTCCAGCACTGAGAGGGAACAGGATGATCTTCAGAACCTGCAGTGCCCTGTGTCTGCATAACCTTCACCTGCAGAACCCTGTGTCCACATAACCATCACCTACAGCACTCTGTGTCCACATAACCATCACCTACAGAACCCTGTGTCCACATAACCTTCACCTACAGAACCCTGTGTCCACATAACCTTCACCTACAGAGCTCTGTGTCCACATATCCTTCACCTGCAAAACCCTGTGCCTCCATAACCTTCATCTGCAGTGCACTGTGACTGCATAACCTTCACCTACAGAACTCTGTGTCCACATATCCTTCACCTGCAAAACCCTGTGTCCACATAACCTACACCTGCAGTGCCCTGTGTCCACATAACCTTCGCCTGCAGAACACTGTGTCCACATAACCTTCACCTGCAGAACATTGTGTCCACATATCCTTCACCTGCAAAACCCTGTGTCCACATAACCTACACCTGCAGTGCCCTGTGTCCAACTAACTTTCACCTGCAGAACTCTATGTCCACATGACCTTCAACTGCAATGCCCTGTGTCCACATAACCTTCACCTGCAGTGCACTGTGTCTGCATAACCTTCATCTGCAGTGCCTTGTATCCACATAACCTTTACCTGCAGAACCCTGTGTCCACATAACCTTCATCTGCAGTGCACTGTGTCCACATAATCTTCATTTGCAGTTCCCTGTGTCCACATAACCTTCACCTGCAAAACCCTGTGTCCACATGACTTTCACCTGCAAAACCCTGTGTCCACGTAACCTTCACCTGCAGAACCCACTGTGTCTGTGAACATCATGTCATGTTCTGTGGATAAGGTTGTCACAGATGAAGACCAGCCCAGCATGAATTGCATTGCATAGGAATGCGAAGTCTACACCACCATACCTAATTTAATTTAATGAAGGGCATCTTTGATATGACATCCCATACATTCCCATTTTACTGTGGCCAAAAATCAGGGCAAAGAAGTGGCAGAAAGTGGTTTGAGAAGTGGTTTGTCTTGTTGTGCAGAAAATGTAATGAATGGGCAGAAATCTGTCGCAGGGGTGAGAGTTTTGTTTTGCTTAAAATCTTACTGAAGTGGCGTATCTTCGCCGAGGGGATCTTGCGGATACCGCGCTTGATAAAGAGGTGCAGGTGGGACAGGATGATAAAGGGGGGCGCGAGAGACGGGCGCGAGTGGTACTCCACAATCAGGTTGTAGCGCTGGAACTTCCAGTAGGTGTCGCTGTGCTCCTGCACTTTGGAGAACGTGTAACTGTAAGTGCAGAGGGGAGGATCACTAGCTTGCAGTCAACACAATCAATGTCTAGCACTGTACTAACAACTAACTCTGCACCCCATTCACACACAATCAGCAGCTAGCAAAGAGCTTCACTCACATCCAATCAGCAGCCAGCACTGAGTTTCACTCACATCCAATGAGCAGCCAGCACTGTGCTTTACTCACACCCAATCAGCAGCTAGCACTGTGCTTTACTCACATCCAATCAATAGTCAGCACTGTGCTTTACTCACATCCAATCAGCAGCCAGCACTGTGCTTTACTCACATCCAATCAGCAGCCAGCACTGTGCTTTACTCACATCCAATCAGCAGCCAGCACTGTGCTTTACTCACATCCAATCAGCAGCTAGCACTGTGCTTCACTCACATCCAATCTGCAGCTGACACTGTGCTTCACTCAAATTCACATTGGTAGCTAGCACTGTGCTTCATCCACATTCATTTAGCAGCTGGCACTTTGCTCCGCCTTTTATGCATTTAGCAGTTAGCACTGTGATCCACTCACACTGAATTAGCACCCAGCCCTATGCTAACTTTCATTCAACTTTCAACTTTTAGAGTCCAGCACCTGAACACCAGCAGAAGGACCATAGTACCTGAACATGGCGATAAGGAGGTTGAGCAGTAGTATGTTGGTGACCAGCAGGTAGATGACCAGCAGGACAATGACCAGCCAGTTGGCGTAGGGGTTCAGGCAAGGCTCAGCTCCCTTCTGAATGAGCTCAGGGTCATCTGTACAGTTCACCTCCCCCACCTTTGCAGCTAAGCGAGAGAGTGGGCAAATGTTTTTCTCTGTTCATCTTTATCTCCATTAATCTAATAATCAATTCTGGTAACAGTTACTAAAAAGGTCTGGCCATTTCTGAGAGTAGATAATCCACACCACCTGCACTACTGTACATCATCTACAACACTTTACAGACAACCTGCTGTACAAACTCACTCACAAACTCACACACAGTGAATACCATCAATCTCATTGAGCGGAATCTGTCCAAATATGTGGAGGTAGGGTCTGTAGAACACCCTCCGCAGGATCCAATCAGGCCGGGGGTCATAAGAGTAAAGCAGAGCCTGATTGGCCACACCATATGCCATCAGCCACACCCCCAGGAAGAAAAGGAAGAAGAAGGCATCCTTCATCTGTGAGAGAAACAATAGAAACACAGGAACAGGGAGGAAATTAGCAAAAAATGTAACCAACAACTCTGCTCTGCTCCCCTCTCGCTTCTGCCCTGCTCCCCTCAGCTCCTCTGCTCTGCTCCCATCTGCCCCACTGCCCTTCTGCCCTGCACTCACCATCTTGCCCACGATGATGATCTTGGGCCCAAGCTGTTTGTGGATGGCAAATATGTGGATGAGTCTGAGGGAGAACACCATGAAGTCGATGCAGAGCACAGACCGGCCAAACCAGTAGGACGTCTGGAACATTCTGACAGCAGCACACAGAGATATCAAGTGATCAGTTATGAAATGAAAAGCAAAACAGAATGCTATGTGTTCAAACCACACCACAGCACAGAGACAGGTCAGGAGGCTAATCCACACATCCTAACCCACACTAGAGCACAGTGATGATGTAGTAGGCTAACCCACACAGCTTAAACAACACCAGAGCACAGAGATGGGTTAGGAGGCTAACCCACACAGGTTAGCCCACACTAGAGCACAGAGACAGGTTAGGAGGCTAGCCCACACAGCTTAACCCACACCAGAGCACAGAGACAGGGTAGGAGGCTAACCCACACAGGCTAACCCACACCAGAGCAGAGAGTCAGTGTAGAATGCTAACCCACACAAGTCAACCTAAACTGAAGCAGGTGCTGAAGGTGTTACCTGCAGCACAGGCCGATGCTAAAGAGGAAGATGGCAGTGAGGTCACACTTGTTCCACACATCCTGGATGTACAACTTCATCCTCTGCAGCACCGTGGTGCTGCCCACAAAGAAGGTCTGAGGGGTGCACAGATCGGACTTACTATGGGGGCTATCGGAACACACATCAGGTGTGACACACAACTAACATATACACGTGTGACACACAGATCTCAGGCTCAGCACAGTTACAAAGCACAGCTTCTCAGGCCCTCACCTGGCGTATCTCCTCACAGACCAGAGTAAAGACCCAGAAGTACAGCACAAACTCTGCGAGTGCAGGGCCCGCTGGGGGCGGTGGTTTGAAGTCGACCAGTAAGACGTAGGCAAACAGGATCAGGAACAGGAAATACATCAGAACGTTGCCTAGAAAAGAGGTGACTGGGGCAAACCAGAACTGCCTCCATCGATAAAACACGAAGGGAAGCCTGGAGGGGGCGGAGCCTGGGGCAGAGGGAGGGGAAGAAGAGGCGGGGCAGGGGGGGGGGGGGGCGGGATACAGGGGGAGGTCACTATGTCAGCAATGAAACAAAGTTTCACTGATCAGAAGGCAGCTTCATTTAAATGACATCAGAACTCCTGACTATTTACAGAGCAGGATACAGGCCAGAGCAGGAATGTAAAGAGAGAGGTAAGAGATGACAGGGCAGGAGGACAGAGGATGAGAAGAAGTGAAGAACACTGCACTCACCTTTCAGTCCCATCCTGACAGCGTTGTATTCCTCAGCGTCTTCCTCACTGTGGGGACAGTGTAGGAGAGGGAAAAAGGAGGGGTCACTGTACTGTGGGGCCTTCACAAAAGACACAGAGAGTAGAGAACAGGCCGGGTCCTTACGTCTGCATGATGTCGGCCAGAGAGAGGATGGTGTCGCCCCCCAGGCTGTCCGTGTCCCTCATGTGAGGAGGGTCCTCGGGTTTCCCCTCTTCCTCCTGACCTCTGAGAGAGGGGGAGGTTAGAGCTCCAGCTGAACACAGACACACACAGATACAGACAGATACTAACCTGAAGGAGATGAGGTTGGTGTAGATGAGAGGGGGCAGGAAAAAGCCTAGGATGAGTTTCCACACCTCCGTGCTTCGCTCCATGTCTCCCCACCAAATCTGAGACAGCAGAGACTGGAAGACAAAACGGAGACACCAAGGTTACCATATAACATACACACACACACATGCACGCATGCACACAAATGCAAACACATACAGGCATACAACCCAACACAGACTAACACAAACACTAAGCCTAAAATAACCACCCAAACACAATCACACACCCCTACGCACCCACTCAGCCTAACACAAATACACATAAACAACACACAGCCTAGCACAATCACACAGCCTAACAAAAACATATTATCCTCATAGTTCTCCACACATGGCTGTAGACTGGGATAGACAACTTTCTAAAGGCAGGTGTGTGAGTGTAGTATAGGTGTATTGCATACCTGCACTCCATCATGGCTGAAGAAGAGTCGGGCATCGGCTGCCATGGCCATCTGCAGACAGGTAGCCCCGCCCCACACTGGTGACTTCCTGATCAGCAGTGTGAAGGAGCGGCTCTCACTACTCTGGTAGCACTCGCTGAACACATCTGTGGAGAGGAAGGGGTTAACATGGCGGACCCACAGAGAGACAGCGCGTAACTGGGGCAGAGGACATCAGACATCTCATATGTGATTCACACCATCCGCATAAAGAGTTTACATTCTATATGAGCCTAAACTGCAGCCTTACTGGAATTTAACACAGAGCAGAACAAAGTCATCTACTGCTATGAACGAGAGGCCACGTGATCACATATAGTGCCATTTGATTACCATCTGATTACACTATGGGGTCCATTCACAAAAGGACTGGCAGTATAAAAGCATGTGCAAACCTGATAACCTGCATAACATCCACACTGATCAACTTAACAGGTGCAAGATGACCAAGTGTCATGAAAATGAAAGATAAATGGATTTCTCTTTTTTGAGGATTAGCTTAAATGAATGGCCAAAATGTGTTAGTTCGAGAAATAGAGGGAGGAGGTCATGCAAATAGATCACTTTAGCACATGTCATGTGATCCACTAAATGCCTGAAAGCAACTTTGGTAACAGCATGTGTATTTTAGTATGAGCAGGCACTGTTGTAGAGCACAACATAGAGAACGGGTATTTTCCACTTGTGTAAATCTCTTTGGAAGGTCAGAGGCAAAAATAACAGACACATGCCACCTATATAGCGGTGCCATTGAACAGCTTTTGGGTGAAATGGGTTTAGAAGAAGTCCCACTAAGAATCCCAGCAGCAGCCAAACGTCTGGTAAAGAAGATGGTAAGTGTGGCCTCATGGAGTACCCATTATCAAACACTGTGACCGATTAGGGAGCCAGTGAGCTGACACATTCTACTTAACACTCAAAATCCACCATCTATAGTTATGACCATTTCAGTCCTAACAAACATCTTACTCCCAGAGGTACTCATAGACATGCAGTAATATGTACACACTGTTTGTTTGAAATGCATGGGCGTAAATATGCATGGGAAATGAGCAGAGAGAAAACCGGTCCTGCCACCCTCCCCTCACCATGTGCCAGGTTCTCGAACCTCTGCGCCAGCTCTTTCATGGACAGCTTGATCTCCGTCTCCTCCTCCAGCTTGGATAGCTCCCTGAGCATTTTACAGCCACTGAGTGCACTGAGCACAGATTCACCTGCCTGAGAGGGGGGGGGGTGGGAGTGAGAGAGGATGAGCGAAAGGGAGGGAGGGAGGGAGAAGGAGAGGGAGAGAGAGGAAGGGAGGGAGGGAGAAAGAGGGAGAGGGAGGAAGGGAGGGTGAGAGGGAGGATAGAAAGAGGGGAGGTGGGAGAGGAAGGGAGAGAGAGAGGGAGAGAGGGAGGGATGGAGGGGAAGAGGGAGGAAAAGAGGGAGAGGGTGGAGTGGGGGAAAGGGAGGGAAGGAGAGGGGGAGAGGGAGGAAGAGAGAGAGATGGAGGAAAGGAAGAGAGGGAGGAAGAGAGGGGGAAAGGGAGTGAGGGAGAGGAGGGAGAGGGAGAAACTGTCATCAGAGGGGTCACGCTCACTTGAACAGGGACACTATCTGTGCCCTGAAGCAGTCCTCAAGAAAGCTTGAGTGAAAATGGCAGCCATCAAAACTGGAGGCATGTCACATAGCATGGAAGCATAGCCTTCCCAAATGTAAGCTGACCCTTTCATCTGCTAGATCCACCTACCTCCAACCTGAGCAGAGTAAATATAACACAAGATTTCTGTCTGACACTTGAGAAACAGAATTCAAACAATCATTAGAAGAGGTAAACTATCCCAAAAACGGCAGTAGGAATGATTTCATGGTTTTGTTCTGAGAGAAGATCGAAGCTGTAAGAGAACCAGGGCCTTATTTATATATAAACTGTGCTTTGAGGTACATCAGATTCCCCTATACAGCCGGCAAACATCAAAAAGCAATCCACAGCGATGACTGGTTTTCCCTATGTAACGGTGCAATAGACTGCATAAATGACACCGACAAATGTGGTTGCCCAATGGCCAGGGTCAAGTTATGATTCGTTCATACTGATGAACATTAACGTCATCAACTCCAATAATCACAGCCAGATGCTCAATGAGGGGGCTCAGTGGTGGCACCCCCATACCGCTGCCCATTGAGCAAGCATACACCGCTTTGCCTCAACCTTGATGTCGAACCATTTTTTCTTAATCTCAATCTGCGTGCAGGTCTCTATACCCAAGGAATTGTCAGCCACATTAACCTCCTGCCATGCAAGGTATTTTTATATTTATTATCCCGGAAAAATGTATTATCCCGCCACCAGGTTTGGTTTTGCACTCCGAGAGGTTTCTTTTTTAACCTCTTTGCTACCATTATTGCACTTAAAATTCATTGCTCTATCCCGCAGACTGTTTAGATCTTGCTCAATTGATTTCCACTTCCGGAGAACCATATATGCTTATAACATATATGTGAGCACAAGCACAAACGTAGGTATAGTTGTGACTTATAATAGAAAACATGCGTATGTGTAGCATACAAGTTTTATAAATCAGATTTTTTTTTGCATACACAAACTCATAGGTTTTGGTGTACATTGAATTCAATTCAATTCAATTCAGTTTTTGTATAGCGCTTTTTACAACAAGTTGTCACAAAGCACCTTTACAATTGATCCCTGGCCTGAAACCCCCTCAGAGCAAGCCAAGGCAACAGTGGCAAACTCCCTCACAGACAGGAAGAAACCTTGAGCTCAGAGGGGGAGCCCATCTGCTTCTGGCTGGCGCAGGGTGTACAATAGGTAGACAGGAGAGTGGAGATGGCTGACATAACTCTTTCTGATTCAAATGATATTTGAAAACATAACTGTTTAGGTAAAGAAGCATGCAAAGTTCTATAAATGAAGCCCCAGGACTGTGTTAGACTTCAGGCCTGTGCTTGAACGGCAGGAACCAGTTCATTAAATTAAATGAATCACCGCCAAGAGGACGACACATCGCTCTAAGGAAATTTTCTTCTCTGTCTCTAAATTGTCATGGCTGCTTAGTTGTTCCAAATGTGGCCGTGAAAGATCTTGTTGTTACTCTTCATCCAAGTATAACGTTTGACACCCTGCCTCCACCAGGACCACACCCTTCAGCTTCCTTTGCTTACGATTTGACCGATTGACCATGTTGGTAGTACAAACTCTCACCCTCAGCCAGCCAGAGGAGGATGGGCTCTCCCTGTCAAGCCGGGTTCCTCCCGAGGTTTCTTCCTGTCTGTTTTACATAGGGAGTTTCCTTAACACTCTTGTTAAAGCTTAGCTTTGACAGGGCTCAGGCCAGGGTCTTGTGAAGTGTATTGTAGTTTGTGAATGTTTTGACTTGATTTAGAAGTACAGGTCACATGTACCATCTCCCAGAAGTAGATGGCCATTTCACTGCGATTCTGTAGCACGGCCCAGATGAAGAGAGAAGCCCAAGGAGAGAGGCAACGCTGGTCTCGGTACGAGCATTCACCCAAAAGGAGCTTGTTCACTTGCTAGGAGAGAGAGAAAAGAAACAGAGCAAATACCCCATAGATTCCTTATACAGAGTGTAATTAGTAAACAATCCTGCGACACATTGTATTTATATCTGTTTTATCATTAATGTCAGTCTTTATTAATCAGTTGATAAACTTTGTGTAAAAATACAATCTATGACCATAGATACTTTCAAAATGATTCAATGAACACATGGTTCAAAAACACATGACAATGAGAAAATTGGGCTGAATAAACACAAGCATGAAAAGGAGCTAACACACCAGTGCTAGCAGCAGAAGCCCTATCCGCGATGGGCCTTACCTTGAGTGCTTTCCTTGTGCTGGTGAAATGGTCCAGTCCCAGAGGAGTGTAATAAAATGGCTGACAGACGTCGCCCATAATGTCCCACAATAGCCGTGAAACCTGGGGGATGAGGATGAGTGTGACACAAGGCAGTAACTACAGCAGGGTGGGGTTTGTGGGGGTGGAGCGTAACAGTGCAGTAACTTGAGGGCTCATATACTCCCCCAACCCACACATTACTGCCCCCAGTGCCTGTCTCAGACCCCCCACCCATAAACTACTGCCCCCAGTGCCCGTTTCACATACCCCCCACCCACACACTACTGCCCCCAGTGCCTGTCTCAGATCCCCCACCCATAAACTACTGCCCCCAGTGCCCGTTTCACATACCCCCCACCCACACACTACTGCCCCCAGTGCCTGTCTCAGATCCCCCACCTATAAACTACTGCCCCCAGTGCCCATTTCACATACCCCCCAACCAAACACTACTGCCCCTAGTGCCCATCTCATACCCCCACACACAAACTATTGCCCCTGTGCCTGTCTCAAATGCCCCCCCACTCACATACTACTGCCCCCAGTGCCCACCTCATACAGACTGAGCTCCTTGGCAGAGACGGGGCCAGTCAGAGGGCTCTCGGGGACCTTGTAAGAGAAGATGGGGTCCAGCTCAGTGGTGTCGGAGGGAGAGGAGACGGTCGTGCTCTGTCTCTCACTGAGCCGCCTTTGCAGCAGTTCGTACGCCAGTGAGCTGTCCGACAGCGACCTGTACAGGGTCTCCAAGCGCCGGTATGTCAGGTAGTCCAGGATATTCAGGCCATTCTCCGTGAAGAGCCGCACAAACTGCGGCTTGTCATTCACCAGGGCGTCCGTCATGGAATCCTCCAGGTCCTCATACTGACAGAGAACAGGTACACTGACACCACATACACTCACACTTCACATCAGAACACTTACGCCTCATACACTCACACTACACACCAGAACACTTACACCACATACACTCACACTTCACATCAGAACACTTACACCACATACGCTCACACTTCACATCAGAACACTTACACCACATACACTCACACTACACATCAGAACACTTACACCACATACACATTCAGAACACTTACACCACATACACTCACACTTCACATCAGAACACTTACACCACATACACTCACACTACACATCAGAACACTTACACCACATACACTCACACTTCACATCAGAACACTTACACCACATACACTCACACTTCACATCAGAACACTTACGCCTCATACACTCACACTACACATCAGAACACTTACACCACATACACTCACACTTCACATCAGAACACTTATGCCACTGTGGCGCCGGGAGAGGTGGAGGGAGGAGCAAGCTCCTCAGCTCCTCCCAATGTACTGCTGTCAGTCTCCTGGTTTCCTCCCTCAGCCTGGAGAAGTAACTGGAGCTGCAACAGCAGAGGCCTCGCTAACAGGCAGGCTCACCTGCGAGTGATTTCTAATCAACTCAGCTGTGAGCACTTGCCTTCAATTAGGCCATCTATTTAAGCACAGCCTAAGAGGCTGAAGGGGGTCTTGTTGGAACTGTTGGACTTTTTGTGTTTGGATGGCTGTGCTGTTTTTCTGTTTTGCCCTGTTTTGTATTGAGCCCTTTGTTAGTGTTTTCTTTTCCCCAAAAAGGGGGTAATAAATGGCCTTTGGCCTTTTCAGTTGAACTTTTTGTTGTGTTTTACCTTCCACTCACCACCCAGCACAGTGGCCACACCTGCCACTTTGTCACACCACATATACTCACACTACACATCAGAACACTTTCGCCACATACACTCACACTACACATCAGAACACTTACGCCTCATACACTCACACTTCACATAAGAACACTTACACCACATACACTCACACTTCACATAAGAACACTTACGCCACACACACTCACACTACACATCAGAATACTTACGCCACATACACTCACACTACACATCAGAACACGTACGCCATGCTTTGCCACACACATGTATCTCTTCTGACTGACACCACAATTCAGAAACATTTAAAAATGCTTGCTGTGTCAGACAGGGCACGTGGAGCTGTGACAGATGTGTGAGACAGGGATGTGTCTCACCCTCCACTGAATGTCTCCGTTAAAGAGCTCACTCTTGGCAATGTCCACGCGGTTCCAGGCAACGGCTAGCTTGAGCTCCTCTGTGTACTCGCTCGCGTCGCTGGACACACGTTTGCTGGCTGACCAGCCGGACAGCAGACAGTGACAGTCAGTTTCATACACACAAACCAAAATGGATCACAGGAATAGCGTCAAACTGTTCATTCTTTGTGTAACATGTATGATTTCAGAAGAAAAACAGACATGCAGACAGAAGGAGGATATGGTTACCTCTCACCAGGGCTTTGAGCAGCACTGTGTCAAAGTCATCTGGCCCCTCCTGCTCCCCGCTGTAAATGGTGATCAGATCTCTGTTCTGATAGATACTGAGAGCCTGGAGGAACAGTATGGAGACATTAGGGACTTAGGGCTCAGGGGAGGGAGCAGGGCTTAGGGCTAGGGACACAGGAGGGAATAGGGCTCAGGGGATACAGGAGGGAGCAGGGCTGAGGGGACACAGGAGGGAGTAGGGCTCAGGGCTCAGTGGACACAGGAGGGAGTAGGGCTCAGGGGACACAGGAGGAAGTAGGGCTCAGGAGACACAGGAGAGACAGGAGGGAGCAGGGCACCAGGGGACACAGGAGGAGGTAGGGCTCAGGGGACACAGGAGGGAGTAGGGCTCAGGGCAGGAGGGCATTAGTTGGAAACAGAATGGAGATACGTATCGGGTCCACTTTTTTCAGTATTGAAATTGAATTGCAAAGTTAATGGACCAAGGATGGGCTAAAAATGTATTTTGTAGAACAGGACCAGACTGAAAAGGCAGTAGAACTGGTTTTACACAGACTATTTCAGCCTTACTGAGACCCCCGGCTTCTCCCTCTCACCCTTTCTGTGAGTTTCTCCAGCTCTCTCTCAGTTTCAGAGGGAAAGAACTTCTTCACCCTGTCCCGGACTCTGTCCCTCTGCTCCGCATTGGACCCCTCCCCCTCCCCTTCAGGGGTGGGTGAGGCCAGGGGCAGGGCTGAGAGGTCCCCCAGAACTTCACAGATGAGATCAGCTGCCGCCCCAGACCCAGCCAGAACCAGCCAGGGTGTGAGGCTGCGTAGAGAGAGCTCCACTCGCTGTAAGAGACAGAGAGAGGAGGATCAGGGAGAGAGATCCACTCACTGTGGGGAGGAAGAGAGAGGAGGATTAGACAGAGGGATCCACTCACTGTGAGAAACAGAGAGAGGAGGATCAGACAGAGGGATCTACTCACTGTGACAGACAGAGAGAGGAAGATCAGGAGAGAGATCCACTCACTGTGAAAGACAGAGAGAGGAGGATCAGACATCCACATACTGTGAGAGACAGAGAGAGGAGGATCAGACAGAGGGATCCACTCACTGTGAGAGACAGAGAAAGGAGGATCAGAGATCTACTCACTGTGAGAAACAGAGAGAGGAGGATCAGACAGAGGGATCCACTCTCTGTGAGAAACAGAGAGAGGAGGATTAGACAGAGGGATCCACTCACTGTGAGAGACAGAGAAAGGAGGATCAGGAAGAGAAATCCACTCACTGTGAGAGGCAGACAGAGGAGGATCAGACATCCACATACTGTGAGAGACAGAGAGAGGAGGATCAGACAGAGGGATCCACTCACTGTGAGAGACAGAGAAAGGAGGATCAGAGATCTACTCACTGTGAGAAACAGAGAGAGGAGGATCAGACAGAGGGATCCACTCTCTGTGAGAAACAGAGAGAGGAGGATTAGACAGAGGGATCCACTCACTGTGAGAGACAGAGAGAGGAAGATCGGGGAGAGAGATCAACTCACTGTGAGACAGAGAGAGGAGGATCAGGAAGAGAAATCCACTCACTGTGAGAGGCAGACAGAGGAGGATCAGACATCCACATACTGTGAGAGACAGAGAGAGGAGGATCAGACAGAGGGATCCACTCACTGTGACAGACAGAGAAAGGAGGATCAGAGATCCACTTACTGTGAGAGACAGAGAGAGGAGGATCAGAGATCCACTCACTGTGAGAGACAGAGAAAGGAGGATCAGAGATCCACTTACTGTGAGGGACAGAGAGAGGAGGATCAGAGATCCACTCACTGTGAGAGACAGAGAAAGGAGGATCAGAGATCCACTCACTGTGAGAGACAGAGAGAGGAGGATCAGAGATCCACTCACTGTGAGAGACAGAGAGAGGAGGATCTGAGATCCACTCACTGTGAGAGGCAGACAGAGGAGGATCAGACAGGATCGATCAGATTGCTCTCCTGATTACAATAAGCATGTTACCTCCAGCATGGCCGCCTCCCCTGCAACCAGCATGCAAAGCACAGGGATCTCAATACTCCCACTGCCTGTATGTGTGACAGAGAGAGAGAGAGAGAGAGAGAGAGAGAGAGAGAGAGAGAGAGAGAGAGAGAGAGAGAGAGAGAGAGAGAGAGCAAAGAGCAAATTAAACATACACATTTACAGGCAAGCTCTCTGGCATTTTCTTCTCCCAGAGACACCTGATCTCAGCAGCATCGCTAATTACAGATACATACTAAGTATAAACTAACAAACTCCACCAATGAAAATCAACAGACCACGTGTCACACTGTATACCAACAAATCATTATGGGATTCAATTCAAACTGAGAATTCCATAATCATACCATAAATATTATTAACATGTCCCAACCATGAATTAGAACATACAGTACAAATTGTATATTCTGCATGCTTGCTGAGGCAACACATGTGACCCATACAATGACATGCATGATTGTGGAGCATTTCATATTTTCGTTTTATGATGTCAGTATGAACATCATCCTAATACAAATTGTGCATCTCAGTTTTGTACTGGATAAGGATGTTATCACATTAGGATCAGTTGTAAAATAACGTGGTGACATGCAAGGACTACAGGGGCCAAGTGCTCAGAGCCACAGGGAAGGCAATGGATAAAACTGCTCTCAAAATTATTATAACTAATGTTATAATATGATGTCAGCTGATGATTCCCTGATGGAAAGGCCAGCGTGTATCTAGAAATGACTATAAATTTCTAAAAAATCCACATTCCTAAAAAATCTTTACGGGGCCAAAACTGGAGCTACCCCATGGGTTCAGAGGAACGTAAAACAAAAATGTTAATGCTTGGACCTGTAATATTTTGTATGTGTGTGTGTGTGTGTGTGCATTCCCACACACACACACACATGCACGCATGCATGCACGTGCACATGCACACACGTACGTACACACACACACACACACACACACACACACACACACACACACACACACACACACACACACACACACACACACACACACACACACACACACACACACACACAGGGATGTAACACAGGGATGAGTCTGCACTAGCCAGCCTGGCAACCAGCCCAGCTGTACAAATAGTTCACCTGTTTGAAATGTTGCTAGTCAAGTCTAATATTCTTTTTTAATTATCAAGCTTATCCTTATTATTACCATGTATCTATTAATATAATCATGATTGTCCATATTAGTAGAACAGAAACTGGCTGGATTGCAATTGAAGCCCCTGAGGAAAAACTCTGCCAACTGACTGCTCAGTTGTGGCTTATGATGAGTGGAAACTCTTTTGACAGGATCTTGGCCATCTCTTGTTCATTGAGTCTCACCAGATGTTTCTTGACCTATGAAGTTGTGGATTGCTTGGTATGGCCTTGTTTTCGGGCCTGATGGCCTTGTTTCCTGTGTTCAGCTGTTCTTGTGCAGCTTTGAAAGGCCTCCCACTATTTGTTACCTGTGAACCTGCTTGTATCTCACACTGAGTTAGCCTACTATATATGGCATAAGTGTAGTTCGCAAAGGTTTGGGTATGTTTGTGAGTGTGCAATGGCTATTCTGGGCTGTTTCAAAGCAATATAAGATCAAGGTATCCAAAGGTTACAAGCCCTGAGAGTAGTACTTACTGTGTGATATGATCTAAGAGTGTGTTGGAAATTTTGGCCTACTTCCAAGCAATATGGAACCGCATGGACAAAACCTCTGATGGTCACAAATCCTGAGTCCAATGTCTGTTGTATGATCACAGCCGATAAAGCTACTACTTTCCCCTCCTTTCTATATACATTGCAGACATCTCGGGGTAGTGGTAGCCTAGTGGTAAGAGAGGCAAACTTGTCACAGTGGGGTTGCAGGTTCAATCCCTGAGCCAATAGGAGGAAACTGGGGGGGGGAAGCAAGCAACCACAATCTCCCATCTCTGGACTCAATTCCACTGATGTGCCCTTGAGCAAGAGGTACAGAGCAGGCATGCTCTGAAACACAACAACTCAGACAATGCAGCCTCAAACCTTTATTGCTCTGAGGGAGGCAAGAAATGCTTGGGTGGCAAACCCCAGATAATGTAGCTTTGTGTGTGTGTGTGTGTATGTGAGCAAACCCAGTAACAACTACAATTGCCAACTGCCCCGACCCCATCACTATGATTTTATCCTCTATTCCCCTTCTCTTCTTCCTGCTATGTGTCTCTCTCTTTCGCTCCCCCCTAACCTCACTTCTCTTTGCCATCATTATTCTTTATTAGGATTCTTACTTTTATTTCACAGTACCTATCCATTATCCCTTTCTCTCCATCTTCCCTCAATTGCTCAGATCCAATCAAATCCAAAGATGTTATAACAACAGCTTAAGTGCTCTAATATTGCAACTCTACTCCAGGCCCGCTGCACACAGTTGAGTCTTCAAATGTCCCTCCAACTCTACCGCCAATCCCCAATTCAGCCAATGTTTGTTACTCCGAGTGTTTGTATGGTTCTGTCTTTATGTTACATGCTCATTTTGGTTTTGTTATATGTTTTCACATTCAAAAATGTCCCACACATTCATCCTTACTGCACATTGTGTAATTCAGTACCACACACTACAATACCAATCCCATGGTACAAAATAACATCATGGAACATAATTATGCTTTATACAGGAATCTGCTTTATACAGGAAACTCACTTTATAGAGGCAGTTATGGAAATTTACATCCAGATGGATTGGCCAAACGTACCACTCCACATGTAGGTCTAAAAAATGAGGCATCTCCATTTTAATCAGTAAGAACATTTCATTTTCCCACAATTCAACATTGACCGATCCAGAGGGTCATTATATCATTATCACTGGAACCACTGGAAAAGACATTCTAACTCTAGCAAATATCTATGGCCCCAACACAGGCTCTTCTTCTTTTTTCCACTAGTTATTCTCAGGAAAGTGACGATTATAACACTGTATTGGATCCACACATAGATCGCTCATAATAACCCCAGTAATAATGACTACTCACATTATTCACCTTGCCATAAATCATACTCTTGTATAGAGTATATTTTGGCTGACAACTCTATTACACACAAAATAGCTGACCCAGCCATCCATAGCATTATCATGTCTGATCATGCCCCCAATAGTTTTAATTTCTTAGCAGCACATAAACCCCATCCTCCTCTCAGATGGCACTTCAATAACTCATTACTTAAAGACAAAGAATTTCACGACTACCTCAAACACGAATGGGCATCCTTTATCAAAATCAATAACCCTGGAATAACAGCATGTACACTACGGGAGACTGCAAAGGCTGTCATGAGAGGAAAAATAATATCATACTGTACATACAAAAAGAAAGAAGAACTCACAAAAGAACATAACCTACAAAAACAGGTGAAGACATTAGACCTTCTTCCTGAAAACCAAACATGAACTAAACAACATGCTAAACATGAAAACTGAATGTATTCTCCTCAAACCACGACAGCAACATTCTGAATCTGGGAATAAAACAGGTACACTTTTAACAAATCAGCTGAAGCAACAAACAGAGAAATCTACCATTACCTCAATTATACACTCATCTGGAAATATAACTCAAAACTCCTCCATAATTAATGACTCTTTTAGATCTTTTTACTCAAATCTTTATACTTCTGGCCAGAACATCTCTCCTAAAGAAGCTGAAACATTTATGAGGAATGTCCCTCTACCTAAACTAACTCAAACCCAATCAGAAAATCAAGAGGTACCTCTCTCCCAAGAAGAACTCACCAGAGCGCTCCATCTGATGCCCAACAATAAATCACCTGGACCAGATGGCTACCCAGCACAATTTTATAAACATTTTTGGCCTCTCCTTTTATCTCTTCTTTAAAGTGATATCTAAGATTCACCAAAATACCACTATACCCCAGACACTCATCAGATGCTCTGATGAAGGCTGGTTTCAGCCGAACCGCGTTAGCGTTTTGATAGGTGTTGGCTAAAATAAATGGTGAAATAGTGAACCATCTGATTTTTATTATTGGATGTGCGACCTTCCTCTCCACTATACCCCATGATATGAACACTGCCTATATTACACTCATCCCAAAACCAAATAAGTACCCCACTCAATGCTCCAACTATTGCCCCATATCATTAATTAACACAGACACAAAAATGATAAGCAATGCTTTATCGGTCAGACTAGAATCTGTGATTTCATAATTTATACACATAGATCAAACCGGTTTCATTAAGAGGTTTCATTCCTGAGAAAATAAACAAAGATTATTTAACCAGATCAATTTCTAAAAAAAATAGCACCTCCCCAAACAATCCACCATTCATCATAAAATTTGACAGGGTAGATTGGTCCTTTAGCTTCACCTCCTTTCATCACTTTGGATTCTGGCCAGATTTCACCAACTGGATTAAAACACTATACAATTCACCCACTGCATCTGTTATAACTAATGGACTTATATCAAAACTAATTCAACTACAAAGAGGCACTCGACAAGGATGACCATTATCCCCACTACTGTTTGCACTCTTCATTGAACCCTTGGCTGTTTCCATTAGGCAATGTGACCGTATCTCAGGCACCCAAAGGTCACACCACCATAAAATCAGTTTGTATGCCGAAGACATCCTGCTATACATTACAAACCGAGGGGTTTAACCTAACCTCTGAGCTAAAAGCCCAGATCCCTAACCATTAAATCACAATGCCAGCCTGTCTCCTGCTCTAATGTTCCTCTGTCATGCTCGCTTGCCCCCTCTCTCACCCCAGATGCCAGTCCTCTGGTGGGAAATGTAGTCCTCCATTCGGGCCCGGAAGCCTGTCTCGCCTCCTCTGCGTCCCACACTGCCGTCATCCACCAGGAGGAAAGCTTGGTAGTTGTTGTCCAAACAGCAGCTGTCGCGTGAGGTGTTCTGGACATAGTACCTGGCTGGAAAGCTTCCCTGAGATGCATAGAGAGATAAACACGAAATCTGAGGGGAGCACTTGTTTGTGATATGTGTCATTTGTCTGATGCTTACAGGCATGGGGTGAGAGAGAGAGAGAGAGAGAGAGAGAGAGAGAGAGAGAGAGAGAGAGAGAGAGAGAGACATAGACATAGACCTCTTCAGAACCCCAATATGACACCTGCATGAACTTGGCAAACCATATGTTCAACAAACATATAAAACTATTTCTGATTGTTTGTGCTTTATTTGTTTACATTTGTGAATATTTGTACTCATACCATGTTTGAGACATTAAACATAATATTTTGTAAACATATGACATCACTCAACACCCCAACATTGTCAAAAACATTCAGAGACAATTTCGTTCGTTTGTGCATTGTTTGTGCACAACACATGAACATTTGTGCTAATACCGTTTTTGAGATATTAAACATAACATTTTGTAAACATACGACTTCAATCAACCAGCGTGAAGTTCCCATATGTTCAAAATTCACATGTGCACAAACGTAGCACAATCTATCAGAAATAGTTTTATATGTTTTTTGAACATATGGGGTGGCAACTTCACGCAGGTCATTCAGACTGGAGCTACAGGTTTTCGTCTGTGGACTCACTCACCTGAGGGTTGACTAGCTGCTGTCGGTTGTGCACCAGGCCCCAGGGGGCGATGCCTAGGGCGATGACTTTAGTTTGGGAGAGCGACGGAGCGGCGGTGGCATGGTCTCTTACTGCCTCCCCCACACACCTCCCCACCCCCTCTCTCAGCCCTCCTGTTAAAATCCACGCCCCTGGGACAGAGAGAGCTCAGCTCATATACCCATAACCCACAACTCATGCCAGATTTTACAACACAAGAAGGGGATTAGTGAGCAACATTTACAACAATAGTAGGTGTCAGTTTTTGTAGATCTTTACAGCTATTTTGGTCAAACTTTGCCCCGTACTTGGTTGTTCCATTACATCCTGTTGAGGCGTTGACAATAAACATTCCAAACAGCAAAAAGTACAATACTTTCACGAGTGTTTAGTGCATGGGGAGTCATTAAGGAAACGGTGTGTTTGAGTCACACAAACATTAAATCTTTAAAGGGGGACTGTTTTATAACGGGAAGTCTTCTGTAGCTGCAGCGGTCTGAAGCGGCTGGCCCTGAGGATGGACGTGCCCAGAGCAACCGAGGCATTGGTTCCCGGGGCAGGAGAGGGAGCTCAGAGGAAATGCGGCTTTCAGATGCAGCTCCACAGCCTTCTCTGGGGCCCAGCGTCAGGGCAGGGTCGGAGCTCGCCGTCGCTGAAGTCACATGACCAAACCACAGCCTCAACAGTTACATGACCAAATCAAAGCCAGGGCAGTCACATAACTAAACCACAGTGAGGGCAGTCCATGACCAAACCACAGCAAGGGCAGTCACCTGACCAAACCACAGCCAGGGCAGTCACATGACCAAAGAATCTCCCCTTTGCTTGGTTTCTGATATGACACACATCAACCATCTTTCAATATGACTGACATGTGGGGATATGCACACCTGCAAACATGAACAGAAGGCAGGAAATGGAGGGAGAGGTGGGAGAGATGAAGACCAGTCACCTGTGCTCTGTGCGGCCTTCACCAGCCCCTGCCTCAGCACCTCCCGAACCCACGGCTTCAGCTTCTCCCGACCCTCCCCCCCCACCACCGACACCACCAGGTTAGGGGGGGGTACACCCCAGTGCGCAGTGACCAGTGTGTACACGATCTGCGGCGGGGTGTCACAGGACAGGCGCAGGAACTGTGGGGGGCACAAAGACGTCATTAACACATACACACCAAGCGGCAAGGAACATTACAGGATTTTACACTCATCCGTGGAGTCATTAAAACGTCAGAAACAATCTGACGCCATAACTCAGTGAGACATGGGAACAAACAGGGCTGGCCATCGGTGCCGTTATGTCCTGAGACTGGGAGCTTAACACTAAGCCTGAGGAAGTAACATGACCCACTCTGTGTGTTAACACTGGACAGAACACCAGCCAGCGCATGCTAAATTTACCACTGGTAAAATCAGCTATTAATATCCACGATCAGAGACGAGCCTGTGTCCCACAGTGGAGGCCTATAGTAATTAGGGGCCAGAGATCAGCCAGTGCCACACAGCAGGGGCCCATAGCGATTAGGGGCAGAGATTAGCCTGTGCCACACAGCGGGGGCCCATAGCGATTAGGGGCCAGAGATTAGCCTGTGCCACACAGTGGGGGCCCATAGTGATTAGGGGCCAGAGATTAGCCTGTGCCACACAGTGGGGGCCCATAGTGATTAGGGGCCAGAGATCAGCCTGTGCCACACAGCGGGGGCCTATAGTGATTAGGGGCAGAGATTAGCCTGTGCCACACAGCGGGGGCCCATAGTGATTAGGGGCCAGAGATCAGCCTGTGCCACACAGCAGGGTATTTCCCTCCCCCTAACACTGTGGCATTGAGGATGAGAGCAAATATAAGGTAGGCCTAGGTTAGGTAGGCCCTGTTCTTCCAAACATTGTAAGAAATTCAACAAGGACTGAAGTAACATTTACATTGTTCTGATTTTATTTATGTAGGTGTTTGACACGGTCAACTGGTTATTTGAATGTTTGATTTAGGTCTCTCAGTGCAATACACACATCCTGCAACCGCTCTTTCACTCCAAGAATTGACGTGTTGATTTATTCTTGTTGTTTCAGCTCTGTATCAGTCAAGATGCGTGGCCCAGCTGAAGCACTCCCTGAAGAGAACACCCTGTACGTGAATCGTGTGCATAAATCGATTGTACGAGGATTTAGTCTAGTCTGCCTGTAGTCTAGTATCTAAGGTTCATGACTTGGACACTTGAGGTTGGTGGTTCAAGCACCAGTCTAGCCACAGCAAGGACACCATTGCTGCTGGGCCCTTGAGCAAGGCCCTTAACCCCACATTGCTCCCAGGGAGGATTGGTCCTTGGTTAGCTTAATCAACTGTATGTCACTTTGGATAAAAGTGTCAGCTAAATAACTATAATGTAATGATTTGAGTAAATTTCGAAGCTTTTGTATTAAATCTTGATAAATGAGGGCCCTGGCTGCAAGGAAAGAAAACAGGCTATGTGGCCACTGCAGCCTGAAAGGAGTGGAGATAGAGGCCCACTTTCTAGCAGCCTGTCCAAAATATTCAAACATTAGACAAGATTTTCCATTTTCATTAACTAATGAAGCAATGTATCACAGTTTATAGCTCTGCAGTTCTGAGATTTTTTTAACATCTGTTCGATATGAGTAAATGTGTTTGCGTTACAGATGGGGAGTCTTGTTATTGTTTTTGTTTACTGTTCTTTGTGTTTTATGCTTTAGCAACACAAGATTATCTTGTCATGCCAATAAAGCACATTTGTTCTAAAAAAAATATTCTAACAAGTAAGAAATTAGTTGATAGAAGGATTGAAAGCAGTATCTATGTGCTGAAAAACATCAGTGCCAGTTTCTGTCATTTTTCTGTTTCACACAGTTTTTATCTGGCTATATGTATGTCAGATGTCTCAGTACTAAAACACAATGCAACAATCAGAAAACAAGCAAAAAAAGTTGTTACTTAATTAAAAAACTACTGAACAGATTTTTGCTACTGATTAAATGTAATTTTCTAGTAGCCAAAAGGACTTTGTGTGACAATTGGAAGGATGCTGAAAACAATTAAGGAAAACAAAAAATCTCAGTGTGAAAGAGTAGTGTTAACTACTGCATTGGGTTGGACTTTAGATGTGCTTTTTTGTTTTTTAATGTTCAAGGATTGAACTTTGCTGTTCATTTACAAACATTCTGTTTAAAGCCATAATTCCAAACAAATGCATAAACTTATAATAGTCAATTCAATAAATAAAACTTCTAAGTCAAACATGAGACACACATCAATGATGAGAAGGTGCATTAATTAAACTGCTTATTATTGCCAGGGCTACTGAAATTCAGGTTAGTATTTTGGCAATTACATTTATGGGAGAGTATTTAACATGTTTATCTATTTCCATTTAAGTCTCATATAAAGTCTTTATTCTTCCTTGTCTAAATGTGTCATTTTTTATTCTTTTGGTGTTTAATAAATCTTAAAAGCTCTGGGGCTGCCTGAGTCATTGGCCAGTTTCAGGACAAACAGGAAGACCCGGTTAAAAATGGAAGAGGAAGAGGTACGAACGTGGCTGTGTCTCTTTCCGGCACCGGCAAACTCCAGCTCTCCAAAGGCATCAGTGGGATATTCGGAGGAATGCTGGGTACTTTCCCACTGGCTCACGATGGCCGTTCCGAAAAAATCCCCAGTCGCGATCGACCCATGCAACTCCCGGACACCTCCGCACTGGCACAGAGCGCCATTGCTAAGGAACACAAAGGTTTCGAACAGCAAACGACACCCTGAACATCACCACAGACACCAAACGACTGATAAAGTACATATCATGCTGAATGACATAACACTGACATGTTAATATACGGACAGAATGGTGTTAAAGCATAAACACAATAACTCATCTTTCATGCAATGGTGCGGGGAGAAACATACCTGAAAGAATCTTCCACAAAGGTAGTGCACACTCTCTTCTTGATAATCTTTGGTATCCAGCTCTGAAATGACAAAGGAATTGTATTCAAGAACTTTTATCATCTAGTACTCTGCCCCAATATGGAAGCTGATGTTTCAATGATCTTCCCCTCACTCAGGGAGACTAATCCCTGTCCAGCCCTTCACCTGTAGCTGGCCACAGCAGCACATCACACCAGCCCAGAGGTCACCCGTTCATGTGAACTGAGTCTTAGAATGCTGCAGCAGGAACCTGATTGGACAGAGGATTTTCCTATGAGCGGTGCATCAAGGAGCAGTTTTCAAACCATCGCTGCCTGGGTAAAGTTATGGGCAATTGCTACCGCACATAGCCTCTGCCTGGGTAAAGCTATGGGCTATCGCTATCACACACAGCCTCTGTCTAGGTAAAGCTATTGGTTATCGTGTATTGCCATATGGAGCTCTGCTGATCACATCAGCATGGTCAGGATAGCATCCCGAGACAAAAGGGAACATCATTGCAGGATTAGTATCTTATCGCTATGTGCAAGGTCATTGAACATAAATGGTAGTTCTGAAAAATTTTTGGTAGCATGCATTTCTACCAGTTAGCTAAATGAGCTTGCTCTGCATTGAGTATAACATCTGAACTATTGTTCAGATGTTATTTCTCATAAAATATTTGAGAATTTAATACATTGCTGCTGTACAGAACTGAATTAATAACAATAATATCTTAATTAGCTCAAAGCTGATTTGCTTACAGATGTCACCATGTGAACACAATCTAATCTGTGACTTTCAAAAACAAACACCTGCTCCTGTTCTCTCTAGCAACTTAGAGCATGTGCAAAACAATTCTCAGGGAACGCCCATTCTGCAGGTCTCTTTGCAGCAATCAAAGACATGGATTTAACACTAGTGACCTAGATCCCCAAACTTCCTGAAAATGTTATTACCTTTTTCCCCAAAAAGTGTTTTTGTACAAAGAACAAATAACACACTTCCCATACATATGTGTTTTTATTGCGTGAGCAGGCAGTCTCCTCATCCATCTGTGTATTTGACTTGTCAGTAAGTGCAAGCAATCTGCAAAGCCAAACTATTTTTCTCCTGGTGACATGATCTCAACACACAGTACCCTGGGATGTCCACAAACTTAAGTCATTGCGTACAAAGTGCTTGTTTACACTACAGAACACGTCCCTCTCAGGGTCAACAGCCTAATATAGTTTTGTCAGGGTAAACAGAAATGAAGTTGGGTGGAAACTGCAGTGTTCTACTGGCTATGTGAAATGGCATGCTGAAATGCATTCAACAAACAAAGATGATTTAAGGGAGTGGTGGGCCAAAAGAGTAAGAACAATGGACCTGTAGTTAGAGCCAGGATTTCCTGATGAAAACTATTCCGTAACTTAACACTTTTCCTTAACTATGTATGAGAATACCTCAAAATACAATAAGGGGCAGGTGAACACTGAACTATACTCACAGAATGAGCTCTGGACCATTCAGGTGATAGCATGCCAGCAGATAGAGTAAAAGAACCAGTGGAGGAACGAGTGCACCAGCGTCATCCACATTTACAGGATCATTCTGTCTGCAGCACTTTGGATGGGGCCACGGTGATGGTGAAATACAGGAGACCCTATTCCTGCCATGCAGGTCAGCTGACCGGAAGTGACATTTGACATCATACAGGCACAAGCTACGATCAGCTAACTCTGTTATGGGACAATCTGTCAAAAGAACCACCACAAAAAGTGTGATGGTTAGGGTTAGAAATGTGATAGCTCTGTGGATGGAAGGAGTTGTAGTGTGTGGATGCTCTTTTTCCTGACAATCCATCTAAATAACAACAAACATATAACAGGCTGCTAGCTGGCCAGGATATATGTAGTTATTTTATTGTACGTACTTAACCACCTGAAGAGTAGTGTAGTTATTTAACTATATTAATCATACTGTATTTTATATAATCATATGCCATTTGTTCTACATAGGAAGCCCATCATCATAGGCTGTACTGCATCAAAAAAATTGCCTGGAAAATTCTGTATGGAAAATTTGCCTATTTATATTTGTATGGATTCAATATTTTGAATTTCCCCATTTTATTTTAATTTGGAAGTCTACTCTGAGGGGTAAAACCTTCTTCATGTCAAAGCAACTCTCTGCCAGCTAAATAAAAAACCTTTATCTTTGGTTCTGCATGCTCGTAGAAACCCGCTGTCAGGATTTTTAAAACAACAGTAATGGCTTTTAAATTCCATAATCAGCTTACAAAAGCACGTATTTCACCCATAAAACATACTTGTCATTGCTATCTCTATTTTCTGCAGTGTTCAGAGCAGCACTGTGATTCTGTGAGAGCGTTGATAGCTACAGCTCATTTTCTGGAAAATTAAACCCTACTCTACACCACGCTTGCTGAGGCTTCCTGCCACATAATTCACGGGTTGCTGCACACTTGTGGGGAACATACAAACTCACTTTAACAGGGAAACACAGGATCGTAGGGAGTCTCTCTGCCACAGCCCTTGTTTTGTTCACATGTTGCTTACAGTATGTTCCAGATTAACATTTTCTGGCATTTTTCCAAAAATGTGGGCCTCGTGCAAGGCTCACATTTCAGAGTTCTGTGGTGAGATCTGGCACAGAGAGCACAGAAGGAATGGGGAAGTATGGGGAAGACTGCTGTGAAAAATTTCCCAACATGACTATTTTCCCCTTCATCATCCTCCAGTGTTGACTGTTGTCCAAAATGATTATTTTTCCTTGATCTTATCTGTTTGCAATCATATTATAAAGCATAATTTCAGGATCTTGTTGTGAACCACATACGACTTGTACTGTGTAGTATGTTGTATGTACATACTACTGGTTATATTAATAAAACAGTATGCATCTTTTATGGTACTATAGCAACACTCCCTACCTCCAGTTTTCCCTGGATCATAAGAAACTAGTTTTCAATACTTTTTTGGCACGTGTATGCCTTAAAACATTCTATCCTTATGGTACACAAAATAAGCTCCCATTATAGCAAAGAAGTTGCTGGTGGCATGAACAGTGTGTTTTTTTGCTTTTTTGATCAGAGTTGAGAAATTTTCAAAAAGTCAGCCTCTTTCCATGTTTCACTGCAAACATCTTGGTTCACTTGTCTCACTGGTCATCTTGCTTGAGGAAAATGTGGTATTTCGGTTTACAGATATTTATCTAATCCATCTAGATTTACAGCAAACTTTTCAAAGTCATTCAAAAGGTCAGCCAGAGTTACTTCATATCAAACAATTGTAGACACATGGAGTAGCAGTCATGTTGCATGTGTCAAATACATGCTTCAGTGGCAGAAAGACATTTCACCCACTCAGTAAACGTACTGTAAATGTAACTTCCATTTGAATTGCCAAGACTAACATGCTCGAACAGGATCTCTGTGCTCACTGAAAGAGGCTGGGAAGCTTCTAAAGAAGCTTACCCCAGATTAATTAATAAATTAATGATTAATGATTATTCATTGATTTGGTTATTAAATTAGTTAATTATTTGATTGATGTTTTTGGAAAAGACAAACAAAACCTCAGCAAAACTTTGACATCCCTATGACAAACTACTCTTAAAATGTGGATCACCCCAGACAGATAGGAGACTGTAGTGTCCATGTTTGTCCTGAGAGGTAGGAGATTTTATGGTTCATGTTCATCAAACAGACAGTACTAACAGATTCATCTTTTATAGTCACTACATTACTAACAGATTGTTCTCTGGTAATAGCTGCATTACTAACAGCTTCCAGTGCTACTAAACCCAGCCAGACAGAACCTCATGTCACCACTCTGCCACCCATATCTGCAAGCTGAGAGAGCACTGCAACTGAACATGTGCAAGCACAGACAGCATGCAACTAAGCATGTGCAAGCACACACAGCACTGCAACTGAGCATGTGCAAACCAGAAAGCACAACAACTGGGAATGTGCAAGCACAGAGAGCATGCAACTGTGCATGTGCAAGCACAGACAGCACTGCAACTGAGCATGTGCAAGCACAGAGAGCGCTGCAACTAAGCATGTGCAAGTGCAGAGAGCACTGCAACTGAGCATGTGCAAGCACAGAGAGCGCTGCAACTAAGCATGTGCAAGTGCAGAGAGCACTGCAACTGAGCATGTGCAAGCGCAGAGAGCACTGCAGCTGAGCATGTGCAAGTACAGACAGCAGTGTACTTGCAAGCACAGATACACCTGTGCGCGATCCAGTGGCAGCTTCCCATACCACAAACCAGACAAAATACAGAAAAACTAATGCTGAGTGGAAAGACTGTGTTATACATAACATCTGATAAGCCAGAGGTGGTAATCCAAGAGGACACCAAGAGTGATCCCATCCCACCTTTTCAGGGCAAAGCTAATTGTTCCTTGCACCTGTGGATTTGAGGACATAGTCAGCTAATAACATAACCCAGACTCTAATGAATAAAGTCCAAGCTATGAGGCTGACGTGATTGGAACAAATTATTTTGCCAACACAGCTCACCTTGCTCACTTACCAAACAGAACGTATTTTCTCATTGGACACAAAGACATCAAAGCAAGTTTCCTGGCAACTAAGCTGCACTGTCATCCATGCTTACAGATGAGAGTCAGACCCTTTGGGACATTCCTGATACTCTCTATATTACTCAGAAATAACTGGTCACACTTCAGCTGAGTTGTTCCATACATAAGCATTCATAAGCAAATGTCACACTACATAAGGAGACATAGCACATTCAGGGATGTCTAACCCTTTTCCCATATGCTATTAATGGCTATGTCACCTTTCATTTTTTCAGAGCTGCGGTTTGCAAAACAGAGGCAGCACAGAGCACAGACCTGCTACATGCAGCACAGAAGGAACACAGAGCTACTGTATGCAGAGCAGAGGCAGCACAGAGTCCTGGCAGGCAGGGCTAGGGGGGTCTGGGTCTGGGACAGTTTAGTGAAGTACAGCAGGGAATCAGCGAGTGCTTGAGTGGACCAACAGCACCAGTGACACAGGTCTGATCTGATGTGCTGTGATGTGAGGGGAGGAGAATAAAGGATGAAAGAGGGGAAAGAATTCCAGGAATGTAAGGAGTCATACTTCTTGTATGAGAGTGGACAGGAGATAGAGAGAGAGAGAGAGGCTGGGAGAAACAAGCTCCTGGAGACAGAGAGATCACACGGTCTGTGGTCAGCTGATAAACACAAGCATTTGACATCACACTTCAGCCTGTGTGGGTTTCCCAGAGCTTATGCAGGGAGGGGTAAGCTGGGATCTGTTCTGCTCTATATGTGGTGTACTTCGACTGGAAGCCTGCCCCCAGCTGCTGGCTGATCTCAAAGCCAATGCAAACAGCCTGAAACTGCATTCGGCTGTATTCAAACATGGTCGTGCTGCTGTTTTGTGTTACTGTGACATTGAGACAGTGGGGTGGAGTGGAGTCCAGCTGAGCACCCCTCCCTTCAGTCACCACTGTCCAGATGTCCACTGTGCATGTCAGTCGGTTCCCCCGTCGCACTAAGCCTGTTACAGGTTTGGCCCTGGCAGATTGGGTTCGGTCCTGCCGCCCGCCTGCAGGCAGCACACTCAGTAGCGCTGAGAGCGGCTCTTCCAGGAAGACTGTGATGTCAGTCTGCTCACATCGGCGGAGGACAGACAGTGTTTACCCAGAAACATGCGCCTCTGCTTCTGCTTCTGCTTCTGCAGGAGGGCCAGGGAAGGGATGAAAGACATAATGCATTACCCTGTGACAGATACAGAGTACCATACAAGCACTCTGCTGAGTTATCATCGGAACAAAAATAGCACAATTAACGGATTTATGAATAATTCCTGCAATGCCATATAACAGTTATAATAATTGGTTTTAGGATGGCCTCTGCAACAATCTAACGCTAAAGCATTTTTCTACGCTAAAACGTTTTCTTTACCCATATGTATTGCCTACGGATTGATCATGTCTTTGGAAAACACTATCAGAGTAATCTATAAAAAAAACTTCCACCCACACATTTACTTACTGACTGACTTACTGACTTACTTACTAACTTCATCCACTTTGCTGAAGTTAATTGGCGTACGACATATTTCGTTTGGAGCACGCACAAGCTTTTAATCGCACACACACCCACATCTACGGGCAATTTGGCAAATGCAATCCGCCTGAACTTCATGTCTTGGACCGTGAGAGGAAACCAGAGAACATTGAGAAATCCCACGAAACCACAGGAAGAATATGCAAATTCGACACAAAAAAGGCCAGACCATGATGGGATGCGATTCTGAGACTTTTTGTGGACCACTGAGTTGTCATGCCGCCACCTATCAAGAATTTTTAATGCTTATTGTTGTTGTTCTTGTTATTGTTGTCGTCACCATAATCAGTATTATTATGACAGTGATCAAATGCCTCGGTGACAGATAAAAAACCAGGACATGACTGTTGTCTGAAAACAGTTTTCAGAAATGTTTATGGTAATTACGTAGATTTCAGTACGATAACGGCAGGCTAAAACAGGGATATTCACTAAACTCTTTTTAAGCTCAAGAACTAATCAGTATCTGTATTTAGCTTAAAATAAGTGATTGCTATGGTTAACTGAAGGTATCCTTGAGAAAGACAAATTTAACAAAAATCTCATCATCGTATTGAAATGTCAGATGCAACAGTAAAACAGCCATAATTAACCCAATTAGTCAGAAAAAGACAAACATGACAGCGCTCATCTTGGCAGGAGCGAGACATGGCTTACATAGTTTAGTAGTAGACAAGAACTGTCAAGTCACAACTTGCAGTGAGGGGCTGCTTCCAACAATCAACTGCCAGCCCATGGAATTGATTTTAAGGTTTTTCCGGTCGTTAGGAGGAGAATGGACATGTGTTACGTTTCCCTATCACTGTATGGCTTAAAGTGGATACACAATTAGAGAGTTAATTCACTTATTAACAGCAATGTTGAGCTAGAAGAGCGAACAGTTGACCCCCTCCTCCCCACCCTGCCCAGTAAACTAAAAACATTCCGACGCCTACACCTCCAGCCACAGGCAATGTAACAACTCCGCGTCAGCCAGTTAGAGTCATTAGCGCTCACCTGTATTTCTGCAAACTTGCCAGGCTCTGCTTTGCATACGTTGTTTTCCACCGCCGCTAGATTACACATATGCAGTACAAGTTGAACCACTATGCGATCGTCCCTTTGATGTAGTTTTGGTGTAAACACTGCATCAGAACTTTTCTGTTTCGTGTAAAACTGCTTTCCTGTCCTTTCCAATGGCAATTAAGTCAACAGGAACCATCAGATTTAAGAGTAAGAAACGTACTACAATTTGCCACTTTCATTTTAACCCCAAGCCTACCTGGTCTTTTTCTGCTTTGGTCGTGCCTGCTCGTCCTCCTCCTCCTTCGTTTTCTTTCTCAGTTTCCTTCATTGCGCTCCCTGTCTCTCCTTCTGTCGCTGTATGTTCTGAGTAGCGCCGATCAGGATGTGTACAGTTACATCAAGATCATGTACCAGATGCCGATGTATAAAGCGCGATGAGTAGTTTGTCAGAAAATCCGCTGTGGGCTTTGTCCTGAACGCTGCGCCGGGTGTTGACGCCCACTGTAAAAAATATCCTACTAAGCTAAGCGGCAGCCGTGTTCGGTTCTGTATGGAGCAGGTGAGGCGTGGTTACGGCCATAGGGAGGGGGTTAGGGGCAAAGAAAGAGGAGGGAGGGAAGAAAAAAGATGAAGAGAGGCGCCTCTTTGCAAGACACACTTCACTGCATTGAACGCTGAGGACATCGATATGAACATTTCTTTTATTTTAGACTTGTCTGCTTGTGTGCTATGTCCTTAAATATGATCAAAAACGTTTTTGTTCATTTAATGTCAGCTGAGGGTCTGGATGTAGGGATGAGGGGGTTGCTTGGCACACAGGTTGCTTGGCACACAGTTAAGTTCCAGGCAACAGGGTGCTGCCACAAAAATCTAACATTAAAATGATTGCCTTGTTGACCTGAACACATTTCATATTTTGATATGAAATTTGAAAGCCTAGCTGGCTAACACCATTTCAGTAAAGAGGTGTGTCCTAATGTGGGTGGGGTTGGTTGGCACTCTGATTTTGGGGTTGGTTGGCACGCTAATTAGTCTAATCTAACAGCATACTGCATTCATTCTGTCACTCCTAACACCACACGCACACACATACACACACACACACATATGCCCACACTCATACACCCATACATACAAACACACACACACACCCACACTCATAAACATATACACCCACACACACACACACACACACCCATACATACAAACACACACACCCACCCACACACACAAGCGAGAGGAAGGAAGAGTAGTATTACAACACTGCAGGTTATTTGCTGTTAAATGTAATTTGAAAAGGTTCATTTTAATTTTGATTCCTGAGGGGGAATTATCTTACAAAGTATAAACATGTCATGGTTGTCAATATATAACTACTTTTGTTTTTCATTTTACATGAGAGAATTAGAGATCATAAGTACTATTAAGTGATTAAATGTTATTTTCTTTAAATAGGCATTGATATAAAGACCAATTATGGAACCTGTTATTTGGTTTAAAAATGGACAGTAATTGTGTTGAATGTTTATGTGTTCTGGCTTGAATTAAATGCTCTAATTATTTTTATGAGTCACTTCATTCTTTGTAACTATAGCATTTTAACTTTGTGCCAACCAGCCCCATTGCCTGTGTTGGGGTTGGTTGGCACAAATGCAGAACTTTACTTTAATCATGAATAAAATTATTTTAGGAATCATCTGTGAACACCTGTTGTACCTGTACCTGTTGTTTTAGCTGAGATCTTACAGTTTTTCTTAATTGCTTAAACACAAAAACTGGCTCCTGCAGCACAAAAACCCATAGCCTTACGTCATTCCCAAAAACACATACCCATTTTCCATAACCATGAACACTATTCACCTGTTTCCATACATCTTTCAATATTTAAAACTCTTCCTGCAAACCCTTACACAAAGGTGTCCAAATAAATCCTTCATTGCACTATACATTCATTCAGCAAAAACATGCTCTCAATATAATTAACTGAAGTCATCACAACCTAAACTCAAAGACCGCACCTTTCTCCAGGTACAAACACTAAGCCTCAAAATTGTACTTTGGAACATTGGCTCCAGACAATGCCAAAGTCGCAAGACTACAGAGAGGAGGACGACAAAAACAAGTAATCTCAGATGAAATCCGTGCCACCCTAGTTCATCATACATGGGAGGACTATGAGAGAAATTAGTACAACCCAACCCAACCTGTTGCATCCCTTGCCCATGCTTTCAGAAGGAAAAACCGGTAAGTTGCCTTGTTGTTATTGTGATACATGTAATGTTGTAGTGATGTGGAAACCTAGATTATGTTTACCCTATAGTCTTGTGATGTTTGTGCCTCAGGATGTTTGGATTTACACGGTACAGGGAGAGGTGGTATGGACATTCTTGTCAGGTCAGTGTGGGCCGAGACCTTCTGGGGCATCAGGTCGGGGTGGGCCGAGACCTTCTCAGGACTTGGACCCGGCCCAAAGCGATGGCAATGTGGTGTGCAGGAGCCAGTCCGTTGCGTGTCATCACTCAATGTCAGGCCTGTTCATTTGACAGTTCACCTCAGCTCCCTGCGTCCTCTGTAAATGCATGTTCAGTTAACGCCCAATTACGTAGATGTCTTTGTGTAACTGTAGACTCCCCCAATTTATACTCCTCAGGTATAAATTCTCTCCAGGGACCACCCCTAGCAGAGCTGTGGTTTACAATTTTGTGCTGTAGCTCTCCAAACTGCCTGATCATTATTAAACTGCCTTACAGCCCTAAACGGAGTATGGACTTATTTTTGCCAAGACATGCATATAGACTCAATCTACACTTTGTTCTCAGTGTCGTTCTTACTTTACCACAGTAATGGATGACCATATGTCAGTAATGGTCAAATTTCATTTTTGTAGAACTGAGAGGCGGCCATCTATTGGAGGTAGGCATTGGCTTCTCACAGCTGAGCACGAGACTGCCCTGGTGAATTGCCTATAATGCCATCTGTTTGAGAGAAATTCAAACCCAAACGGTTGAAGACCAGGTGGTCTTCCAAGGAACTGACAGCATCAGCCTTTCCACCATTGACCGGATCGTTCAGATGAACCACATAAGGACAAAGCAGCTGTACAGTGCATTTTTTTCCCACGCTGCCTGGCAAGAGCAAACATAATGTGTGACTTTGACGATTATGGCCTAACCAAGACCTGAGACCAGATGAGTGCTGATGCTGAGTAACCTGTAAATTTGCTGCTTTTGGAAATTCTGTAAAGCTTTTGAAAATTGGGTATTTTACTGTGCATCGACTCTTCCTTGCATGTTTTGTCAGTCTGACAGTGTGACATCTCAAAGGTCACACGCACGGCCACAGGTATCAGTAATGTCATCCATATCGCATTTTGTATAATTGGATAAATCTAGATACCTATATAGTTTTTGTACAGTGTAGGTCTGTAAAATACAGTGTAAATGCACTTAGGTATATGGGGTTGAGGAATAATTTTACACTCTCCCTCCCATTTGGTCAGTACTGCTGTCTTGTCTGTGAACGCTGTCAGTGTTGATATGCTGCCTGTTTACCTCACAAATTCTTAAAGCGCTGAGTCACTGCACTTATTTTATAACCAAAACATACTGGCTGTGCTCACCTATTAAGTTTACAGTTCCATGCCCCAGTCTGTGTTAATAAGCCAATGGCCCATTACTTCTGCTCACAGATCATAGCGCTGTGTAAATGGGACCTCAACTGTACAAACTGAACACAAGATTACCGTTCACCCTGACACCCGATATTTCATTTTCAATATCCATTCAAGTGAAAGCACAGGTCTTTGAGAAGTGTGCCATTCTTTAATTCAGCCACAAAGACAATGAGGATCTCAGCCCAGTCAATGAGGAACAGGCAGGGGTGTTTGTCTTACAACAGTAGGGCCCCCATTGCTCCAAAAATCCTGCGCTCTTTGACCAGTGAAGGCCCAAACAGTGTTAACTGTGAGGGCTAAGTTAAAATTGGTTATGTAATACAGTTTCTCTAAGGGCTAAGTTAGCATTGTGTATACATTGCAGTTTCTGTACGGACAAAGTTAGCATTGTATACATAATGTAGTTTCTGAAAAGGCTAAGTGAGAATTGTATATATAATGCAGTTTCTGTAAGGGCAAAGTTAGAATTGTGTATGCAATACAGTTTCTCTAAATAGTTTTTCCTAATCAGTACCAGCTCTTGCATCCTGTTAGTTGCATCTGATTAACAGCAGCCTGTGAGTGCATTATCGGGTCATGGCATACTTCCTATTCACGATGACAGGGAGGACAGCCACATAGGAACAAAGGGAGTTTACCATTCACACTGTGATGGGGCAGAATCATATTACACTACAATTATCACAGAGGACTGTGAAGTAAGATCAGTGAGTGATAGAATAGTACAAGGTAATCTGGTAACATGGTACTCTGCATAACCATTGTTGCAGTGATGACGTTAATTTGTATGGAATCCCTATTCACTGGTCCAATTTCCCACACATGCTGGCTGACAGGATAATAAAATGAAGGGACCAGAGCTCATATATCAAGGCCCAATAATGACAGCACTGGCTGTCAGACACTACAGTACAGGAGATACCTGTAGTCCTGCACTCTGTTAGACTCTACAGCACAGGAGTCACCTGTAGTACTGCACTCTGTTAGATGCGACAGTACAAGAGTCACCTGTAGAGAGAGAGAGAGAGAGAGAGAGTGAGAGAGAAATGGCACATTCATTTGGCTAATCCATCCTCTGAAGATGCTTCCTGAAGTTCCTGTGCTTCTGCACATACAACCTGACCTGACTCTGACCGGGTCTCTGATTCTGACTGGGTCGCTAAATCGGACCAGGTGGTTGAGTCTGACCAGGTTTATCTCGCCAGTGCGGCTCTAGCCAGTCTGGGGGCAGAAGACACAGAGGCACTCTGACAGCAGCTGCTCATCACACACTTGGCAGGGGTGGCCGCTCCACTCCACCAGCCTGCCAACACACCCATCCTGCTGTGACAAAAATTCTGGAGATGTTTGCCTACCTCACATTATTCAACAAGCACAGTAACATACAGATGTTTTGCTTTCCACAGTCTCTGAATCTCTGTAGGGCTTTGTAGATACTGACATAAGAGTCCTATCCTGTCTTTGTTAAATGACGATGCTGAACACGTTTAAAGCTCAGGGTTATACAGCCCTCCTCTGTCTGCAGGTTAGTCTTTTGTAGTCCTGGCTATTGAGATCTGTATGTACTACTTCTTTAACAGTGGCATGGGTGTAAGTCTAATGCTATTTTTGGTTCTTTGTTATTGTTTTTTAACAAAGTACTATAAATGCAAGTGAATGTTTATGAAGAATATAAATTTAGCACTGCAGAGACACCTAGTGCAGTTTTTTAGTATCTGGTACTCCCCCTGACACACATAATTTTGCCATTTCTTTGACTGATGACTCTGCTATTTGATCGCTCATCAGAAATGCACATAATCAAAGTTCTGGCTTGAAAAGGCTTTTGTAGCAGAGATATATTGGTAATGAGTATCAGCCCCCTGTGGGTGCAGTGGCAGAACAAGCTCTTAGAGCACACGAGTCACTGAAGGTAGAGCCCTCAGTGCACTGCTTCACATCACAGCTAAGATTCTGCCCTTACGTCAGGCATGACACCAGATACATGTGACTCCAGCCTTCACTAAAACCTTTTAACCTCTGATAGATGCACAGCCTGACAACACAGAAACCGTTCTCATATTTGGCTGCTGCACCAGAGTATAACAGGGTAGTATTAGTCTGCTGTACTGGAGTATAACAGGGCCGTATTAGGCTGCTGCACTTGAGTATAACAGGGTAGTAATAGTCTGCTGTACTGGAGTATAACAGTGCAGTATTATTCAGGCACTGGCGTATTGCAGTGACCTACACTTTGCTAACTGCCCTGGGCGTTGTGCACTATGAGCAGTGACAATCCTTACATTATAAAAGAAGTGGTAATGAATCACTTTTGTAAAAAAAAAACTGGTTTAGCACAGTTTTTCCTCCCATGAGTATCAACTTACATACACTATGACACAATTTAAATATCAATGGTCAGTGCCACAGCAGGTTACCTAGTGTCAAAATGTTAGTTGTTTTTTAGAGGGGCTCAGATCCTCAGGTAATATCCAGGGTATTAACTGTCAAACGGTCAGAAAAGTTCAATCATTATTGTCACTAATGACTCAATAAAATGCTCACATAATACAAACGTGGATTGGCTCCCAACAGGAGAAAAAAAGTGCTTACATATAAAAGCACATTTTCCTTCTTCACTGCTGCTTAACGTCTTCTAGTGAAGGCAGTTACATAAAGATAAAGATGATTTACCAATGAAGATTCCGTTATTTTAGTAGTAAGTTACATTGAGTAAGTGAGACTGAGTCAAATGCATGGGCACCCAACTAATTCATGCATTTGCATTTTGAGCTATGACTCAGTGGATGCTCTCCTGTGTGTGTCTTTTGTCCCATCCCTCCATCCCTCAGTCTGTGTCCTGTGTGTGTCTTTCGTCCCATCCCTCCATCCCTCAGTCTGTGTCCTGTGTGTGTCTTTAGTCTCATCCCTCCATCCCTCAGTCTGTGTCCTGTGTGTGTCTTTAGTCCCATCCCTCCATCCCTCAGTCTGTGTCCTGTGTGTGCCTTTAGTCTCATCCCTCCATTCCTCAGTCTGTGTCCTGTGTGTGTCTTTAGTCCCATCCCTCCATCCCTCAGTCTGTGTCCTATGTGTGTCTTTAGTCCCATCCCTCCATCTCTCAGTCTGTGTCCTGTGTGTGTCTTTAGTCCCATCCCTCCATCCCTCAGTCTGTGTCCTGTGTGTGTCTTTAGTCCCATCCTTCCATCCCTCAGTCTGTGTCCCATGTATGCCTTTAGTCACATCCCTCCATCCCTCAGTCTGTGTCCTGTGTGTGTCTTTAGTCCCATCCCTCCATCTTTCAGTCTGTGTCCTGTGTGTGTCTTTAGTCACATCCCTCCATCCCTCAGTCTGTCTCTTGTGTGTGTCTTTAGTCCCATCCCTCCATCCCTCAGTCTGTCTCTTGTGTGTGTCTTTAGTCCCATCCCTCCATCCCTCAGTCTGTCTCCTGTGTGTGTCTTTAGTCTTATGTATGTCATGGCAATATTGGGATTTCAATGATCTCTGCAATTAACCTTCTTGGCGGCAGAATGATTGGATAACATATATCTTTGCTACAAAAATATTCACATATTTGGTGCACAAATTTGAATTTATTGTGGGTTTTCTGCATATAACACAGGGTTAAAATTATACATAAATGGTTGAATATATACATACAGCGATTAAGATTATTAATTTAGCGATGCTGAAAGTTCCCAAATGTTTTTTTAATTTTGTGTCATGGCCCCTTAATTTTACATTAGTGACCATGATTCACTGCAGCTGGTAGCTTCTCTGTGCCTACATAAAAAGAGATTGCTTGACAGCACAGATTGGATTGACTAACGCACATTAAAATGGGGAATGTCTAAGGAGCTTAGTGCATATTTAAAAGAGAAGATCATAGATTTACACATGCCAGGAATGTCACTTAGAGCCATTTCTAAGCAACTTCAGGCTCCAAGATCAACAGTTGAATGATTGTCCGGAAGTACAAATTATTTGGAGCTTTGGTAAGTCTACCAAGATCTGGAAGAAGACCCAAACTGTCACCTGCAGCTGAGAGGAAAATTTATCTGTATGGTCAGATCCAACCCAAGAACCACCAAGAAACAGATCTGCAGGAGCACCAGGCAGCAGGAACACCAGAGTCACTGACCACGGTCAAGCGAGTTTTACATCGCCATAGGCTGAGAGGCTTCCATGCAAGAAAGAAGCCCTTGCTCCAAATGACTCCTTCAAGCTCGACTGAAGTTTGTGCCTTATAGAAAAAGAAAAAGCACACTGGAGGAAGGTTTTATGGTCAGATGAGACAAAGATTGAGTTGTTTAGCAAAAATGACCAAAGGTATGTTTTGAGGAGAAAAGGTGAAGCATTCAACCCCAAGAACATGCTATTTGCTGTCAAGCTTGGTGGTGGTAGTATCATGCTCTGTGGCTGTTTTGCTGGCAGTGGAACTGGTTTGTTGTGCAAAATTGATGGAATAATGAAAAAGGAAGATTACGTGAGAATTCTTCAGCATAATCTCAAACCATCAGCCAGAAGGTTGAATCTTGGATGCAATTGGATGTTCCAACAGGACAATGATCCTAAACATACGTCAAAATCTGGTTGTGGAATGGCTAGATCAAAATGTTTGAAATGGCCTTCCCAAAGTCCTGACCTTAACCCAATTGAAAAACTTTTGACTGTGCTTAAAAGGCAGGTAACCCGGGAAACCAGGAAACCAACAAATTTGGTTGAACAAATTCTGCCAAGAAGAGTGGTCAAACATCCAACCAGAACTCTGCCAGAAGCTCGAGGTGAAGCAAGCTAAGGGACATTTAACCAAATATTAGGTGGGCTGTATGTATACTGTGTTATTTTTCATAAAACCCCCAACAAATACACATTTGTGGACCAAATATCTGAATGTTTTTGTATCAAAGATGTATACTATCCAATCATTCTGCCTCATTCTGCCATTCTGAAATGGAATGGTTGTAGAAATCCTTTAAAGCCCAATATTGCCATTACATACCTATCCATTGTAAGTATATGTAAACTTTTCACCACATCTGTTCACTATGAAAGCTGAGGCGGCTGCTTCAACTTTGTTAAACCATCAGCTTAATGTTTTATTGCATTGTTGTAAACATAAAGTATAAAGCAAAATAAAGTACATTCTTCTCCAAGAACAGGGCTAAAGACCCAGCATGATTTCTGCCACCATTTTACTTCCTGAAAATGAACAGGACTGCAAGAACTCATGGGAAATGCAGTTTTTTTTAAGTCAATTTCTTTTTAGTGACCACTGCTGCTATGCGGTCTATGGCACCTTTAGTTATGTTTCATAGAGTGTTTCAGAGTGTGTGAGTATGAATTTGGCCTCTGAGTTAAAAACCTTTTTGGTAGATTATAATCACTGTGTTTAGTTGTGTTCTGTTGTGAAGCTTTTATTACTCACTTATCACATTTTGTCACTTCTGCCTTGCTGTGTTTATACATTGACAAAAATTCAAAAGTCCAATATCTGAAAGAGGATATATATTTATAATCCTACCATATATTTACTATACTGTTTATGGTAGGATTATATACATGAAAAATATGAAGGATTGCATGTATTTAATTAGAAGTTGTGTTTCATGTATGTCTTTTATGTATCAGTGGACATTTAGAAGCCAAAGAAAACACAAATTGCTGATAGAGCTTTGTCATCTGCTTTTATTCTGTGTTACATCAACAGCACAGCTAACACCCAGATTTAAAACGAGGAGCGCTGTTAAAACAACTCTCAGTTAAGTGCTCACATTTTTTAAAAACACATTTTATTATATTTAACTACTTTTGAGCAAATCCTGCCCCACCCTCCCAAGCCTAGTCTGCCTGTAACTCTTTGCCATCCATTTTCCATCTTTACAAGACACCTTTGTTCTAAGACGTTTCTGTACACCCAA
Organism: Albula goreensis; assembly: GCA_022829145.1. Classification (NCBI taxonomy): domain Eukaryota; kingdom Metazoa; phylum Chordata; class Actinopteri; order Albuliformes; family Albulidae; genus Albula; species Albula goreensis. The sequence goes on along the minus strand of CM040762.1, from coordinate 26,039,650 downwards.
TATTTACATTCCACGGCTTATTAAATTGCTTACTTTGTAGCCATTTCATCTCACTTTCCCCATTTTGCCTGCTGTCTTCCTTATCACCTTGCCTCTATAAATCTACCTGTTTCTCATCATGTCCACTCGTTTCCACCTGTGGCACCCTGCGCCCCCCAGCTTCTCGCCTCCCCTCTATATGTTGCAGTAGTTCTCTAGGTCATAGTAATTGCAGTAGAAGTGGCAGCACTGTTCGACAATCCCTCGCTTGGTGACTCCATTACTGTGCACCCGTTCCCGCTCTCCACTTTCAAGAATCATTCTGGCCATCCGCTGGAAGGAGGCGCTGTCCCTCACCATGACCCCTGTGCGTGAGAGACACAACACATAGCTGGACACCTTTCTCACCCAGACAGATGAAACCATACTATATGGAAAAGCCTGGACAAACAGACAGTGAAACAGTGAGACAGTCACAAATCCCTCTTCTGCTTCATGGCATACCATAATGCACCTTGTTGCTGGAGGCATTTCAATATGGACAGCTATTACATTCATATTTATGATTCAATGTTTACAGTATAGGTGAGCTCTAGGCGAGTTCTCATTTCACAACCATTCTCTGAAACTATCAGGTCAGGAACTGAACATGGGAGTCAGGAGCAGCCAAAACTCTCTGGTCCTAGAGGCCTGATTGAAAAATATGGACTCCACATTTGTGCGGTGCACTCAGGAGCCCCACCATGCAGGGCCTCAGGGGTGAGCAGTGAAATATTAAAACAAATGCAACATTTCACTGGCTACCTACGCAGCAAGGCTAACATTGGGCTAATCTATGGTATAAACTCAGTACTTGTCAGTAATCTGCAACTTGAAGCCAGGTCAGGCTTTGATGGGTAAGGCAAGTAAACAAGGCTTCACAAGGCTTTTCTTGTAAGTGCACATGAAGAGTACCATAGAGGAGCTTATTGTATTGTGTTCTATTTATTATGTATTGTATTTTATGCAGCCATTAACAGTGAAAAGCAGGTGTCAGGGGGATGGTATCACAAGAGAAGAATCTGAAGAACCTGAAGTAATATGTACTGAATCAGTCCTTAACTTTGGAGAGGAGGATGCAGCCAATCACTGTGAAGAAAACCATGACTGCTTCAAGGGGAAAAACTGTACGACTTTCTTCAGTTTTCTGTTGTTATACATATTAGATGAGAATATCAGAAACGCATCATTAAACATTACATTACCACAAATACAATAAAATATTACTTATTTATATCACATAAATTTAATATGCAGTAACATAATATATGCTCTCATATTTGACAGACTTTATTGTCATTTTAATTTATTTTATTTATTTATTAATAGTTTATTGACTTCAGATTTGAAATCCAATGCATCATACAGGATATAGCTAAATAACTCTTTTTCAGTACAAGTACAATGCTTGCAGTCCCCCGCCCCCCCTTGCTATTTGTAACGTCTCTACCCTCATTTGCTTGTGTGAAACTGTGATTTGTTTTTAACCTAGGCTGTTGTTTATTTTCTCCTTAGATAGTCGGTAGGGGAGTCCTAATCTATTCAATCACCTTGGCACTTGGGACTAAGATAACCTCTCTAGGGTTATCTTATCATTTTTCATACCATTCTTATGCACTTTGCCTTGTAAGTCGCTCTGGATAAGAGTGTCTAAAAAATGTCCTTAATGTAAATGTATTGTATCTAACTTGGATTTAATTGTCTCCAGGAGGCAGCTGCAAGCTGTCTCAGTGGAGTGATTAATTGTAAATCCAAACTGCATGGGATAGAAGGTGGTACCGCCAGAGTTTAGATGTTCAGTTGATTGTTCAACTACAACCTTTTCAACAATTTTGGTGATTACTGGTAGTATACTTATTTGTCTATAGTTATTCACTTCTTGGGGGTCTCCAGCTTTAAAGACAGGGGTTACAATGGCCTACTTCCATGCTCTTGGGAAGGCATGCTTTTGTATTGATACATTAATTAAATTAGTTATTGGGGTTATCATTGCTTCTTTGTGTGCTTCCATAAATACTGTGTCCAGCCCATATATATCCTCTGCTTTTGAACTAGAGAGTGAGTTAAGAATTTTATGAAGCTTCTCTTCATTAGGTATGTTTAGGTTAAAGGCCTGGCGGCTGTCATTGCTTGAAATAATGGGGCAGGCCATAGGGGTGAACTATCAAACCAATTTTAAAATGGATTCAATAAAAATGATAGCAACAGTAGATATGTTATTGTGCAGCTTTCCATTCACCTTCAGTTGCAAATCCCCCGTCTTATCATGACTTTCCTGTTAGTTGGTTAATATTTTTCCAGATGAGCTTGTTATTACCTTTGGCCTCATGATGTGTAAAAAAAAATTGTCATGAGCTCAGGTAGGTTGAAGATATGTTATTCCAATGCGGTAACTTACGTATGTTTTCCTCTCTCACTCTTCTGCCAGGATGATAGAAGAGTCCTTTCTCCCCACAGACCAACAGCAGTGCTTCCACCAGCTGGGGACCACATAGCCTGCGATTCCCAAAGGTGCCACAGGAGGGAGCCATGCAGAGCAGGTATAGTGTGAGGGTGGTGAGACAGACAGAGTGCATGCTGCAGCAGGAAGCAGAGAGAGGAAGGTGAATGAGAGCCAGAGGCTGAGTTTGTCACACACTACATGAGACTGCCACATGAAACCATTTAATAAACAACAGAGGTTTACAGTGTGACACATCACAGCAGTGTATCAGCATAAAGCATATACACAAACGTCAGCAGTAGTGTCCCTACAGACCACAGCACAAAGCAATTCATTTAGTTTATACACAGGCTCACAGGGCTCTGTCTTGCACTCGGTGCAAGGAGACGTTAAGCATTAACTTTAGTGACTTTGCTAGTTTCCGCCCGAGGTAGTTGTCATTTTTCTGCTGAGTGCCCATGTTGCTAAAATAGCATATGACCGTGTGGCCATCTGGACTTGTCACTCTAAAGATGAGGTGTTGTCAGATGCTTCCATGGCACATTGCTGTCTTGTATGCAACTGACAGATGTGCTTCGACAAATAAGAGCCAGGTCTTCAGTCATATTGCAGTTGTTATTGGTGTTTTAAGGGCATAATGTCTAGAAGGTGATGTGTGCCTACATACCCATATACATGCAATGTATGCACACCCTGCCTGTTGCACATACATTGGCACCTACTAACATTGAAAATAAAAAAAATGATGGACTTCTGGCAGAGCAATGGAGCGATAGGACACAACTCTGGGAGCTCCCTCGGTCATTGCATTAAACCTGAAACAAAACATAACTGAAACTGACCTGAATGCATCTTGGTTTACACAAGCTTTATTGTAAGTAGTTCAAATTAACAGCTAATTTAAAAATTCAAATGAAATCTGCTCAGCCAACTTGGCAAAAATAAAACGCCCACCGAGGTAGGCCTCACTGCACCTGAGTCACCCAGAGACAATAACCCTGAGCCCATAGCACATCTCTCCATAGATACTGTGGTCCTTGAGGCTATTGTTTCCCTGCACCCTGAAATCTGTTCTATCAAGTTGGATATTCTTCAGACTGTCAATGCTCGAATAAAGGTAATTGTTGTTGAAATCAGAGGAGAGATTTTGGCTTTCAAAAAATCAGTCAGCTATTTCCTCGCTGCAGTCTACTCATTACAAGCACAGCTCTGCTATCTCTGAGCTTGAACGAGCAGCCACATACTCATAAGATGTGATTGTTAATCTCCAGTCGGAGGTAAATCGTCTCAATACCTAGCAAAGTAGTCTCTTTGAAAAATGTATCGATCCCAAGGGTTGCACCAGACGGCAAAACCTGCAGGTTATGCTTGTAAAAGAGGGGGCTGAGTGGGGGCAGAGAACCAGTGACTTTGTTTCAGGGCTTTTGACGGAAGGGCTCTCGTTGGATGAGAGACCCCATGTAGCCTGTGCTTACAGGGAGCTTGGAAAACGCCCAGATGGAGGTGACCCCCACTTCCATTTATTGCCTGTCTGCACTACTGTGGAGATGTGAAAAGAATACTGCGCAGAGCAGCTGAACTGAAAGGGATTTATACAAGCACCAGCGAATTCACATCTTCCCTGACAACACTGCAGAAGTGGCACCGCATTTAATCATGCGAGGGTCATGCGAGGGGAACAGTAAGCCTGGGGTCAGATATGGACTATTGTATCCCGCCAGACTGAAGGTGTCTTCAGGGGGGCTCAGAGACTATTTGTACTGAAGCAAAAAAGGGTGGAGAATAAACGGAACCGCTTAAAGCATTAATGCAGACTTACTGTGAGATTCGTTCAATATTGTTTCCAATAACTCAGAAACAGATTTGTTTGGAGATTTAACACTGCCTCAGTGATATTTTGTGATAGGCCTACCTGATAATTGAATTCATTACATGTATGGTGATTGATATTTATATTGAAGTCGAGGTCAGAATGTCCGAGCATGGACATACAACTGTCATGTTTTTTTTGTTTGTTTTGTTTTTGATATTAATCCTAAAAATGTTGTGCAACAGTTTCAGTTGGTAGAGTTTGGTGTGTGCCAGAAGTCAGCTGATTGCACAGAAAGAAAGGTTATTTGTAGCTTTGTGTCCTTAATTTTCTAGTTTATGTTGTGCCTTACTAGGTTAGTTCAATAGGGTGGGATGTGGGTGGGTTTGGGACTTCTGCCCAGCCACAACATTTGTTTACTTATTTGCTATTTTTTTACTTCTTATTTTGGTTGCATGCTTGCGACTTGCTTTTATCAATAATAAATAATGCAGGACAGTAGTATAACACAAACAGGGAAAAGGAGAGAGCTCACATTCCAGCTCTGTTAGGGAGAGTTTATGAAATACAAATGATTTTCCTCTCTCAATTGCCATTTTTTTTCAAAATATACCTGTATTTCTGCTTAATTTTTTATGTCGTAACAATCACTTTCATAAGGTGAACACATCAACAGTTATTAGGGAAAATGTGTTTTTGCTTATTGCAGCGCCCCCAAGAGGTCAAATGATGCCATTTTTTTCCCAAATACTCAGGAAAGGGTTTTGAGTCCACGTACCAAGGTTGCTATTGGCACATCAAAGCACTGCTGAGATACGACTCCATGTCCTGTTTGGCAGCTTTGCCGCCCAGTTTGATTGACTGTAACGGACAAACAGTTTCAAAAATCAAAAATCCAGTTGAAAACTTTTGTGAGGCTTGGTCTGAAGATCATCTGAGCCAAATTTGGTGAACATTCGACAAAATCTGTGGCCTGTGAACATTTTTTTACCTTTCAGTAAAATTAAATATTGCGGCTGCATCAATCAGGTTGACATGACTAGTTGCCATGTCTCAGGCTTGAGATCTCACAAAATAACACAAGACACGGGAATTACTTTTTTTAAGGCAAACACATAAACAGTTATAAGCCAAAATGTATTTTTGCTTGTTGTAGCACCACCCAGTGGTGAAATGACACAAAATGTTTTGGAAATCCTCAGAAGAGGGTTCCAAGTCCTTATATCAAGTTTGGTGTCAATGCATCAAAGAGTTGCAGAGATATGACCTCACTTCCTGTTTGCCACTTCTTCAACTGGCTGTAATGGACAAATGGTTTCGAAAATCAAAAATCCATCTGATAACTTTTGTGAGGCATCATTAAAAAGTGGCAGGCAGGTGGCTGAACCCCATGTCAAAGACTACTCTGAGTTTCGTTGTTGTTCTCTCCTCTCTGATAATAGCATAAAGCAGAAGATAATGTATCGGTTTATCTGAACTCTCCTTGATTACCTGCTCTACGATACCTTGATCAAGATATTGATGGATGACTTCACTATATCCATCATACAAAGAAGGATTAGGTCTAAATTCTCTGATCAGATAATGAATCACAGCATCTTTTACTAGTTGCACTGGTTTCTCTACCTGCATGTACATGTATTTCCTTTCCTGAAAACAAATAGTTTTATGACGTCTCTAACCACACTTTTAACACAAGACTCCTGGTACTTTAAAAAACTGTGCAATGTGCTTTATCCCCAAACAAGCAAAACACCTGCTTTGTTTCTTAAGTTTTTCACACCTTTCCTCCACCATTAATTCTATGTGCCTCATCGTTTTATGATCACTCCTTTCACAATAAACACATTTTAATTCCTATTTCCATACAACAGTATCCAAGGCCTACCCAGGACCACGAGGACTTTCTTGATCTCAACTCGTAAGAATTAACTTGTTCTTTTTTTTTCCTTTGAAGCGCAAAGGTCTTTTGTCAAATTAAGCGTTCACTCCCGACTCTCAATTTCCCTTTGAAGAAACTCCTTTGAAGAAAGTCCTTTACATTAAGTGCATCATTTTCATTTTTTAAATGACTATATGCACATTCTATTTCTTCTGCAATCATTTTCATAAGAATGGTGCATAGTAAAGTTCCATAGGTGTCAGACACCACTCCCATTGATTCTGAACAGCGCACCCAAATTTCACATTTATCATCGAACGTACGCAAAGCAGCAATTTCAGTGTATTTTTTTACACGATTCAAATGAAGTAATTTGTTCATATGAACATCGATGACTAAATCTTTACGTCCAGATCAATTTATAATCATTTTAATAGCATTTCCATAATTTAATTATTGACATAGTTTTCATCAAGTTAAACCTTCAAAGTCAAAGCTGCACTACCCCTCAAATGACTAAGTATTGAATTTGTCTGCCATGCTTAATGTTCTGTTTTTGTGAATTGCCATTTCATACTGACTCCAAAAGTTTTGCCATTGACTGATGTCTCCTGCAAACTTATCAAAAACAAGTTTGGGCAGTTTCACTTCATTATTTCTATGGATTTCTTGACTTTGTCTTGAACTCACAGTGTGACTGGATATGCTTTCATTGTTCCTATACTATACTTCGTATGCCCAAAAGAAAGAATAGGGCTACTGACCTATATGGACTTCCATAAACCTGGTCTGGGAGAGTATCTTATTTTTAGGTAGCTCAGGACTACCACATACATTTATGATTTGCACACCCCTGTTTTGTCATGTGTCCCAGATTTCATGTTCCATGTCTATTTCAGAGATCCTGGCCATTGCCATTGCACCAGATCCTCTCCTTATTATATTGGGGGTGTCAGAGGACCAGACAAGACTTCTGAGAGCTCAATGACAGTTTATTTTCGCATATACCCTTGTAACGGGAAAGAAACTAATATTAAGGTTTTGGAATATGAAGGGGGTTCCCATGATCAAATTATGACTTACTGAATTGACAAAAATCCTATACCTTGAAAAATTTCTAGATTTACAATGAGTGATAGAGTTAATCAATTCAATAAAATATGGGAACCTCTCCTGTACTATATATTGAAGACTGAGATGTCTAAACTTGCCTATTTACCAATTAATTTGTTAGCATATTCTTTTATTATTTATTTTTTTACATTTATGGTGAATGAATAATGTGTGGAAAATTTGTACTATTTGACTCTTTAATAAACAATATGGACATAAAAATAAAAACATTACAATGTGGAATGGTTATTTTGTGTACATCAAGACATGTAAAAAAATCCATGTCATAATGCTAAGTCATAATATTGATCAGAATTAAATAATCATAGTAATATTGAATGAAACAGGATAATATTCTGACCAGTAATGGCAACATAGGTATTCGTGCAGACAGTGTTGAAACACATTTTTAACACAAGGTTTTAATAACAAAATCTCTGTAAAGATCACAGATCAAATATCTGAACTCTTCTTCTAAACTACTTTTGTTCCACATCATTATTCGATTATGTAAGTTACGTTTGCCCTGCAGGTCGTGAGAAACAGTGCATACCCGCTTTCTCACTGGATTTTTTTTCCTTTGTCAACAGGTCAGCTCTAAGTGAATATATTCAATTTGATATAACACTTGCCAGCCAAGAACAGGTAAAGCAAGAGTTCATGGCAAGTTTTGGGGTTCCCTCCCTCTGTCATTTCCAGGGGGTTCCTCTCTGGAGGGCTGGCTGTTTGAGGAGAACAGCTATGTATCACAGACATTGGTGAGAACACTGTGTAGAATGAACACAAAACACAGTGAATTTTCACATAACACATGTTTTAATATAGAGGACTTTTAGCGTTATGAAAATAAACATGAGATCTTTTGGATCTTTGGGCTGCATCTATAACTGTAAGCAAAAGGGATGGTTTATTTGAAAACAAACAAATAAATAAAAGCTGGATTTATCTGTAAATCTTAAATCACAGAAATTGAGGATACTCTTGCTTCCCTTCAGGAAGCTACCAGCAGTTCCCATAAATCAACTGCAATCCGCCAAGGAGCAAACTTTAAAGGGAATGGGGGAAACACTCTGATTGGTTAATTGGCTGTTAATTAATTAAGATGGGATGTCCATCCTATGCCTCAGTCTGCGCCAAAATACCTCACTCCTAAACTGGTGACTGTGACATGCCCCAAAAAACACCTAAGACCAAGCACTATAACAGAGCAGTCAGATAGTTCATATAGAGACCCAAGAGTTTCAACACAGGACACACAACACATTTAGTCAGGAAACAGTATTTACGACACTTACGGTTTAGATGCAGGACTTACGTAAATTAGTAGCAGATGTCCTCCGATGTAACAACACACTCCCTGGGCTATGGGCTCTGTCTCAAAGTGTGTGACAGTCAAAGATGGACTGTTGTTGGTTGTATCTAAGTCCCAGCCTCCTCCCGCTCCTACCTGTAGTGCAGTTCTAATGCACTGTCTTGTCTGTCAGAGGGTATATCTGTGTGTTCACTGCATTTGCTCTCTCTTTCCTCTGTTAATCACCCTCTAAGAGCCCCTATAATTATCCCCCCAAACCCAACCTCTGTTCATGTTTTTACGAATACCCCCCCACACACACATTTTAATTACCCCTATTAATGTTGCCGTCCGTGGCTTTCATCCCCCTCTCTGTCCCTTTAATCAGAGTGTGAGTACCAGTGCAGTGCAACGGGTCAGCTGACTGCCCTCTGATGGCACTGTCCGTGTACGAAAGTGTCTTTCATTCCTGTTCTCTCTTCACTGTGGTGATATTCCACCTATAGCTTCAAAACTGTCTTATTTATTCTGTCCACAGTAGCGCACAGCGACAGCACTGGCCGTTTATATGATTGAGGTTTTAGTAAATACGTACCACTTTGACCACTGTACATGGGTTTGGCTGTGAGCTTGTCCTCATGATGATAACAGACCCAGTCTAACAGCCACGCCAACAGCAAAAAAAAAAAAAAAAAATACGTTAGTTTATTCGACAGTTTTATGACTAATTTATACATCATGTCGAATTGTATGGGTAAATGTTTTCAGAAAGGTCTACTGTCACTTACAAAACCACATGGAGAGTTAGTAAACTTATTCGAAAGACAGGGAGATTTTAGTCTTTTATGTCTTTATTTTAGATGTTTATTAAACAGACTAACCAAAACCAAAAGAAAAGGAGACATCCATGTTAAACATTTGCACTGAGACATACACAAAGCAAGGAAAAAAGAAGAGGGAGAGAGGACTATGACTGGGACAGAGTCTCGTTGAAGCAGCTTTATAACCGGTCAGAGGAGAGGCAATGCCAGGATTAGATTATGAAAACTAATGCAATATAGAACAGAGCAGGATTAGGGAAGGGAGTGTGTGCAAGAGAGGGACAGAGAGGGTGTGAGTGGCAGAACCAAAGCTGGCCACAGAGTAGTAGATAAAAAGAGATACGCAAAGCAGAACACAGACAGCCATTTGAGCCACATCTGTGAATCTGTCTGACTGGAAGTGAAGTAGGTAAGAGGGGAGACTATAAAAAGGGGGAGTATATTAGCTTCTGAATTACTCTACTGATACTCTATTATATACTGAGTGTAGGTACTTCATCTATGGGGCAGGTATTTTTGCTTGTTAGAGACGTATCCTTTGGGAGTGCTTTTGTTTGTATTGAAAAATAAGTTTGCTTGTGTTGTCGTTATTATCATCTTGACTTGGTTTGTTTTCAGGCCGTTTCTACACTAGTTTCAATTAGAATTTTTCAGGTTTTCTGGTGGTCATATCCTAAAAGAGAAAAACATTGTCAATCTCTGAATATTCTTTTTTATTTTCAGTTTTTATTCCAGCAAACAAATAAACATATGCAGGACGATTTCTTACAATAATGCAGCTCATATTTATAATTATAGTATTATATTATATAGTATATAGTAGTATCATTTAAGAAATGAGTATTTTCTGTGAAATGTGATATGGCTGCATTGTTTATGAGTACATTACAATGGAATAAACTATATATATATAGTTTATTCCATATATCCATATATATAGTGTGTGTTACAAATGTTCTATATAATGAATTTCTGAAATCATTAATAAACAGGTTTGGAGAGAAACCGAGTGCAGCAGTGTACTGATACATTTCATGTTAAACATCCAGGCTGAGGCATTTTACTTTATGAAAAATCAAAAACCTGAAATGACAAGCGTATTTTGCACGATTTCAAAATGTTATCAGTGTACATCCATTTGCTTTGTGTTTACATTACGCCTCATATATTCTGTTAACACATGTATGCGCATTAATTGTATTGTGCCTCCCATTACCTGATTACTTCTGATCTGTTATTTGTTTAATTATATGATGGTCTAATCCAAGGTGCTTTGCAGAGCATTAGAAAGTAGAAGAGCGGTGGAGCGAACAGTGAAAACAAATCAACACAGGTTTAGTCCGGAAGTAAAAAGAACGAACAAATACACGTCTGCCTCAGCTTTGGTTACATAACTGTAATACGTATCATCCAGATGTAAATGTAAAGCTGGTTTTCTTATGTGCTATTTTTCATTAGGACCCACAGTCTATCTAGAGAGTCCGGTATTAAATGCATGTGATAATACTTATGTATCCTTGTGTTGGTCTGTGTCTCTGTATCAGGTCCAGTTATGGCGGTGGATGTGGAGAGGATCATTCAGTCCATTAAAGAGGGGGATCAGGATAGTGTTCACATGCAACTGCAAGAGTACAACAACGAAGTGCGTCATGCACCTGTGCCTCACCGTCTGCTCGTTTCTGGGCATGAAGGAGTCATCATTAATACAAACATGATATATCCTGATAGCTTTTGTGTCGACCACACTAAAACCCTTTTCTCTTTTCCTCCCTCACAGAATGCGGAGTGTTTCTTCTTCAATGTGGAAGAAAGAGAGAGGAGGAAGGTGAGCGGGAAAATTTGATAAAGGCGACCTAACACCATCAGCGACTGCTTGTTTCTTACTTGCGCTGAGGGCCAGACAAGACTGTCACACCTGTTCGTTCACCTGATATTTCAATCGCTTATCCACGAAAAACAATCTGTTATTTGCTAGAATATGAACTCTGCTTTTGTATTTGAACAGGTAATCTTTTTTCTTTTAAGATTACGCCTGTTTGCATGGCAAAAGCGTACCCTGTGCGTTTGTGTTCAGATTTCCTTGACACATTGAGTTCGTGTGTTGACAGAAAAATTAATACCCATGGCGACACTTAATAAACTAAAGGACTCTCACGCCTGTTATTGACTGCTATCACCATTGTAACATCCTATATGACGTCTAGTGTAAATTTGGCTAGGTCCAATAAAAGAAAGCAAATGCGAAGGCACAAATTGATTCGACTGCTAGTCGGTAAAGCTCACCTTTACGTAATACGTTTTATGCAAGCGCATGAAGCCAGAAATCTAACGACATATCGGGATGTTTTCATAGATTATTGATGTTTCATACTTAATACCTAACGTTGTTAATATTTTTTTTTTTTTTAAATAAGAACGCATATTTCGCCTAACCTGCCTCCTCCCCAAGTCACATTTGTCTGTTGTACCTCAGGTTGTAGATTCCGTTTTAAAATACGTTTCTGTTTGAACCAACAAAACTCCACCATGTCTGTAGCATCACAGCATGTGGCTGTACATAGGGTAATTGTCACATGTAGCCTACTTTCGCTGTAAGGCCGTGTACTCCAGTGCATGCAGGGAGCGCGGCATATATCAGGTTTCTGCAGCACCTGTGCAGGCCCACGTGCTGTCTATGAATGTGACGTGTATTCGCTGTAACCTTGTGTCTTAATCGATGTCCCCTGTTAATGCCTGCCCCGCTGTCCTGAGAATATATGCTTCTCTCTCTCTCTCTCTCTCTCTCTCTCTCTCTCTCTCTCTCTCTCTCTCTCTCTCTCTCTCTCTCTCTCTCTCTCTCTGTGTTTGGGGAGTGGGGGATTGGATTAACAAACTAATTATTGTAAGGCTCACTGATCCCGTCTCACTTATCTCTCTCTGTTATGCGTGCACCTCTCGCTCTATTGTCTATCCCTGGGTTTACCCTTTCTTTATGTACATATTCTTACTGTTTAATTCTGCTTACTTTTATCCATGCATTGTTTTTTTCTTCTTCTTTTCCATCCCATGATTTTGTGATTGAACTGTTCAGCAACAAGAACTGGAAGAGGTAAATACTCTGGATAGTGCACCTGTAATACACAGCACTGTAATGCACTGTTCTAATACACAAAACTGTACTTCACTATTCTAATACACAGCACTGTACTACACTGTTCTAATACACAGCATTGTACTACACTATTCTAATACACAGCACTGTACTGCACTGTTCTAATACACAGCACTGTACTACACAGTTCTAATACACAGCACTGTACTACACTATTCTAATACACAGCACTGTACTGCACTGTTCTAATACACAGCACTGTACGACATTGCTCTAATACATAGAACTGTACTGCTCTATTATAATTCACAGCAAGCTACATGATTCAGGAACTTTCATTGAATTTACAACTAATTTAGTCTGAATTCAAATTTGTCTACAAAACTATTATGTGCCATAAGACATGATAAATGAACTGGGCTGTCCCGTTCTAAAAAATCCCATTTCATGATAGCCATTCCAGACATACCTATCCTATGTAATTTGCATAACCTCCTGCTACCAACTCACATACGTTATATCATGTGCAGAGGAGAAGCATTGCAAAGCACAAAAACTGAGTCAGCACAGTCTCAGAGAGGAGGAGAGGGGGAGGGCTCAAGGAGGCAGAGATGAGCTGGCAGCCTCTAACTCCTCATTATGCTAATCTCAATGTATTTTAAGTATTTTACTTACACAGCCCTGCCAGTGTGCAAGTCACTTCCTCTGTGTGTGCAAGCAATGCGTGGACTCTTCTGTCCTATTATGGCCTGCTTGTTTGCTTGTAGCATGTGCATCTATTCTGTCTCTTATTATCAGTGCTACTGCCACATTCAGTAGCAACTAGTGCTATTCCCTGAAATTACTGTTTTGCCACCATTAACATATGGATTTTAATAAACTTTTATGTTCGATGGAAATGGCTCTCAATAAGTCAGTATGTGTTTGAAAACCTTGGAACAATGCGTAGTTCAGCATCTAAGCAGGTGATGCAGATGGCAAATTCAAAGCAATTCTCTCAGTGCAGTCCAGTACTTGTTCTCTTACACTCCGGCTGCTTTACGATAAACCACTCCATCCAAAATACAGTCAACCAAATGACACCATATCAGACAATCTCTTCATCCAAAATACAGTCAACCAAATGACATCATATCAGACAATCTCTTCATCCAAAAACAGTCAAACAAATGACACAATATCAGACAATCTCTGGCAATGTGCGTGTTGTGTTATAGCCCTGTCTTACCACAGTGTGTGTTATATCCCCTATCTCACTGCAGTGTGTTATAGTCCCTGTCTCACAGCAGTGTGTGTTATAGTCCTGTATCACTGCAATGTGTGTTATAGCCCCTGTCTTACCACAGTGTGTGTTATATCCCCTATCTCACTTCAGTGTGTGTTATAGTCACTGTCTCACAGCAGTGTGTTTTATAGTCCCTGTCTCACAGCAGTATGTGTTATAGTCCCTGTCTCACTGCAGTGTGTGTTATAGTCCCTGTCTCACTGCAGTGTGTGTTATAGCACCTGTCTCACTGCAGTGTGTGTTATAGTCCCTGTCTCACTGCAGTGTGTGTTATAGTCCCTGTCTCACTGCAGTGTGTGTTATAGCACCTGTCTCACTGCAGTGTGTGTTATAGTCCCTGTCTCACTGCAGTGTGTGTTATAGCACCTGTCTCACTGCAGTGTGTGTTATAGTCCCTGTCTCACTGCAGTGTGTGTTATAGCACCTGTCTCACTGCAGTGTGTGTTATAGTCCCTGTCTCACCGCAGTGTGTGTTATGGTCCCTGTATCACTGCAGTGTGTGTTATAGTCCCTGTCTCACCACAGTGTGTGTTATAGCCCTGTCTTACCACAGTGTGTGTTATATCCCCTATCTCACTGCAGTGTGTGTTATAGTCCCTGTCTCACCACAGTGTGTGTTATAGTCCCTGTATCACTGCAATGTGTGTTATAGCCCCTGTCTCACAGCAGTGCGTGTTATATCCCCTGTCTCACTGCAGTGTGTGTTATAGTCCCTGTCTCACAGCAGTGTGTGTTATAGCCCTGTCTTACCACAGTGTGTGTTATATCCCCTATCTGCAGTGTGTTATGTGTTATAGTCCCCTGTATCACTGCAATCTCACTGCACTGCAGTGTGTGTTTGTCTCACAGCAGTGTGTGTTATAGTCCCTGTCTCATGTGTGTTATAATCCCTGTCCCTGTCTGTCTCACTACAGTGCCCTGTCTCACTGCAGTGTGTGTTATATCCCTGTCTCACTGCAGTCTCCCTGTCTCACACTGTGTTTTGTAGTCTCTGTCTCAGCAGTGTGTGTTATAGTCCTGTATCAGTGTCTCACTGCAGTGCGTGTTATATCCCGTGTCTCACTGCAGTGTGTGTTATAGTCCTCGTCTCACCACAGTGTGTGTTATAGTCCCTGTATCACTGCAATGTGTGTTATAGTCCCTGTCTCACCGCAGTGTGTGTTATAGCCCCTGTCTCACTGCAGTGTGTGTTATAGTCCCTGTCTCACTGCAGTGTGTGTTATAGCCCCTGTCTCACTGCAGTGTGTGTTATATTCCCTGTCTCACTGCAGTGTGTGTTATAGTCCCTGTCTCACTGCAGTGTGTGTTATAGTCCCTGTCTCACTGCAGTGTGTGTTATAGCCCCTGTCTCACAGTGTGTGTGATAGTCCTGTCTCACTGCAGTGTGTGTTATGCAGTCCCTGTCTGTCTCACTGCAGTGTGTGTTATAGTCCCTGTCTCACCGCAGTGTGTGTTATGGTCCCTGTATCACTGCAGTGTGTGTTATAGTCCCTGTCTCACCACAGTGTGTGTTATAGCCCTGTCTTACCACAGTGTGTGTTATATCCCCTATCTCACTGCAGTGTGTGTTATAGTCCCTGTCTCACCACAGTGTGTTTTTTAGTCCCTGTCTCACTGCAGTGTGTGTTGTAGTCCCTGTATCATTGCAGTGTGTGTTATAGCCCCTGTCTCACTGCAGTGTGTGTTATATCCCCTATCTCACTGCAGTGTGTGTTATAGTCCCTGTCTCACAGCAGTGTGTTTTTTAGTCCCTGTCTCACTGCAGTGTGTGTTGTAGATCCCTGTATCATTGCAGTGTGTGTTATAGCCCCTGTCTCACTGCAGTGTGTGTTATAGTCCCTGTCACACTGCAGTGTGTGTTATAGCCCCTGTCTCACTGCAATGTGTGTTCTATAGCCCCCTGTCTCACTGCAGTGTGTGTTATATCCCCTGTCTCACTGCAGTGTGTGTTATAGTCCCTGTATCACTGCAATGTGTGTTATAGCCCCTGTCTCACAGCAGTGCGTGTTATATCCCGTGTCTTACTGCATTGTGTGTTATAGTCCTCCTCTCACCACAGTGTGTGTTATAGTCCCTGTCTCACTGCAGTGTGTGTTATAGTCCCTGTCTCACAGCAGTGTGTGTTATAGCCCCTGTCTCACCACAGTGTGTGTGATAGTCCCTGTCTCACTGCAGTGTGTGTTATAGTCCCTGTCTCACAGCAGTGTGTTTTTAGTCTCTGTCTCACTGCAGTGTGTGTTATAGTCCCTGTCTCACAGTAGTGTGTGATATAGCCCCTGTCTCACTGCAGTGTGTGTTATAGTCCCTGTCACACTGCAGTGTGTGTTATTGTCCCTGTCACACTGCAGTGTGTGCTATAATCCCTGTCTCACTGCAGTGTGTGTTATAGTCCCTGTGTCATTGCTGTGTGTGTTATAGCCCATCTCACTGCAGTGTGTGTTATAGTCCCTGTCTCACTGCAGTGTGTGTTATAGTCCCTGTCTCACTCCATTGTATGTTATAGCCCGTCTCACTGCCCTGTTGCTTTAATCTGTTCCCTGTTCTCCCTTCTCTCCCCCAGTTCAGGCGTAATAAAGTGAGGGAGTATGTTCCTGACTCAGACTCTGATTTTGACTCGGATTCCTCTGAGGATGCTGACCTGATCCTGCGCAGGGTAAAGCTGTGCTTTGATTTCCTATTTTTCTCTGTATTTTATTTGGCAGGTCAGCTTTAAAGTGGAAATCTAAGGAAGTGGGCAGGGAGTGTAAACGTTAGGGCTGATTGGGTGCTTAGATTTAGAGAGCTAGGGTTTGTGGGAGTTTTCTTAGGACACCAACAGCATCATTCATGAATATCCCTGTTTTACCCCCTGCATTTCCCTTAAAAAGTAATCTTTAACGGTTTTGATCTAGGAATTCATCTAAACAAGTAGCAAGTAAGTAAGTAGCACTGCAGGCAAAGCTCTCCCCTCCTGTGTTGACGCAACTGCAGGTCATTTAGCAGTGCTCACATCATAAAGAGAACCCAGACATCAGCTAGACAGTGGATTTTATATCAAAATAAAAGTTTGATTGCCCAGAAGAAAAGAAAACAAACAACTCACTAATTCATTAATTATTATTTACATGAAAAATAAATGTTTAATAATAATATATGACCATAAATCTCTCCCTTTCTCTTTCCCTCTACCTCTCCATCTCTCTCCCTCCCCCATACTGTCTCTGTCCCTCTATCCCCCTCCCTGCCCCCCACTCTCTCTCCCTCCCTCCCCCTCTCTCCTTTTCCCTCTCCCCCCATCTCTTTCTCAGAGGTTGTCGGCTGCACTGATCTGGTTTATCCGGACGCAGCTGCAGCCGGGGGTTCTAAGGGTCTGCCTGCGCAGCCTGCGCATCCTGTCCCGTGACAGACAGGCCCTGGCTCCTCTGGTGACTGACACTGCCCTCCTGACGCTGGCCCGGTACGGGGGCATTTCCTCGCTGCCCCTGCCCCTGGAGCAGGAAAGAGATGTCGAGCTGTACACGTACATTAACGACATTGACGTTTCAGCCATAGATGTGCAGAGCGAGGCGGCAGCTCCCACCTGCGCTGCAGCGCATGTTCCTGAGGTTGCAACCCAAACTCCCAGCATGCCCCAGCATGACTGCCCCAGCATGACCGCTGCTGAAGGGACACACCCCCAAACCCAGGCCAGCCCCACTGCTGAGTGCACCACAACCCCCAGCCCACCTCATGGAGGTGGGGCAGAGAGCCCCGAGCACCACGGGGCAGCGGAGCGCGACGCTAACGGAGCAGGCTCGCACAGCAGCGCCGATCATGCCGAAACCAGCGGCTCTGCTGCGGCTAATGCGGCGGAGATGCACGCTGAGCACTGTGCCAATGCCAGGCCCGACGCTCGCATGGTGCTCGCCAGGGGGAAGAAGGACAGCGGTAGAGAGAGGGAGGAGGAGGAGGAGGAGGAAGGGCAGGATGACAGAGAGGTGTGGAGGAAGGAGGCCATGAAGACTCTGTGCAACATCATATATAACAGCCAGAAGGCCCAAGAGAGAGCCAGCAGCTTAAGGTACTGAGCAGAGACACAGCACAACAGGGATGGGGGGGTGGGCCAATAGAGAAGAAAGGAAGAAAGAAAGAAAGGAAGGAAGGCAGAAAAAGAAAGAAAGAAAGAAAAATTGGCTCTTTCAGTTTGGGAAGTAGAGGATAAAATGTTTTAAAAGCCTCCCATTGCAAACAGCTATCTGAATGATACATACAAAAATATAGTTCACAACGAAAAGATATGAATTTCTTCCTTTGAAGACAGACCCATTCTGTAATTGCCCACGCAGTTTCAGTAAGAGCAGATTACTCCTGTAATTACACCAAATGA
Source organism: Albula goreensis (assembly GCA_022829145.1). NCBI lineage: Eukaryota > Metazoa > Chordata > Actinopteri > Albuliformes > Albulidae > Albula > Albula goreensis. Next base: position 26,021,551 of record CM040762.1, on the reverse strand, counting down.
GCAGGGTAAAAAGAAAAAATTAGGGGAAAAGTATTTGATCCATGAAACAATGTCATAATGTAGAAACAGGTGATGTACTGCAATAATGAGATCTAATGGAAATTTCAACATTTTCCATGAAGAGCCAAACATTCAGGGCACTATGGACTGTCATCAAAGTGGATGGTGAAACACAGGGAATATCTAGTTATTCAACCATGTTATACGGAAATATAAATGATAGAAATGAATATATGCTTCATTAATAATTTGTAAATAAATACTAACAAGTAAACAGAAAATCATACAAATAGTAAAGGCAAACATACAAATAATAAAACATAAATCCAAGAAAACTGTTTAAGATTGTGTAACTCCTAGCGAATGAGTGCTTATACTCTTTTCCTTCTCCTAGACAGGATTAAAAAATGGCGGTATGCGCACCATGACATAAGGAAACTGAAGTGTAATTGCAGTGGTGAAGAATCTTTAGCCTGCTTCTCTCAATCTCTGTCTGGCAGGTTGCTGTCAGGCTTATCAGAAAGGCTGAAGAAGGGCACCCAGGCTCCAGAGCCCCCAAGTGGCCAGTTTTATGAATTGCGACTGCTCTTCCTTCTGACAGCCTTGAGGCCAGAGCTGAGAGTACAGCTTCTTCAGGTAAACAGCATACCTGCTTTTACCTGCCTTGTCTCATATGGATGATGTCACTCAGTATGTGTATGTTTCCTTCAGGAGAGAGGTGTGTCCATGTTAACTGCTGCTTTAGAGCAGTGTCTGGAAGTGCAGTGGGGAGAAGGTTTTGAGGTGCTGAGAAATCCTACAGCACCCCCTGTAAGTAAGGAGGTATCACAGCGTGCCATGGAGATACTGAAGACCCTATTCAACATCACTTACAGTGTCCACAGAAAAGAACCTGATGAGGTGAGACGCACTTAAACACATCTCAGTCATTGGAGAGGCTTTATTTAGTGGGCTGGTCTCATCAATGCAAGTGCTACTTTCGTCAGTCCAGTTTTCTTTCAGTTCTTATACATAAATATGTTAATGTCAATAAAGTTTTCCTATCGTCCCTTTGTCTGTTAGGAGGATGCTGCTCTCTACCGCCACCTGGCAGCCGTTCTGCGACACTGCCTGTTGCTGCAATGTGATGGGGAGGAGAGGACAGAGGAGCTGCAGGGGTGAGGAGGGGGGTGATACCACTATAACGGGGGGTCATACCACTATAACAGGGGGATGGAGGTGATACCAATGTAACAGACACCTCCCTACTGGATTTGTTGACTGTGATGTTTCATTTCCTCTCCCCTCTCTTCTCTCCCCTGTCCCCTCTCCTCTCTCCCCTGTCTCTCTCCAGACACACCGTAAATGTGCTGTCCGCTCTGCCGCTGCAGTGCCTGGACGTGCTGCTCTCCGTGCGTCTGTCTGAGGGCTCGCGGGAGTGGGAGGGCGTTAATATGGACTGTGTCCACACCCTGCTGGGCTTCATGGAGAGACGGCTCGACAGGGTGAGGAGAATAACAGACAGGGGTCCACAGTCACAGTGTATCTGTGTACACCTGTGTATATTATAACCTACACTTTTTTCATTTACAGGGACAGAAGTTGAAGGAGAAACTGACTCCAGTTCTTAACCTGTTGACAGAGAGCTGTAGGGCGCACAGAGAGACCCGACATTACCTTAAACAGCAGGTACATCCGTCTCAATCTGTCTTTATGAGGTCCAGGTATTTGTTTGGACACTGTATATTCCACAGGATGACTATATGTGTGGGGTGTGAAGTACCCCCCGTGGCTGATGGTGTTTCTGATGCCCTGTCCTTCCCAGATCCTGCCTCCTCTGCGGGATGTAGCCTGCAGGCCGGAGCAGGGGCCCACGGTGAGGGGCAGACTGGTGCGTCTGATGACCCACGTGGACACAGACATCAAACACTGCGCAGCCGAGCTGCTCTTTGTTCTCTGCAAGGAGAATGGTACTCACCTCCTTTAGCCTGCTGGAGGCATTACTGCAATGGGGTCGCAAAGCCCTCTGCTCCCTTAGCCTCTCTCTCACTCTCTCTCTCCTCTGTCTGTATAGCAGTAACACTGTCTCTCTTTCTTTGTGTAGCAGTAACACTGTCTCTTTCTTTGTGTAGCAGTAACACTGTCTCTCTTTCTTTGTGTAGCAGTAACACTGTCTCTCTTTCTCTTTGTAGCAGTAACACTGTCTCTCTTCCTCTGTGTAGCAGTAACATTGTCTCTCTTCCTCTGTGTAGCAGTAACACTGTCTCTCTTTCTCTGTGTAGCAGTAACACTGTCTGTCTCTGTGTAGCGGTAACACTGTTTCTCTTTCTCTGTGTAGCAGTAACACTGTCTGTCTCTGTGTAGCGGTAACACTGTTTCTCTCTCTCTCTCTCTCTCTCTCTCTCTCTCTCTCTCTCTCTCTCTCTCTCTCTCTCTCTATCAGTAACACTGTCTCTCTCCCTCTCTGTGTAGCAGTAATGCTGTCTCTCTGTCTTTCTGACACTGTGTCTCTCTCTGTTAGTGTCCAGATTTGTGAAATACACAGGCTATGGCAATGCAGCGGGGCTCTTGGCTGCGCGTGGGTTACTGAGTGGGGGCAGCAGAGGGCGGCAGAGTGTGGCGGGAGGGCAGTACTCCAGCGACTCAGACTCGGACACAGAGGAGTACCGGCTGGCCAAGAGCCGCATCAACCCAGTGACCGGCCGGGTAGAGGAGGAGCAGCCCGACCCCATGGAGGGCATGACGGAGGAGGAGAAGGAGGAGGAGGCCCGCAAGCTCATCAACATATTCAACAGGCTCTCACAGTGAGTCACACTGAAACTCAAACAAGCTTTATTGGCATGAACACACATAAGCATATATACCCAAAAGTGATCACTTTCATTAACTGTAAATCAACAACAATAACACTATTAACAATATAAAAGTATTTATTATTGTATGTACCAACTTATTGTTGTATTTTTCTTTTCTTAGAATGTGTAACACTCATGCATACACATGTATGTATCTGTACACACACACACACATAAATATATATAAACAAACACCAGAACACCATGGTTTGTGTTCTGCTGTGTTTTGTTGGCATGTGTTTGTGTTCTGCTGTGTTGTGTTGCCGTGTGTTTGTGTTCTGCCGTTGTTTTGCCGTGTTTGTGCTTGCTGTGCTGTGTTGGCATGTGCTTGTGTTCTGCTGACGTGTGTCAAGACCAACATCACACATGCAGGTCATTACATCAGCGAGTATCAGCCGATCAGCCAAGATGGCCCCTGTGTTCTGGGTCAACGAAACGTGCCTTCTCTTTCGCAGTGACAACATTATCCAACCGATGGGAGTGACTACAGATGGAAGACTGGCTCCACTCTGTGGCCCTCTGAGGGACTGCACACTAGCAGAGGAGAGGGAGTCTGACGACAGTGAGGAGATTGATTAAAATAATCAAGCAAGAGAAGGGAGTAGAGTAAGTCATTGTAGTTTTGCAAAATGGTGAGATAACTATTGGAGAGGTGATAAACTAGTGAGAAAGTATAAACAAGGGAAGAGAAAGAAATGAGTGTACATAATTTTAAATTGTTAATTCACCGATCAGCATACATTAACACAAATTGAAATGATTTGAAGCCAAGTCTGACCATTAGTTTAACTGAAGGAGAAACCAGTGAGCAGAGAAGAACAGAGACAGGAAGGAGAGATCATCCAGTAATAGCATTCAGTACATTCAGTCCCTCCCCTGAGACTTGTGCTTGCTGTTGAACCAGTGAGGTAGTCCTTAATATTGATCCTTTTCAATCTACATGTATGTTAATCTTTAAATAAAAACCATCACTGCCATTTTCATGGGAAGATTTGATATTTCGCCATGAGCTGGGCTTCCAGGGCGGGGACCTTCTCATAAACTTCTTTAGTGCTGGGATGAATAAACTGCTGTTCAGTGCTGGGATGTCCTATGGGCTGTGGTACCTGTCCTTACCAGAGCCAGCTGTATCTGTCCCCACCTGGGCTGGTCTTACCTGCCCATACCTGAGCCATCTGTATCTGTCCACACCTGGGCCATATGAACCTGTCCTTACCCGAGCCATCCGTACCTGTCCACACCTGGGCCATATGTATCTGTACTTACCTGAGCCATCCCATCCATACCTGTCTGTACCTGAGCCATCCATACCTGTCCACACCTGGGCCATATGTACCTGTCCTTACCTGAGCCATCCCATCCATACCTGTCTGTACCTGAGCTATCCATACCTGTCCACACCTGGGCCATCTGTACCTGTCCTTACCAGAGCCATCCGTACCTGTCCACACCTGGGCCATATGTACCTGTCCTTACCTGAGCCATCCCACCCATACCTGTGTCTACCTGAGCCATCCATACCTGTCCACACCTGGGCCAGCCTTACCTCTCTAATGCTGGGGATGTCATAACTACCAGCTTTGGGAAAAAGTCCATAAACACAGATATGGCGATTCAGTAAGAGCTCAATAACACTGAAGCACTTCATGAAATTTATGAAAAATATGTTTGAACCTTCCCGAAAAAATGCTTGCTTGCTTAATCACTGACCTTCCCAGAAAAGTGCCACAGAGTTGTGGCATGAGACCACAGCCTCTCCATCACCTGCAGCACAAGGCAGAGGGAGAGAGACTACCCGCTCTCAAAAGCAGAAAGAGGAGCAACACAGAGACACAAACACATAAATAGCCAAAACTCATTCCTATATTTTAACTTTTTTATTTGTTTCTGTGAAATACAGATCATGAATGTACAGAGGAGGAGTTCAGAACTGTACAATATATACAGTACACACGAAAAAACTGCAAGAGAATAAACAGAAAGGTAGCTCAAAATAATTATAATAAACAACATACAGATAAAAAGCAATAAACAGTAAACACATTTTTAATTATTACATCTCACTAGTTATCCCTGCTCTCTTTTACAGAGCAACAGCAACACATGTCATTTAGAACAAAGTTTTGCTTCTCATTGTCTTTTGAAGAACAAACAGAAAGACTACTTCTTTAATTTCAAATACATTGTTTCCTTCTCTTTTTAAGCACAGAAAAAAGACAGCGTACTCTCATCTTCTCATTCCTTTCAGCTAAGGACATGAGAAGACAGAAATGGAGGCCAGGCCATTTCATTTATACCCTAACAAAATATTATTATTTAAAATAATAATAGCAAATTACCCCATCTTGGGAAGGTATTCATTAAAAATGCCCTTGTATAAATAATCACAATTATTTATATGTATACATACATATGTAAATATATATAGATATGTCCCACATTAGCATGTGAAACAGCAAGAGTGAGCTAGCACTGCCTGTATTATTGAACTGCATGTTGGAGCTCACATCTAACCCATAATTCCACTCATTTACACTCTTACATTCACATCTCTTCTGTAATACCACTCTCCTTATCTCCACTCCCATTCTTTGTACATGTTAACTCGGGTCATCTTGCAAATGAGAGCCAAACTGACCACAGAGTCGCATCGGACAGTCCGAAGTTTGACATCCCCTGGTCTGTTCTCTCACTCATGGTCATGTGTGCGAAGGTTCAGGCCCCGCCCTGGTTCTGCAGTTCATCCCAGTGGACCAATGGCAGGCAGCTCCATGTTCTGCCCAGGCGCTCTGTTACTTCAGCTCCCCCAGACTGAGGGACTTGTCAGCCCAACGGGCCCCCAGACCAGGCTCACATCAGTGGCTAGGCACAATACCCAGAATGCACTGCCACCTGCGCCAGGTGGCCCACTCTTTGACTCTCCCAGGTCTCTGTGTCTCTCCGTCTCAGGCCTTGGCGCTGAGAGTGAGCAACTCGATGAAGGAGTTGAAGAGCGTCTCCAGCCAGCCCTGGTTAGCCATACACTGCTGCACCACCTCCTCCTGACCAGGGTCCTCTGCTGCCTGCTCGATACTGTCAGTCTGCATCACAGAGAGAACAACACCACACATTAACACTGACACTGGCAAAGACAAAAACACCACACATTAACACTGACACTGTCAAAGAGAATAACACCATACATTAACACTGACAAATAGAATAACACCTCACATAAACACTGGCAGACAGAATAATGCTATACATTAACACTGACAGAGAGAATAATGCTGTACAATAACACTGACACTGGCAGAGAGAATAACACAATACATGAACACTGACACTGGCAGAGAAGCACAGTACTGCACTTAAACATTGACTGAATAATACTGTACAGTAACACTGACACTGATGAGAAATGGGTGATAAGAAGAATACCTAATGGCAAGAACAGACTGCTCAGCCCATATAAGCTTGTGATTTGACAACACTACATATAAACACTGACCAGGTACTACCATACGTGGACGTACATTTACATACATTACTACTGATCTCTGCATCAGGTAAAACAAGGTAATAATAAAAAAGGCCCAAATTAAATGTATTGACTGAGACTGTTGATCCTTACCTCTCTCTTACAGTGCAGGAAAGTGTGATATTTGTAATGATGGAGGGAGTGATAGAGACTGTAGATTCGACACGTTTCTGTTGACAGCTTAAGGTCCTGAGAGGGACAGCAGACACACAGAGAGACAGGCAGAGGTAAAGAGAGAGAAGCAGACAGCAGTTAGCGCTCATCAAGCTGACTAACAGTTAGGGCCCCTACTCCATGGTTGCCTGGTAACTAAGTCCATCACTCGCCTGCTGTTTTGGCACAGTCTTCTTCACTCGGTTCAGCGTTTTGCGATTGTATCCTTCTCCACACAGCCGCACCTTTACAGCCCCGGAATCCAGGGGATCCGCCCTCATCTGGGGGAAGCAGTGCAGCGCCTCCTGCAGGAGAAATATAGGAAAGAATGATCGAGATGCTTACTTGGGCCTCCTTCCACTGTGCAGTAAAAGGAAAGCTACCAAAGCATAGAAAAACAAGTATTAAAAAAAAACAAGAAAGAAAATAAAAGAAACCAAAACCTATCAACATAACAGAAAACAATAAAACAACACATTACAAGAAAAAACACATTAGAAAGCAGTCAACAAAATACACCAAAAGAAATTCCGAAATTTAGCGGCAACAGACCCCTCACTCTCGTTGATTTCACAAATGCTACTACAAATCCCCCTAATCTTACTGAAAAAAACAGGATGGTCTACTAGACTCCAATATGCAAATTCAATTTTTATCATTGAAACTCTTTTTTCCAATGCCTTTAAAACCAGCAAAGGATCAGTGGAGCCCACAACCCTATTCCAATCCTCTGACATAGTCAGATGGCCATCTAGATCTGAGCTGACAGTTAGAAGAACTACTCCACATTTCTTCACCACAGAGGAAACTTGACTCCGTTGGGATATCTGAAAAACTGCACACATTAACAAGCAGAAGAGCTTGTGGACCTGACGGTATCAGCACAGAGATGCTAAAACACAGCAGCCCTGAACTACATGAGGCTCTACTAAAACTATTTAATCTAGTTCTGCATACTGTGTATTTCCATGAGATCTGGGACCAAGGTATAATCACTCCTATATGTGGACACAACTTTGTCCCAAACAATTACCAAGGCATCTGTGTTAGAAGTAACCTGGAGAAGGTATTTTGCAGTATAACTAATGCCCGGATACTGGCCTTCCTTACCAAAGTCTTGAGCATCAGTCAGAATTAATTTTTACCAAATCATCACATCTCTGATCATATTTACAGCCTATACACTCATAAACAAATATGTCCACCAAACGAGCAAAGGAAAAATATCTGCATTCATTGTTGATTTCAAAAAAGCATTTGATTCAATTTGGCACAACGGTCTATTTCAGAGGTACTCGATTACAACTTGTAAAGGTACAGTCATACAGTGGTTTTCCTAAAAGGCAAAGGTCAGATTAGTGGCTAGTCCCATTAGTGGGTTACCCAACTTGTTCTTGTCACTCTTTATTCTTATTCTCCCGACCACTTTTTGTGACAGTCGCTACTATCATACACTATGACCTAAAGACTTCATTCCTACTTTAACATGTTCAGCTAGATCTAGAATAATGGGGATTTATTCAACATAAATGTTGTGATTTTTCAGATATGTACATTTTACTTAACATATTTTCTTTATTTTAAGTATAAACGCTACCAGTAATGCTGACTGGCTAGCTAATTTAACATTAGCCAGTTTTGTTCAGGAAAACACTCACGTCAGCTAGCCACCTCGTTAGCTTGACATTCAATATACACCTGACATTCACAGGATAAAACAGTAATAGCTTTAGAACGCTGGGACAGAAATCCTTTTACTTTTCTATGATAGATTAACATGAGATTCAAATGAAACTATGGAATCTCTAGAGGGTCAAAACACATTGGTGAAATGCAGAACCAATGATTTTGTGTCATTCAAATTCAGGAAAATCAAAGTGACTAGACACATGCAGTCATAAAACAATGACACAACACCATCTAACAATTGATTCGAAGCCAGCTGATAATTGTGACAGGCCTTCAAAACTTGTGAAAAAGGAACAAGGATTAAAAACTTTTTTTTGTTCAATGCATGCTATGCAGAACTTGTGCTGAAAGCATTAGTACCACCTAGACTTTCCAAATCGCACTGTTTTTCCAAAGGTTGCTATGAAAAGATTCCAGTACTGAAAGAACATGGTAGCACCTAGAGTTTCCAAATCAAGCTTAAGTTGAAGTACACAATCTAAGTAACTATGTACACTCACCAAGCACTTCATTAGGAACACCTGTACACCTACTCATTCATGCAATCATCTAATCAGCCAATCGTGTGGTAGCAGTGCAGTGCATAAAATCATGCAGATACGGGCCAGCAGCTTCAGGTAATGTTCACATCAAGCATCAGAATCGTGAAAAAATATGATCTCAGTGATTACGACCATGGCATGATTGTTGGTGCGAGACGGGCTGGTTTGAGTATTTCTGTAACTGCTGATCTCCTGGGATTTTCATGCACAACAGTCTCTACAATGTGCTTAGAATAGTGTGAAAAACAAGAAACATCCAGTGAGCAGCAGTTCTGCGGAAAGGAAACGCCTTGTCAATGAGGGAGGTCAACAGGGAATGGCCAGACTGGTTCGAGCTCACATAAAGGCTACAGCAACTCAGACAACCACTCTGTACAACAGTGGTGAGCAGAAAAACACCTCAGAATGCAAAGCACGTTGAACCTTGAGGCAGATCGGCTACAGAAGACCACGTCAGGTTCCACGTCAGCCAAGAACAGAAAGGTGAGACTGCAGTGGGCACAGGCTCACCAAAACTGGACAGCTGAAAACTAGAAAAACATAACCTGATCTGATGAATCTCGATTTCCGCTGAGGCACACAGATGGTAGGGTCAGAATTTGGCGCCAACAGCATGGATCCATGAACCCAACCTGCCTTGTGTCAACAGTCCAGGCTGGTGGCGGTGGTGTAATGGTGTGGGGAATTTTTTTCTTGGCACACTTTCAGCCCATTAATACCAATCAATGATCGTTTGAATGCCACAGCCTATTTGAGTATTGTTGCTGACCATGTGCATCCCTCCATGGCCACAATTTACCCATCTTCTAATGGCTACTTCCTTCATGATAATGCACCATGTCACAAATCAAAAGTCATCTCAAACTGGTTTCATGAACATGACAATGAGTTCAATGTTCTTCAGTGGCCTTCCCGGTCACCGGATCTGAATCCAACAGAACCCCTTTGTGTTCCATTGGATTTGATAGAACGGGAGACTCGCAGCATGAAAGTGCACCTGACAAATCTGCAGGCATTGTGTGACGCAATCATGTCAACATGAATCAAATGAATGTTTCCAACATCTTGTGGAATCCATGCCACAAAGAATTGAGGCTGTTTTGAAAGTAAATGGAGGCCCTACCCAGTATTAGTACAGTGTTCCTAATAAAGTGCTCAGTGAGCGTAAATATGGTTTTACGCCTTGAGCCTGAAGCATTTAGGCAGGAGATAGTTGTTAGACGTGCTGAACCCCATTTCTTGATGTCACGCCTTGTGTACTTGCCCTGAGTTGCCCTGGCTTTTCTGTTTTTGCCAATGGAAGCTTTCTGAGCACGCTGAAAGGTAATCGCTATCACTTTTACTATTACTGTACTGCACTGTGCAAATAGTAGGCCCCTGTGATGCACCTACACTGTTACAAATGTTGAAGCCAGGCGATCACACTCGTCTGGAGGATGGGGGTGGGGCTGCTGTATCTTTGTGCTTCAGCAACACAGGAAGAGAGACACTCATACAGTGAGACGTACGTACCGACACAACGGAGACAGACACTCTGTCCAGTGGGACACTGACCTGGTGTTGAGAGTTCATATTGACCCTCCTCAGTAGCCTCCTCTTCTGCTCGTTGAGGATGCTGTCGATTTTTCTCATGGGTGGCAGGTAGAGCTCATCTATGGGAACAGGGGGAAACCATGACTCACATTCCCATACCTACAGTGCTGGTTCCTCAATCTTCCTCTGCAATTTCATCTCCGCCCCTCTCATCTCTGCCTAATTTACAGTCTTTACTGCACACAGTCCTGAGTATTTCCCCTTTTCTCTAAATTCTGCATGTATATGACCCAATTACACTGAATTTCTTGCCTTTATTAAGCAAAAGCAGGTATTTATCAGGATCTGGTCTGGCTTTACTCAGCAAAAGCAGGTGTTTATCAGGATCTAATTGGTGATCAGGACATAGCAGGTGTTTATCTAGGATGACACCAGGCCTGCAGCATTGCACACATGTGTGTCACGTTTGGGTAGTGTGTGTGCTCGGGATGGTAGCCACCACAGAAGTTGCCAGTTCTGAGGCAAAAACTGCTCTATTTCAGGGGCCAACCCAAACCCACAGACACCAGATTGCTGGGTTTGGGTGCCCTGAAACAGCTGGTCCCTGGATGGCGGACGCTGCCAAAGTGTTCTGCTCAGGTTGGAGGCAGGGCAAGGAGAATTGGCTGGGAGATCCTGCACTCAAACTCTGTCCAACAGTGAGTACAACGGGCAGCTGTGGCATCTCCACCCAGGAGAGCGACCCTGTCCATCATGCCCTGGTCCATCGCCCAAGTGACCCAGCAAGCCTGCGAAACTGAAACCAGTGGGGACAGTGCATGTCTTCCTGATGTGGGGCGAGCTGGTCTGAACAGGAGGTCTGTGCCCACGGTCCTGTGACCAGGCAGTAAGCAGACATAGAATCTCCTGTGCCAGTGGATGTGGCTGACATGGGCAGCCATGTGTAGCCTCTCTGTTCCACAGACTAGGGGCCCCACACAAACCCTCTGTTCCACAGACTAGGGGCCCCACACAAACCTTTTGTTCCAAAGACTAGGGGCCCACAAAAACCCTCTGTTCCACAAACTAAGGGGCCGCACACAAACCCTCTGTTCCAGACTAGGGCCCCACAAAAACCCTCTGTTATAGAAACTAGGGGCCCCACACAAACCCTCTGTTACACAGACAAGGGGCCCCACAAAACCCTCTCTTCCACAGACTAGACCCACCCCACCATGTCCACTCACCCTCCACCCTACTGTGTCTCCCCCTCACCCCCCACCTCGCCGTGTCCCACCGTGCCCCCCACATCCCCCGTGTGCCCGCACCCTGCGCCCCTCACCCCCCTCACCGTGGGTGTCCTCCAGGGCCTGGATCATGTCAGGGTCCAGCGCAGTGCTGACCAGCATCTCCACATAGCTGCGGAACATCTCTCTCATGGCCCGACTGCCCACCCCTCCTCTCACTGTCACTGCTGTAGAGAGGACACACACTCTGCTGTTACACTGCCCACAAACACAGATTCTCTGCTGTTACACTGCACACACACACACACACACACACACACACACACACACACACACACACAAAACACTCTGCTGTTACCCTGCACACACACACACACACACACACAAAACACACTGTGCTGTTATCCTGCACACACACACACACACACACACACACACACACTCACACATGCACATACCCTGTGCACACACATACACACAAGCCATAACGCTACATGTGTGGTCCGCTTACCGTCGTCCTCGCTGGGAGGGTCAGGAGACGACTCAGAGGAGGAAGGAACCTCCTTTAGCCACTTCTTTCTCTTCTTGGGTGGAGGCTCAGCCTTCATCTTCATGGGCCTTGTCCTGGTGGGGCGCTCCACCTTCCTCTCTCCACCTCCTCTCTTCTCCTCCCTCCCCTTCCCTCTCTCTACTCCTCCTACTCTTTTTTCCACTTTCTCCTGGGATGGTTGTAGCTTTCTCTCCTTTTCTTTCTCTCTTTCTTTTTCCCTCTGTTTCTCAATTTCCTTCTCCTTCTCCTTCTCTTTTTCCCTTTCACGCAGCTCTTTGTCTTTCTCTCTCTGCTCCCTCTCCTTCTCCTCCCTCTCTACTCGGGTCGGGGTCTGGCTGTGAGGAGGGGGTGTGGGCTTGGGGAGGGACTGACGCCTGTAATGAGAACCATAGAGGTACATCAGCATTACCACACAGCTGGAGAAACACATTACACACACTGATAGAGAAGCACACCACACACACTGATAGAGAAACACATTACACACACTGATAGAGAAGCACACCACACACACTGATAGAGAAACACATTACACACAATGATAGAGAAGTATGTCGCACACACTGATAGAGAAGCACATTACACACACTGATGGAGAAATACATCGTACACACTGATAGAGAACATTACACACACACTGATAGAGAAGCACATTACACACACTGGTAGAGAAATACATTACACACACTGATAGAGAAGCACATTACATACACTGATAGAGAAACACATTACACACACTGATAGAGAACATTACAGAAACACTGATAGAGAAGGACATCACACACACACTTGACACACACAGGGCTGAGCTCAGATCTCAGACACGACAGAACCCAAAGTGCCATGTGCATAAGCACAGCAGCAGACAGGTGGGTCGTCACGGGTGCATACCTCAGAGCTAGTGCAGGTCTGTACCAGGGTTTCCGAGAGCACACCCTCACGTAGTCCTTCTTGTTGATGTTCTCCAGGAACTTCACGTACAGCCGCTGATACCGCGTCTTGGCATCTCCAAAATACCCCAGATACTGATGAACCAGAGAGACACACGTCACCGTGGCGTGATCTTGGCGCGGGGTAAAGGGGTACAAACGTTCTGTTTATGAAATTCTGCATTCACTTGCACACACTGTCGTACACATGGTTTCTTTTGGTAATTCTGGAATTATATCACACAAACTGTCAAACACATTTTCAAGAGTTGCATTTTCCTGCTCTCTACTGCTCTCCATGGGTTCTCTTGTTCCACGCACCTACAGAACGGTTCCAATGTGCATACAAAACATTATTTTGTACAGTGACTAGATTCATGTGTTTTGCTCTCTGAAACATAGGGGGCTACATGTTTAGGGTGAAAATGTGAGAGTGGGTGAACATGTTTAGGGTGAAAGGGTGAGGGTACCTCTTTAGGATGAAAGTGTGAGAGTGGGGAGTACATGTTGAGCGTGATGTTTAGTGCCAGCCGCACCATTTCTGGCTTTGGCTGAAGGTCTGCATTGGCAGGGCATTGATTGGCTGCACCTCACCTGGCAAGCCAGTTAAATTACTCAGCGATCACTCTCTAGCGCCATTTCTGGCCAGTCAGGTGCCTGCAGGCAAGTGGGTTGAGCATGTGTTAACTTTGTGCTCTACTCTAGAAGCACAGCAAACTGTGATTGGTGAGGTGAATCAGCAGATGGTCCAGGACTGTGAGGACTGTCACTGTGATGGGGCTGAAGAGATCCATTTGCAGAGGACATGACACACACAGATAAGATACAAAAAAGGACAAGGACGAGACTCACGTTGCTGGTGGCACAAAACTGCCGCTGACCATCCCTGATTTCAGGGGAGAATTTCTGCAGCAGGGCTTTCTGCACTCTCCAGATAGGCGGAGGCTCCCGGCCTGTCTGAAGGGCCATCTGTGGGAAGAGGAAGTGGAGTGTTACCCTCAGTACGTGACCAGAAATATGGCCAAAAAGTACATCAGATCCATTCACACCACCAATGTCACACTAAACACAGCTACAGCTACAAGTGTTGAGGGCTGGCAGTGTCTGCAGGTTTAATTCCAGTCCTGGAGGGCTGCAGTGTCTGCAGGTTTAACTCCAGTCCTGGAGGGCTGCAGTGTCTGCAGGTTTAATTCCAGTCCTGGAGGGCTGCAGTGTCTGCAGGTTAAACTCCAGTCCTGGAGGGCCGCAGTGTCTGCAGGTTAAACTCCAGTCCTGGAGGGCCGCAGTGTCTGCAGGTTTAACTCCTGTCCTTCAGGGCCACAGTGTCTGCAGGTTTAACTCCAGTCCTGGTGACCTGTAGTGTCTGCAGGTTTAACTCCAGTCCTGGAGGGGGCAGTGTCTGCAGGTTTAACTCCAGTCCTGGAGGGCTGCAGTGGCTGCAGGATTCTGTGGTTTTCTTTCAGTCAGTCACCAATTTTGGCCTTGGAAACAGGGTACATGAATACTTGAGCCGCTAAAGGACTTAATTCAAGTACTTCAGCTATGGTCTTTAAGGATTCTGACATCAGTGCTGTATGCAGGTATGGTGTCTACTATGTACTATGTCTAGTCACACTCTGTGCAAAGATGTGCTGTACTTACAGAAAGCAGCACTAACAGCCCTGCTGTATTTACAGAGAGCAGCACTAACAGGTCTGCTATATTTACAGAGAGCAGCATCAACAGATCTGCTGTATTTACAGAGAGCAACACCAACAGGTCTGCTGTATTGAGAGCAGTACTAACAGGTCTGCTGTATTGAGAGCAGTACTAACAGGTCTGCTGTATTTATAGCGATATGCTGTAACAGGTCTGCTGTACTTACAGAGAGCAGCACTAACAGGTCTGCTGTATTTACAGAGAGCAGCTATAGGTCTGGTAACAGGCTTTCACACTGTCAGGTATACATGCTATCTATCAGAGAGGGCCAAACACACAAAACTCAAAAAAACTGAAGCACAAATCACTGCCCAAACAATAATCTGCAAAACAGAGTCTGTCACAAAATCACAAGCAAATCACATGCAAATTTCAGCGGAAGAATGTGCAGAGCAGGGTGAGAGAAACCATTTTAGTTATGATCACCCAGTTTTTATGTACTGTGTGTAATGTCTCTGTTTTACAGCCAGTTTTAATACTGTTAGAGTATTCTTGTGTATTTGTGCTCAGTGTGCTGCTCTCTTGGCTAGCTGTGCTTTGGCTGAGGTTTCCAGGTAAAAGAGTAAAAGAGTGAGAGCAGTGTAGATTACCTTGAGAGTCCCAATGTCTTCTGTCCGCACCACAAACTCGTCCCTCTCCCGGAAGATGCCCTCCCCTCCGCTCTCACTGTCCCCATCTTCGCTCTCGCCAGCAATGGCTGCGTCCGCCTGTTTCCTGGCCAGGTGCAGCGAGGTGAGCTGGGGCGTGGGGGCGTCCTCTGGGGTGGGGGGGGATGGGGGGGAATGGGGCGACAGGGGGGACATTTCAGGATCGGGAGGGGGCGATGAGGATGGCGGGGGCGTGGTGGAGGGGGGGAGAGTCGGCGGAAGAGGGGAAGGAGAAGGAGAGGGCAGGGAGAGGGGGAGGGGGCTGGAGTGCCGGGACGGCTGAGAGGGAGGCCGCTCGTCCTGTGGAGGGAGGGGTGAAGGGAGAGAGAGAGGAGGTGGTGGAAGAGGGGAAGGAGGGGAAGGAGAGGAGGAGGGAGTGGGGGAAGGAGACAGGGACGGGGGGGGGGGAGCAGGGGCTGCAGGGGGCTCAGATGGGGAATCTGGAGGAAAAAGATGAAGAAGAGAAGAACAAAAAAGAAGAAAAATGAAGATGGTGGTCAATATAATACCAACTACTGCATCCTCTACCAGTGTTTGCAAGGTCACAGAGATCACATCAGACACGAGGCAGCCACACTCATTACAGAGCCATATATACATCAGTGTACTGCACTTCCACTGTGTGTCATGAGGCTAGAGCGCCCCCTCTGGAGTCAGGGCTCACTGCAGGCAGTATTTACAACTCTTTCTCCTAATTCTCTTACCATCCACCTTTGGAACACCCAGCATTTCCAGCTCTGGTTCCCTCTCCTCTTCCTCTTCTGAAACTCTCCTCTCTTCATTATCGACCACCTCCTGCTGTTCCTCTTCTTCCTTCTCCTCCTCCTGCTCCTCATCCTCCCTCTCCAGAGCTGCCTCCAGCTCAACGGGCTCAGGGGACAGCCTGCAGAGAGGCAGGGCGGGAGGTGGGCTCAGAGGCGGGGCCTGCTGGATGGGCGGGGTGGGGATGAGAGGGGGCGGGGCTGGAGCTGGCGGCAGGGCCTGAGGCGTGTCATAGAGGGCGGAGATTGCAGAGGAGATGCTCTTCTGCAGGTCCTGGTTCTTACTGACAGAGTCCTCTTCATCCGAGGAGAAGGAGGGAAGAGTCTCCAGGTTCCTCTTCAGCTCCTCATCCAGCCTCTTGCAGGGGCTGGGGCAGCTGCTGAGGACCAGCCCCCCCTCCCCCTCCCCCTCTCCAAATGGAGGTGGGGGGGGAGGCGGAGGAGGGGGAGGAGGTGGGGACATGGGGTGGATACTGCCCTTGCTGGGAGAGGAGCTCACATCCCCAGCCCCTCCTGATGGTGCCGGCTCCATCCCAGCTCCAGGAGGATTCTGCCTCTTTCCAGATTTCAGGAAGTCCAGGAAGGAGGCCATGAATCCGGATTTCATCTCTGTCTGTTTCTCCTCCTGGAGGTGGGAGAGGGTCATGGGGAAAGAAGCAAGACAGCATGAATTCATATTTTGTCTGACCACATGATTGCATGGTGAGCGTTCCAGGTTAAAAAGGACAGCTTAGTTCCCTAAACATTATATTATAACACCCTAATGTCAATAAAATCAGCTGTTAGACTTGAGGTTTGTGATAGAAGTAAATTAAGAGAATTAAATTCAGATCAGTGATTTGCTGGTACGATGACCCGACACAAACTTTCACAGGAGCACTGTTTAACTCCTCACCTTATTAAGGTAATAAATTAGACTGGTGTTAACAGAAAGGAGCTGTACAAGAGGCTGTAGGAGTGCAATGGCCACCGCAATGTTCTATGACTTGGTGTACTTAGTCTGCTGTCAAAAGCACACATGCTGCTGTGAGGAAAACATACACACACACACACACACACACAGATACACGCACACGCTGCTGTGAGGAACGCACACAAAAACACACACACACACACACACACACACAAACACTGCTATGAAGAAAGCAGAAGCACACATACACACATACACACACACTCTGCTGTGAGGAACGCATACACACAAACACACACACACTCTGCTGTGAGGAGCACACATACACAGTGCAGTGAGGAGCACGCACATACACTCTAATGTGAGACGCACACGCACAAACACACACACGCACACAGTGCAGTGAGGAGCACACAGACACACGCACACACACACTCTGCTGTGAGGTACACACACACATGCACACACTCTGTGTAGTCTTATCCAATCATGATTCCACTGTCCGCACACGCACAGAGGAAGGGAAATTCAGTGCTCAGAGTAAAAACGTGAGCATCAAAAACCTCTAATATTTTCCAAGCCCAACTGATCATGTGTGTTATTACTGATCTTGGCCATGTCTATCTGCACATTTTTCTATCTGTATATTTTTCTGTCTACTTCACCACATATTTATATTGCTAATGAAGAAATATCCCTTACAAACATTTTCTTATTCAGCAAAGAGCAGATCATATAACTCAACACCAAGGGGCAGTAGTGAGGCTATCTACAGTACTGCAAGTGGACCATTCCACATCATTATGAGAGCTGTACACTTTCAGGACCAACTCAATAAATCTGCAAAATGCTATGTCCTTATTTTCTGGCTGCATGGCTAGCCAAACTTGTGTTTATTCATTCAGAGGTCACTAGCTTTATGAAGTACAAAATGTAATCAGCTCATTGGTTTATCTTGATTTTTTTTCAATATGACAATGCACTTGTCACGCTCATTACTTTAAAAATGTCTTTAACAATGATAATGTGCCCGCTGCTTTATTTCAAGGTGCCCTCTATCTCATTCTGAAGGTCAGTGTTGATTTTACGTAGCAAAGCTTCACAACGGCCTATTATAAGGTGGTTTGCCTGTAGATATTCAGAGCATTAGGCAGAACCAGATCATTTCAGAGTTGCGCCTTCCCCATCATGCATGTTTTTTAAAAAGTGATTCAATATAAATCACTGTCACCAATATAGTACAGTGTAAAATACAATGTAATACTAATACGTAAATTGAGTTTCTATGATAGCAATAATGATAATACTGCCCCTCACTCAATAACACTCTGCCCCTTACTCCTACCCATACAGTTTGCCCTCACTCCTGCCCAAACAGTCTGCCCTCACTCCTACTCTCAAAGTCTGCCCTCACTCCTACCCTTACAGTCTACCCTCACTCCTACCCTTACAGTCTGCCCTCACTCCTGCCCTTACAGTCTACCCTCACTCCTACCCTTACTGTCTGCCCTCACTCCTGCCCTAACAGTCTGCCCTCATTCCTACCCTTACAGTCTGCCCTCATTCCTACCCTTACAGTCTACCCTCACTCCTACCCTTACTGTCTGCCCTCACTCCTGCCCTAACAGTCTGCCCTCATTCCTACCCTTACAGTCTGCCCTCACTCCTGCCCTTACAGTCTGCCCTCACAGTCTGCCCTCACTCCTGCCCTAACAGTCTGCCCTCACTCCTGCCCTTACAGTCTGCCCTCACTCCTACCCTTACAGCCTGCCCTCACTCCTGCCCTTACAGTCTGCCCTCACCCTTACAGTCTGCCTGCCCTCACTCCTGCCCTTACAGCCTGCCCTCACTCCTGCCCTTACAGTCTGCCCTCACTCCTGCCCTTACAGTCTGCCCTCACTCCTGCCCTTATAGTCTGCCCTCACTCCTACCCTTACAGTCTGGCCTCACAGTCTGCCCTCACTCCAACCCTTACAGTCTGCCCTCACTCCTACCCTTATAAGTCTGCCCTCACTCCTGCCCTTATAAGTCTGCCCTCACTCCTGCCCTCACTCCCTTGCAGTCTGCTTCACCCCTGTCCCCTCTTACCTCCTGGCCTTTCTGCCTGAGCTTCTCCTGGTTTCTGTTCATGTCTGCACCACCTGGGGGTCCTGGGCTCAGGCCCAACGAGGGTGCAGACCCAACAGAGCCATCCGACAGGACCGGGTCAGTGCTGGACAGGGAGTCGGTTCTCAGGAGAGGGTCACAGGGAGTCGTGGATGGGACGGGAAGTTTAATCTGAGAGAGAGGGGATGGAAAGTAAAGATGTGAAGAATGGCTAAAGAGTAGGAAGTGAGAAAAGAACACAAAATGTAACTTTATGAGGAATCCATTCCCCCCTTAGAGCCCACTCTGCTATCAAACTGTCCTTATATTGTCTCACTTTTCCAATCCAAGTCCTTACCAAGTGCTACTGCTCCCCAGCCATTTCAGCTAGAGTGTCTTCATTATCATCTATATCAGGGGGAGCAATCCTGCTCTTGGAGTGCTTGACACGTTCATGGTTTTTGCTCCCTCTGCAACCCTGACTGCAAATTTGCATGAACTATTAGGCTCAAAGCAAGACGTTTTCCATGTGCCAAAGGTACTCACTATCCAGGGTTCCCTCCCTGATCTAGAGTCCATTTTCTCCTCCACTTCCCCTGCCTATGCAACTCACTTTTTTCCCTTCTCTTACCTTGATGGGTCTGATGGGCTCCTGGTGCTGCTGAAGCTGATGAGGGGCTTGCTGAAGCTGTGGGTGCTGTCCTTTATTCATCTCCATCTCCCTGTGCATTCCCATCATCCTATCATCCCTTCTGCCCCTCCCTCTGCCCCTCCCCCTGCCCCTTCGGCTCTCCCCTCCGAACCCCGCCCGTCCCACCATGCTCTTGCAGTGGGGGGGCTCTGGCAGGGGGCGTATCCGAGGCCTGCCTCGCGGTCGCGGGGGTCCCTCTCTTTTCGGCTTGGTGGGTTTTCTGCCCCTCTTCTTGGGCCCGTCCTGGGGCACGTGTTGTGGGGGCAAACCTAAGGAGTGGTACTGAGAGCTGTGGCAGAAGTCCAGGTCACCCATGAGGGGGCTCAAAGCCCCCCCGCTTCCTGCCTTCCTGCAGCTGGACACCAGGTCTGGCAGCAGGTCCGGGAGCCTCCTGCTGTTCAGCCGGATGTCTGCTGGCACATCAGCTTTGTCCTCATCGTCTTCAAACTCGTATTCCTGTGCATAGTTTTTTTAAGGGAGGGAGTTGGGGTCACGCGGCTGCTTGAGAAGGTGGAAGGAGCTGGTCTTCAGAAGCTTCTTGGGGCGCGAGGAGCAGAAAATGGGGGAGGATAGGCCGCCAGTGTTAGCCGATCCTCCTACACCCGTCCCTCCCAGCATCCTGCTCCTGGAGGCATCGCTGCCATCCCCAGAACCTTCCATACCCATGCCGGGGCCCTGGGATTGGATCAGGCCCAACTGTTCAGTGTTGACAGTGGAGGGGAGCTCGTGAGTCTTCAAGGAGTCCAGGTCCAAGTGTATGGCACCATTGCCGGAGTCTGACAGGCTTTGACAGTACTGCCCGTAGCCTTGGTCACTGTGATGCCCCATCATGTCATAGCTTCCCCCTCCTGCATTTTTCACTCCCTCCATGCCCTCTTGACCCTGGTGGCCATCCGGAACCCCTTCCTGCCCTGTCTGAGCTGACCCCCCACCCCCACTACAGCTGGATTTGTAGTCTTCAGAGCAGAACATGTCCTCCATCCCCGGGAAGAAGGACCGGTCTTCGTCCTGGAGGAGGGAGTCGGGGAAGCAGATGGAGGTGAGGGGGACAAACCTCTGTTGCTGCGCCTGGCCAGCTTTAACCACAGGGCTGCTGGGGTCGTACTGGTGCTCTTTGAGCGGGTCCATTTCGGGCTGGGACAGCGGGGCGTCCTGGTCCCTCTGCTGCAGTGGGGCTTGCTGGGGGGGTGGGCCAGAGCTGGCAGGCATGTGGTGGGGGTGTGGCTGGGAGTGAGGATGGGGGAGGTGAGAGTGTGGGTGCCGGTGGTGGGAGTGGGGGTGTGGATGCGGCTGATGAGGGCTGAGATGATGCAAGTGCGAGGGGCCTGACAAACCTAGCTCTGAGTCGGAGAGGAAATCGTGCAGTTCAGAGGTGGCGTGAGGGGGGTGATGAGGCTGGTGATGGGACGAAAGCCTGTGCTGCTGGTGCCTGTGTCTGTCGCTGCTGCCCCTGTCTCCTCCTCCGCCCCTCTCAACGCCTCCCCCCACGTCCCTGCTGGACGTCTGCGACAGGGAGCGCTCTAACATGTCTAATGGAGACACACAGTTCTGGCTGGGCTGGTTCTGATCCTGCTGGTGCCCGCGGTTATAATGGGCCTCCAAAGCCTGAGACTGGAGTTGCATCTGTAGCTGGGAGGTTCGTGACTGCGCCTCCCCAGCCCCACCTGCTGCACCCCCTCCTGCCCCTCCCATCATGCTCTGCTGGCTCATATGCTGCTGACGAGCTGGAGTGTCCATCTTGTTGCGTGTGGTGTGAGAGAGCACAGACTGGAGCAAGTGGGCCGGCTGCGGGGCCGGGTCTGGGGGTGAGTCCATGAGTGAAAGGCTGGCCTGGTGCTGCTGTGGCTGCAGGTCGGGGGTCTTGCGCAGGTAGGGCAGGTCTGGTGGATTCTGGGGCTTTTTGAGCTCCATGTGGGGGTGGGGGTGGGGGTGCTGAGGAAGCTGGTGATGTGAGGGATGGTGGGGGAGGGGGTGCTGAGCGTAGGGGTCAGCCCGGCTGTAGTGCACCACAGACCCGAGGGATTCATGGTGGTGAGGGTGGGGGTGGGTATGCGTCTGGTCAGCAGTCCCCCTCCCATCCCCACTGGCCCCTCCTCCCACTACCCCCCTCTCATTTTTGGACTGCTGCTTCTTCATGGACATCTCCAGCTGGCTGTCCAGGCTGCCCCCCGTGGGGCCCCCGGTGCTGGCCGTGGCATTGTTGGTGCGGATCACGCTCTGCAGGTGGTACCTCTCCTCAGAGGCCTTACTCAGTTCATAGGGCATCCCCTTGCTGCTGTCCTGGGGCTGGGGTGGCTGGGGCTGCTGGGGGTGGTGCTGCGATGGGTGGTGTGCCGGGCTTTGAGCCTGCAAGAGGTGCTGGATCAGGAAGTCGTCATCATCGTCATCATCTTGAGACCTCTCCACCCCCAGCATGTCAGAGTCAGACTTGGGTTTGGGGGGGGTGGGGTGGTAGGACTGGGGGGGCCCTCGGGTGTCAGGGTAGCCCTGTGGGGAGGACAGGAAGGCGGGCGAAAGGACAGAGGACAGGTACTTGTTACCCCCTGCTCCCCCGGGAGACTGGGCAGGGCGGACTGCAGCAGGAGAATGAAGCCCTGGGCGAATGATCCCAGAATTCCCAGAAGGAGAGGGGCTAGAGTCTTGGAGGTGGTAAGAGCTGCCTCCTCCACTCCCTACACTGCCAGTCCCCCCACCCCCTGGGCCTCCACCTCCTCCACCTGCACCTCCACCCGCTCCTGAACCTGAGCTGCCACCACCTGAGCCTCCTCCCCCACCCGATCCATAGCCCAGTGAGGGGCTACCAGCTCCCCCAAGGGATGCTGGGAGAGAGCCGTATCCAGTATCTGCCCCGTACGCCACCTCTGCAGAGAAGGAGCGCCCCCCTGCCCCCAAGTTCCCATACCCTTTCCCAGGGCCAACACCCCCTCCTGAGCTCAAGTCCTGGGCCTGGGGGGAGCTGAAGCCTCCATACGGCTGGGGGAGATGGGAGGGTGGAGGTTGGCTGGGGGAGTATGACTGGGACTGCTGCTGGGGTGGAGTCTGGCCTGACAGGCTGGAGGCTGGCTTCACCGGGGCCACAGGGGAACCATAGCCAGAGAGGCAGGCCTTGGGAGGGGGCTGCTGAGCTGGGGTGGACGACACAGGAGGGATGGGTGGAGGCGGAGGGGGAGGGACACTCTGGGGTGGAGGCTGCTGGCGGGATGGTGCAGTGCTGGAGTTGGAGGTGGGGTTGGCATTGGAGGAGGAGGATGAGGAGGAGGAGTTGGACGTTGTGGACGAGGCTGAGGGGGGTGTGTGGGGGGTGCGGGACGAGGTCCCGGAGCTGGACGAGGAGTAGCCACTGCTGGAGCTGCTCTTCGCCCCCTTCCCTACACCTCCAGATGAGGATGAGGATGTGGAGGGGGTGTAGGGAGGTTGTATGATGGGCCGGTACACCTGGTCCGTCCTGGGGGAGGGCTTAGGGTCGGAGGAGGGGCTCAGGTCACCGAGGGGGCTGCAGGAGAGACCACCATGCCGGTGATGGGCGATCTGCTGATACCCTGTTACCCCACAGCTGAGGTAGTGCTGCAGGGAGTGCGTGGCAGAGGAGGGCAGCTGAGACTGGGAGGGGGAGGGGCGCTGGTAGTGCTTTATTACACTGTCCTGTCTGGGGATGGTGCGCTCCTGGGGAGGCTGCTGGGGGGGCCCTGGGGTGGGGGAGAACACAGAGGCGTTGTACAGCTGTGATGACTGGTCCTGCAGCTGAGAGGAGAGGAGGTTGAACTGAGGAGGAGGCAGGTGGCGGGATGAGGAGGAGGAGGAGGACTGGGGTGGGGCTGGACCGGGGTCCTGCCCCCCTCTGTAAGCTGCACCTTGAGAGGACAGCAAGCGGTCAAAGCCCAGGCTGGACTGTGAGG
The DNA here is from genome assembly GCA_022829145.1 of Albula goreensis. Lineage (NCBI taxonomy): Eukaryota > Metazoa > Chordata > Actinopteri > Albuliformes > Albulidae > Albula > Albula goreensis. The sequence goes on along the minus strand of CM040762.1, from coordinate 25,997,884 downwards.
GGGTTTTGATGTGTAGTAGGGGGTCATGTGGGGACAGAAGCCCATTGGATGTCGGGCTGAAGGTGGGCGTGTCCTGAAGGGATAGTGAGGACGTGACCCCAGGGAAGGTGCGCCCTGAAAATGATGCAGGATGCTGGTATGCAGAGAGCGCAGAGGAGGAGGGGAAGCTGCCCGACCCAGGGAGGGCCCCTGAGATGAAGAGCTCGGCAGGAGCTGGAGTGTGCATGGCTGTGGGGAGGAGAGAGAGAGGAGTCACGAACCGGCCACACAACACTAACAGTGACATCACACACATACAACACCAAAGAGTGACATCCCACCCACACAACATCAGCAGTGACATCACACATTTAATATCAACACTAAAAGATGAACCACAGAAGCATGGTACCAAAGCCTTGCAATATTTGTGATACCAGACTTATAAAGAAATATTTAATAATAATAATATTAATAATTTAATAATATTTCTTGCTCCAACATTTATAACTTCAAAAAACTGCAGGTCCCTTGTCCTAATAATGCAAGCTTACAGTTTTCTAAGTTCACATTTCATAAGCTGTGTCCCAAATCACATCCACACTGTGAGTATGCAAAGCAAGTGTGGAACCATCTTGGAGTGCAAGTCCAGACCAAATGCAGCAGTACAGAGCGAAGATGGAATACCCTGACGTGCACCCCATTTGGAGTACGCAGCAACCTGGTCCCAAGTTTCAAGAAGAAATTTACATTGTAATGGCGGACGCCAGTGGTTCCTCAACAAGGATGAAGGCCACCTACAAATGTGAGTCATTTATTATTGGTCTACATTAATGATATTTGGGTTTACCAAAAGTGTGAGACAGCGCATGTTCTGTTAATATTTTGTTCTGCCATTACAATATTTTGTTGATGTGTTTGGGGTGTGCTGTGATGTGTTAACCAACAGCTAGCTAACTACCTTTAATCAAGCTAGCTAAGGTCATTACTAAGATTACTTGTGCTGAAACACAGAGGCTGTGATGTTCAGTCTGGTTTGCTTGAATTGGCAAATTAGGTAGATAGATATCAACCAGTTGCCTAATGTTAGCAACTCTAGCAGCACTGCAATCTGAGCTATACTGTGTGACTGATCATCAGTACTAATCAAATACCTTATTGATACAACTCTGGGACTACCTGTCTTGACCAGTGAAAATCACCTACCAAAATAACTACAGATTCTTTGCTTCAAGACATCAGCCCTTTGATTGTTTGATTGTTTTGATTGTGACAAATGTAGTTGTTAAGACTATTAGGCTTGGATCATGTAAATGAGTACCAGTAAATAGTAGACAAGCATATGCAGATGGGTGGATGAATGAAGCAGTGCAATCTGAATGAAGACCACAGTTTAACATAACAAACACATACAACAGTATAACGCACAAATACCCTGCCAACTGCATTTCTTTAGTCATCATCTGCAGCCCCATACAGAGCAGGCAAGCGACACACATAACCAACTCCTTTTCTACTTGCAACTGTTACAGCACAGTAGGGTTGTTCAGTACACCAGAACTTTAAAGCTACAAAATTTGAAAACTACACCACTATTTTGGAAACTTCGGTACATGATGGAAATGCACTGAACTAGATTTATATTGCATTCAACGAAAAGCATTGTGTCTTCATATTGTGACGCAGTGGGCATGCTAATTCTGTGTGCTTTGGCTTCAGCCCTTGGTGAAAGGAACGTCTCTCCCGTGTGCTGCAAGACTGTGGAGGTAGAATACTGACAGTTACATGTTCCTAGAGAAATGGAAACTCACAAAGAGCTTAAGAGTTCTCCGCTGCCTAGAGTGCTTTTTGAGTGGATATGAAAAAGCGGCTCATGTGGCGCTCAGTTCTGCTAAGTATCCGATCGTAGTGGCTAACTGGCTACTTTCAAGTTGTTGGATAGGTTATTTCCTCAACATTTAACTACTTGATACAAAACTAGATATCTAGCTATCTTCTTTATGTTGACATGTTACATAGTTATTTGCTACTTATATTCACCAACAATACTAATCTCTCAACCAGCAACCTTGTTACTCTCCATCTTTGAATAATAAAAAAAAACGGTTGATGTCATTGCTGCTTTTCTGAAAACTGAAAAGCGGCAGATGAACTTTTTTCAATATTTTTCTCATTCTCTATCACTAAAAGATAGGAGAGAGCAGGGTAAATCATGGCAGTAGGTAAAATAAGCAACCCCCTGTATCTAGGCACCCATACACAAAATTAACCGTGTGATCACAGATTAAGGAAGAGCATTTCATTCCACCCAGGCTGTGATGGAGATGAGCATGTGAAAAGGGTGGTAAGCAAACCAGTTCCAAAACATGATTTTTGTCATGCAATTCATCATGATTAAAGTGTCATGAATCTTGTATCTTAACAGAAATGCATACCTTTTTGCATATTAGTTCCTAACTGTATAAGCTACATATAACTGAGATCATACACTAAGTACATAAGTGAGTTAGCATAAGTGTGTCAAGCAGTTTTGTCAAAATGGAGGTTGTGGGGTAAAATGCGCGGCCAACCTTGGGGCAAATTGAGCCAACGGCTCACTCCACATTCCACTTGTCAAGACTACATGGGAAGACAAACTGATTTTCTCTTCTTGCTGTTCCACCACTTGTGAGGGGACTTGGAATTTCTGAGGGGATCTTTTCTTGGGAAGGATCCTTCATCCACTGGTTTGAATGTGAAATTTGCCTTACCAAGCACAGGGCACACTTGAAAATCGGAATGTGGAGTCAGCAATAGTGCCAAAACTTGAAGATTAAAAACAATCATAATACTTCCACCTGAGTTATTTCTCTCTTATAGCCACACACAAGCACAGCACGCAGTTACACACATTCTCTCTCTCACACCCACCAACTAACACACAATAATGCACACAAATTCACACACAGCAGCACCATACACAGAGGATTCAACTTGATGTGATATAATGTCAAAATGCGACAGCCGAACCCATATGCATCACCAAGCACAGAATAAACTTTGTTTTACTGTTGAAATTAATAAATATATAATTTTTGTTTTTACTTTATGTCGATCAATGCGTAGTTCATTAGGTATGGAACTTTTTACCCCACAGTGCTAAACTTACCCCACCCCAATGCTCAATTTTCCCCTGCCTGGGGGCAAGTTGTGCCAAAGGAGCAACTTTTTTCGATGGCTCATACCTCTAAAACTGCATTAATTAGAAGCATTTTTTTAAATATCTGTGGACAGACAACAAGCTTAAGAATATATAAGTGTTTTTTGAAAGAAATTTACATTTGCTTTTCCAAAAAATCAGGAAATGTAAAAAGTGGCTCTATTTACCCTGTATTTTTCTGTTTTTCCCTGTATGAAAATGCAATGAATACATTGAATGTGATCATTTCTGCATTTAGTATTCAATTTAATGTGATACCAGTCAGTAAACAAAGGGAATAAGCAAAAGTTTTACTGGAAATAGCTACATTTACAGCTGGCTAGATGGCCTGTTTATGTCTGGCTGTGTTATCATCATTCAGTCGGCTGTAAATGTTTTTCATCAAAAAATTGCTACTTTTTTTGCAATTAGTAAAGCTTATCCAGATAAAGGTTCCAGATCAAAGCTGGCAGCAAAGTGCAGCCCATTACTGAACCCATTTTCTGTACTTTTGTGCTTCACCATTCTGAAGTACGCACTCCCAAGCTTGAAGAGTGCACTCAGGGGCACGGCAGTATGGAGTATATGAGCATGTGGTTTAGCAGAAAGCTACATTAACTTAGCAGCTGATTGGGAGGAAACCACAGATACCTGTAGACACTGTCTAGGGCTGTCAGGACTGGAATAAACATGCAAACACTGTCTCCTCCAGGACTGCAGTTACACCTGCAGACAAACCGGCCCTCCGGGACTGGAGTTAAACCTGCAGACACTGCTGCCCTCCAGGACCGGAGTTAAACCTGCAGACACTGCTGCCCTCCAGGACTGGAGTTAAACCTGCAGATACTGCAGGCCTCCAGGACTGGAGTTATACCTGCATACACTGTGGGCCACCAGGACTGGAGTTAAACCTCAAGATACTGTGACCCTCCAAGACTCAAATTAAACCTGCAGACACTGTTGCCCTCCAGGACTGGAGTTAAACCTGCAGACACTGCAGGCCTCCAGGAGTAGGGTTACATCTACAGATGCTGCAGGCCTACGGGACTGGAGATAAGCCTGCAGACACTGCAGGCCTCCAGGACTGGAGTTAAACCTGCAGATACTGCAGGCCTGCAGACACTGCTGACACTGTGACCAGGACCGGAGTTAAATCTACAGATACTGCAGGCCTCCAGGACTGGAGTTTAACCTGCAGACACTGTTGCCCACCAGGACTGGAGTTAAACCTCAAGATACTGTGACCTCCAAGACTCAAATTAAACCTGCAGACACTGCAGGCCTCCAGGAGTTAAACCTGGTTACATCTACAGATGCTGCAGGCCTACGGGACTGGAGATAAGCCTGCAGACACTGCAGTCCTACAGGACTGGAGTTTAACTTCCAGACACTGTGACCCTCCAGGACTGGAGTTAAACCTGCAAATCTGCAAAAACCTACCTGTCTGCCATGATGGGGTGCGGAACTGAGAGAGGAGGGAGGAGGCGGAGGGTGGAGGTTGTGGGCCTCTGGACTCCAGGGCGGAGATCAGGTTCATGACAGACGCATCCGGACCGGAGGGACTGGCATGATGGAGACTGGTGTCAAACAGGCCGGAGAGCCCTGCGAGAACAGCAGAAAGACGTCTGAGTCTCACTGAACCACACTCATTACTGATCATTAACACAGTGGCACAGACTCTGTGCTCACACAGGCAACAACTGGTAGGCTTTAAAGCAGTCAATTCAACAAAAGACAGTCTGGCACCACAGAGATAGCCAAATCTGTAAAACTTTAGTGTTAAATAAAAACAAAAGGTGAAACAGAGGAGCATGATAACATAACTTTGATGCTAATAATGAATGAGCACACTTTACATTCTGGTCTGTGACAGATGGAGCATTTGTTGGCTATAATGTACTTGATATGCAAACAGTCAAGAAATGAGCCTACATTTAAATGTGAAAATCAGAGACGGTATCTCTCACCTAAGCTCCGCCCTGCCGCCCCCCAAGCACCGCCCTGCCCAGAGCTGGCTGGATGGTGATTGGTTGTGTAACCCTGCAAGGGGTGGGGTGTAGCATATGCCTGGCGATGGAGAAGCTCAGACTCCGGGTGGGATGACCTGGAGCTCCCGTACACCAAACTGGAAGACCGGAGGGAGAGAGAAAGAAAGGTCTGATCACCTATGCAGCCAAAGAAACTCAATTCCTTCATCTCTGTGAATAAAATAATTGCAGACAATCAACTTCCTTTGTGGAACCTTGTCAAAACCCATGATGTGTAAAGATAAAATAAATAAATGGCATTTAAAGAGACAGATGTATGAGAATACTGTACATGACTTTCCAACACACAGTACACAACAGCTTAAATACATTTATACCACAACGTGAATAATGTCTTGCAGCTACTACTGCATAATACAATGATTCTTTACACTAGTCTGTGATTCCCAAATGTATACTGGCTTTCATTCCAACCACAGTTCCAATTCCTGAAGTAGAAAGACCTGAGGTTTCCAACAAGACATTTTAATTTCTTACTAAGTTTGAACGATTATCTCATTTTAATTTTAATCCATCAACTGAATAGACTAAAGCTTTCATTTTTTTGTGGCAAATTATGAGGCAACGGCTTTGTGCAGTGGTTGCATTTTGCATTGATTAATTGGAAACCTCCAGCTGGAATCTGTGCTGGAGTCAGTGCTGGGAGTTTGAACACCTGGTCACACAAACAAGACCATTTGTGGAAAATGAAGAGTTCAGAGACAAAGTGATGGTAACACAGCTGATTTATTCTCCACCTAGCAATGGGCCATGGGATTGAGTAAAAAAATATAAGCCACCGCAAGTGATTAAATATTGCATACTTGTAACCGTTTCAAATTTTAAAGATAATAGTTGCAGTTATACTGGTGTGGAACTCAGTACGAATCACCTTTATGATAGTCTGTGAAAATTTTGCAAAGTTCTACCATATAAAAAACATGGCTACCGTATGACACCATGCTAGGGCATTTTCTCAAACTTGTGAGGCGGACTCTTTGCATCAGACATGGTGCAAATCAGGTGAGTTTTAGGCGGAATGGGAAACAGTGCTCTTCCGGCTCATTGTGTGTTAATGCCCACAATAACCCTACAGATGATTACGCCATCAAACACAATCTCTTTATCAGCTGTGCCAGACCTGTGTTCCCAAAACCCAACACTGAAACCAAACACACCCAAAATGCACCTGCACTACATGCCACTTCAGAGTACTATTGATATGTTTGCAACAATTTAAAACATTATTAATAAATTATCGGTCTGACATTAAAGTATGTTTTTCCCAATCAGAAACAACTAGAAGGGCATCCAATTTTGCCAGAAAACCACATGTCCCAACTTAGAACAGCAATATTTAACCAGCAATACACTAAACACAAAAAGCCAAGACTACAGTGTAGATAACATCTCCAAACACATATAACTGCAGTAGCTGCTGTACTGCTTCCTTCATTGTTTTGAAATGCAACTGCAGAAAAATATCTGATGACCATATTTTTTGTGGAAGTGATAGCGTCATCACACCGTTACTGTAGAATGGCAGAAAAGATGGCAGCATTTCCTGGTTTATAATCCCTGCTTGATTTAAGAAGTTCTAATCTCTTTGAAATCCTTTTGTGAAATCTTAATTTAAACGTGTCCTAATCTGAAAATTTGGTTTTACACATATTTCACAACTGCGTAATGTCATTTAAAACTACTTTGGAACAAACACTTGCATTGATAAACATGTCCGCGATGTCTTTACAATAGTCTTGTAAAATGTAATTATTCACAAGGACAAAATTTCATCCACCTTAAAAAAAAGAAAATGTCATCTTGGTTTTGAATATTGTTATCAGGGAGGATATTAAAATACTTCATATCACTAATTCAATATCAGGCTCCATTTTCCTATAAAGCAAAATGACAGAACAAACCAGTGTGGTGATTACACAGATAAGTAGCAAGCATTACACTACATCTACACATCAACACAAAACAAACAGCCTGTCTAATGTGAGAGAAGAAAAACAAAAATAAAAACATGAAAGGACATGCACCCCTACAGTGTGAAATGGAGGAAATAAGGGATGCCAAACCACACTCTTCCTCTTTATCTTTCAATATAAGCCATATCATCTCAACAAGCAAAGTGTCAGGTAATTCACTGAACTGTATTTTTTCCAGACACAGCCTCACTTTTTTTCTAGCACACTGGAATGAGTCAGAAGAGTATGCAATGTTACTAATGCACCTTCCCCAGTGCCTCAGACAGACTTTTTAGGGTAGATGATAACACTGCAAAGCAGAGGAGCCTGTATTTTCTGGTGTTTATGGGATAGCACAGGCAGAAGCATAGAGTGTCTAGGGGATAATGCAGAGTGAAGCATCGGGTGTTTATGGGATAGCACAGGGAGAAGCATTGTGTGTTTATGGGATAACACAGGCAGAAGCATCGGTGTTTATGGGACAGCACAGGCAGAAGCACTGGATGTATAGGATAGCACAGGTAAAAGCATCGGGTGTTTATGGGATAGCACAGGGAGGAGCATTGGGTGTATGGCATAGCACAGGGAGAAACATCAGGTGTATAGGATAGCACAGGCAGAAGCATTGGAAACCAACAATGTCAAAGTCATCAACATTGCAACCTTCAGAGACAATGACATTTAATAATAATAATTAAAGGTAAGTTGTGGCTGGACAGGCATTTAAGGTTGGGGAAGAAACTGTCCTTGTGGTCCTGGTGGTCCTGGATTGATGGTCCATTTTCTTTCTGGACACCAAGGCAGTTTGAGTGCTGGTTCGGAGCCGGTGCCTAATCTCGAACCAGTTCTTCATGTTTTGATAGCCAAAGAACCAGCTCTCAGCTAGGAAAATTGGTTAGAGAGCAGCACCAACACTTTGTTGGTCAACAATCAAGAACCATTTACATCAGGGGCTGAGGCTGGTTCGGGATTATCATTCTTCATGACAAACAAGAAAATTGGTTAACTAAAACTTTTTACATCAGGGGCTGGGGGCAGGATTATCATGACCATTTTTAAAAAAACCAGAGCGAGTGTAGCATCTAGTCTGCCTAAAAGAAGAAGAAAAACCAGGCTAGCTTGTTGTTGTGCTTGGCACTAGTTTTGCTGGGAAAGTGGAGCCGTATACAGATGTATACAGTGACATAATGACGTAGCTCTATGGTGGCTCTCTAGCCTGTGGAAAAGCAAACTGGTTCGTAGAGGGTTTGCAAGTTGAACCAACTCCGAGGGGGTATGCAGGGAATAAAAGAGGGGGGTAAGAACACAGCCCTAGGGGTCACTGGTGTTGAGCATCCATAATGTTGAGATGTTCTTAACCAGCCTGACAGGAAGCTGTGGATCCAACTGCACAGTGTGTTGCTAAGCCCAAGCTCTCTCAATTTGATAACTAGCCTAGCTGCAATGATAGTGTTGAAAGCTGAGCTACAATCAACAAACAGCACACAGCTACAGAGAATGCTATCTCCATGACCTTGCACAATATCCTGACACATCTGGAGAAGAATATTGTGCAGGGTCATGGAGAGCATCCTCTGTAACTCTATTTGGCTGATATGCAAATTGCATAGGATATAAGTCATTAAGGAGGTTGGAGGTCTTTAACCAGTCTTTCAAAACATTTGCTGATTATGTAGGTGAGGGCAACAGGACCCCAGTCATTCAGGCAGGTCACTATGGGCAGTTTGGGTATAGGAAATATAGTGGACATTTTAAAGCAGGTGGGGACAACTGACAGAGAGGGAGTGGTTGAATATGTTGGTGAAAATGCCAGCAAGTTGATATGCAGAGGCCTTAATCACGTGACTAGGGATGCCATCTGCACAATCAACTTTGTGAATGTTCACCCTACTGAAAGATGTGCGCACGGCATGGTCTGGCAAGCAGCAGATTGTTTTGGTCGGTACAACATCTTCCATGCATTTGCTGATGTAGGCGGAGTCTGCATACTCATGAATATTGCTGTCAGAAGCAACATGAAAGAGCTCCCAACTTTGTTCTGCCGAAACAGTCCCGAAGCATAGGCCTCTGACCAGTGGTGAACAGTCTTTGTGGTCAGAGCCTCCTGCTTTATCGTTTGTTTGTAGGTGGGTAGCAGAAGAATACTGGAGTGGTCTGATCTGCCGAACGGAGGACGAAGGAGGGCCTTGTGACTGTTCCGGTAGCCAAAAAGATTGGCACTTCATCAAATTGTTATGAATTCCAGGTTGGGGGAACATAAAGTTGTATGCACTTGCTATTGCACCAAGTGGTTAAGACAGACCCCTCCACCTTTGCTTTTTCCAGATAATTCCATCACTCTGTCTGCTTGATATACAGAGAACCCAGCAGGCTCGATGACATGGTCCAGAAATTAGCTTGATAGCCAGGTCTCAATGAGAGGTTATGGATCTGTCCTTCGTCTGTTTCTGAAATGATTGTAATGGAGCTGATAGTCTGTTAATGAGTTTGCTAATAATTGTATGATGTATGGACAATGTACGCACCTTTGGTAGTTACACAACGATTGTTGTATTAATTTTAACTTCACAATCACCATTAGTGAGGCCACCTTTAGGTGGGCGGGGGGGGTGAAGCTATGAACTGGTAACAACATAGATAAGCAATTTTACTTTGTTTTAAATGCTTTAATGCTGCAGTTAACACAACGAGAAGCAGCATGACCTTACTGCATGTCTGTCTGGTTACTTGGCAGATATTCGGCTTCCAGGTCAACAGAAGGCAAAGCGGAGTACCGGAAGCGTAATGGATTTTGTAATGTGTAAACCACGGGTTGGAATATTGCAGTTTGAGCAATCTAGATAAAACATCTGGTTATAAATGTGTACACAGCAGGAGAGGAGGGATGATTGTTAAAATGTATTTTTATTATTGAAAGGTTGTTTATGTGCATTATGGAGGATAAATATGTGAAACTGAAATACTTTGTATCAGTGTAAATGAAATGCGTTGGTTTCTCCTGGCTAGGGGGAAGGCATTTAAGGCATTCATATGGGGTTATTTGGATGTGGAGTAGGCTGGCGATAGCCTGTTGTTGTTGTTTCAGTAATATTGTTGCCGTGGTATCATTGAAGCCCAGTGTAAATCGGTTTTTGTCTGTTTTGTTTTTCTTCTGTGTAGTTTTTTTCCCCATTACTTGAGTTTTTTTGTTCCTCAACACCTGCACTGTATATAGACCTCACCTTCACGTTAGAGATTAATATACACCCGATAGCACACATTTTTGGTTCGTCTGGCTCCATTTTTGGGACTTTAGCCTTGGCTGCTATGGGCATCCCATCACAGTGATGCAGGCACTTAACTCGTCTAGTTTATTGTCCAAAGATTGCCATTTGCCAGAAGTATGCTTGGAAGTGGGAGACGAAGGCTGCATCTTCCAAAACGATCCAGCACACCAGCTCTGCATCCTCTGAAATGGTGTTTGCATTTGCATTCCAGCGCCTCGGCGTTTGAATGTACACCAGATGGATGCGAAACGCCCAAAACAGTAAAATCCATATTTCCAAAGCGGGGCATCCGTGATCTGATGTTTAATAGTACCTCTCTATCATACTGAAATCTAACTACCATTTTAAATTTCGGTCAAATAAAAGGAATTGTATAAAATTTGCGACAAAAACTTAAAGTTAATGGAGCACTTAGCAAGGCAGCCATTCAAGGTGACGTCTCCTAGCAACCACATGCCTTACAGATAGGAAATTTAGATTTTTACAATAATACCAAAGTTTCAAGCATCTATCTAGTCTAAATCTCTTTGCCCTCACAAAACTATGCATCTCTGAACAAAATCTCTCATCCAGAAACATCTTAAGCAGTTCATTTTGGTGAGTATTTTTGCTATAACTGCTCACAGGTGGTGAAGGTCATATCCAAGTACAAATTACCAAGTACAGGCAAACTAAGAGCTCGACGCCTAAGTGCATTTTGAGATATTTCCATCTTTTTTTGTGTCATACACAATTATTTCATTCTTCAACATGAATTTATTGAGTTTTGTGGAGGGTGTAGCACCAAGCATTTTTTTATTGTGACCACACACCTCTTTCTCCATCATAAGCTAAATGGGCAACATATCTAGTAGATTAAACAATAAAATAACCACACTCACATCTACAGGGTATTGCATTACTGTGATGTAAATTACTGCAAGTGTCAGCCCTCAGTCTTTCCTTTAGAAGTGCCACAAAAAAAAATTTGAAAAAAGGGATGTAAGACAAAGTACAACTGTCTAAAAATGCTACACCTAAAAATAAGGGTTATTTTAAAATAACTGTACATGTGGAAGAAAAACAACACCATTTTAGGAGCCCTACAGCTCAGTAAGAAGGTTGTGCAGGTTTACTCATTTATTCAAAGTCTGTATTTCATAGGAATAAGGTTTAGTTAAACTTTTGGAATCTTTGGGGATGAGCAATGACTTTCCTATGTGTATGCCGCTGCCAGCCCAGAGTTTAAAACACCTCTCAGTGGCAGCAGGGTTTTACGGATTCTAATTGATGAAATATGAATGTATCAAGATTGAAGTGATTATTTATTTTTAATATCAGAGGATGACTGAGCATTATCCCTGCTCAGTAATTAAACATGCGATTCCAGCCCTAACTGCGGAATCCTCTTTCTTCTTTCTGTCAGCTTAGAACACCATAAGGTTTCCCAACGAAGTGACACAGTGTTTATGAGTTTCAAAAGAGGTATGCTGTTGGAATCTTCTTCCTGTTGCTCATACTTAAGAGTCATTTTTCTGGGAATCTAAAGCTAATTGTACTTTTCCTTACAGGTCATGAATTGAAAGACTTTCAAAGTCTCTACTCAGCATTCTCCCTTTGTTTACAAAAATAGGTTGCATCTACAGCCAATCTAATTGGATCCTGTATGAATATAACCTATTAGGAAATGTTAAAGAATAGGTTATGGGAATGGTGAAATGTGCTTCAAGCTTCTGGGCTCAAAGTGCGCTGGGAAATGTAGTGTTTAACAGTAGGTCCGATCCAAGCCTAAATGAGTCAAGTGGAATTCAGTCACTGTCTATGGTCTATCTGAGCTTTCCAGCTGAAGACCTTTTCCCAGCCAGTTATAAAGCTGACTCACTCACAAGCTGTAAAAACCCCGTAAAAAACACTGTTGGCAACTTATGGTCTTGCTTGCTTCTTTTTAAGTTACTCATTGTATTTTTCAGATAAGAGGGAAAGTATGGGAGTAGGTGGAAACAACATTTGCTGTGGGTACAAGCAATCATGCTAAAATTACTAAAATTAGACAACGCAACAGTATTTAAAAATTAGTCAACACAGTCCGATATCTTTCAAAGCTGCACTAGCATCAAAAGATTTTCTAGCATAGTATGCTTGATCCTTTTAGCCAGGTCCCTCCTGTAAAGAGAATGTGTGGTCGAGATCAATTTACCTATTAAAATAAAGAAATAAATCCATTTTGGCAAGAATCAAGTGCACTGATTTGCACTGGTGATCTCACACAGCACATACTCAGAAAACAGGATAGTAAACACAGAAAAAGGTAAAGGTGATTTCGCGCTGCTGTGCTCAGGAGCAGGTTAGGCTACATCTGCTCAAGCACACAATCCCACAACACATCAGAGGTGTGTGGCGAGAACAGCCAGTGGACACAAGTCTCACACAGAGTACACACTGTGAAGAAGGCCAGCGAGCCACCAGGGAATTTCATTTCACGTTGTACTTTTAATGGCTAAAACACATTTAGAGCATTTCAACATTGAAGACATAACATGCTAAAATGCTAATCCATACTGAAGCTAAATTCTATACGCTGCAGGAAACGGTAATGCTCAGTATTATAGACAGCAGAACACTCAAAAGAACAGCTGACAGCCAAACGCCCTCAGACCCACTCCAGTGCAGACAGGTAATCATGCTCCTTCCCTTATGTGAAGGCCCTTGCTTTCGGAGAGTTTGGGCATAAAAGCATGTCCACTCCACGAAGCGCTGCAGTGACACAGCCCTGAACACAGCTCTCAACACAGGCACAAAATGTTTACAGCTTCACACCACCTGGATCAGGGCTGTAATTCCTAATAAAATTCAAACCCTCTTTTGGGCCAGAGGAGAGAGGAGAGGTCATGTTAATGAGCTGCAGCTCAACTGGGTACAGGGGTTTCTTCTGTCTGCAGACTTGTCAGTCTGACTACTGGACCAGGCACAAGCTGTGTGTGGTGAAGGGAACTAGACTTGCAGAGTGAAGTGGTGTTTTCATTCCATTGAGATGTGGCAAGTGCCCTGAAATACGTCTGGAAGTCATGCTGAATGACATCTCTGCCAAATGTGATAGCATTAGAGGGACAAGGAATACAGGTGAACGGGCAGAATACGTGTGTGCCCCCCAAAAAAAAAAAAACTTAATAAAAAAAAAAAAAAAAAAAGTGGCTTTTCAAAGGTTTCAAGTGCTATGGATTGCGCTCAGATAAAATATGGCTGCTATTTCTGAATTTGAATGTCTGAATCCCTGCAGCTTGCTGTGCTACAACTCCAAACAATACAACAATTAACACCATTAAAACAGGAAGCCACATCTCTGGTGATCGGGACAACTTTAATGTTATTCTGACAGAAACTGTTTAAGTCTGGCCAGAGGCCTTCAGGTGAGGGAAGTAGAGTACAGTGACTGGAATAATGGAGTCTCTATTAGAGTGACTGGAATAATGGGAGTCTCTATTAGAGTGACTGGAATAATGGAGTCTCTATTAGAGTGACTGCAATAATGGAGTCTCTATTAGAGTGACTGGAATAATGGAGTCTCTATTAGAGTGACTGCAATAATGGAGTCTCCATTAGAGTGACTGGAATAATGGGAGTCTCTATTAGAGTGACTGGAATAATGGAGTCTCCATAAGAGCGACTGGAATAATGGAGTCTCTATTAGAGTAACTGGAGTAATGAAGTCTCTGTTAGAGTGACTGGAATAATGGAGTCTCCGTTAGAGTAACTGGAATAATGGAGTCTCCATTAGAGTGACTAGAATAATGGAGTCTCTATTAGAGTGACTGGAATAATGGAGTCTCCATTACAGTGACTGGAATAATGGAGTCTCTATTAGAGTGACTGGAATAATGGAGTCTCCATTAGAATAACTGGAATAATGGAGTCTCTATTAGAGTGACTGGAATAATGGAGTCTCCATAAGAGTGACTGGAATAATGGAGTCTCTATTAGAGTAACTGGAATAATGAAGTCTCTGTTAGAGTGACTGGAATAATGGAGTCTCCGTTAGAGTAACTGGAATAATGGAGTCTCCATTAGAGTGACTAGAATAATGGAGTCTCTATTAGAGTGACTGGAATAATGGAGTCTCCATTACAATGACTGGAATAATGGAGTCTCTATTAGAGTGACTGGAATAATGGAGTCTCCATTAGAATAACTGGAATAATTGAGTCTCTATTAGAGTGACTGGAATAATGGAGTCTCTATTACAGTGACTGGAATAATGGAATGTCTATTAGAGTGACTGGAATAATGCAGTCTGTATTAGAGTGACTGGAATAATGGAGTCTCTATCAGAGTGACTGGAATAATGCAGTGAGTTTTCGTCAAGTATTTACATTCGCAAGCAAGTGTTCAACCAATACTGTCATGTAGACAAACGCATTATCTTTTTAAAGGCATGGTTTAGGCTATAAGGCAATATCATAGACAATATTTTCCAAAGCAAAGCTCAAATTGCTGACAAACATCATCTCAAAATACATTACATTTTTCAAAAACTTTAATTTAAATAACTAACACCCCATAATTATGTAAATATTATGAAAATAACAGGGATCTCAAGCATGAACGTGCACATAAACAAACATGGCTAGCACATAAAGCACCTTAATACTGGCAGGTTGATTGTTTACTCTTTACATAATCATAAGTAAATATAAAATTTGCATTAAGCACCTTAGTAACAAAGAATTTGTCAATTATGAAATCTTGTGAAGTGAAATAATATTTGTTAAAACAGCAAATTTACTTTAAAATTTTACATTATTGCCCTAATGCTGGTAAGTGGCATATTTAACTTTTGGTATTTTGTGCCCATTACATTTTTTTGTGAAAAACAACTATTCAGCTCTTTTGATTTGACAGCCTTTTTGTCTTTGTGATGGATGACAGAAAGTAGAATTCTGCTGTATGATTCTGTGGTAATTTTGGTGCACAGTGTAATTTATAATACAACGAAATGTAATAATAATAATAATGATAATAGGTCAGGTGCACTGTTAAAGCTACAGCCCAAATGTATTGAATGGAATTGTATCTCAGTGGTTTTATTGTCCAAATAGTTTGATATTATTTGAATGGATATAAGTACAAAAGAGTGAGGCCACTAACTTGACCAACCCTCCTTTGCCAGGCACTATGATTAGTCCAAAACAGTGAGTCCCTTATGATGCAAAATAGTGCCATCCAATTTGAATTAACCATGTCTCTCTACAGTCACATTTAAGTTGATAAACCAACACTGAATTATCCTATAAAGATATTTGTTTTCCTATTCATTGTCCTGTCATTCACATGTTGCATATTCTATTCTTCAAAGAGGAGACTAGAAGTCAAAAATGTATGTTTAAATGATAAATGTAGAGAAATGTCACAGTGTTTTAATACTGGATGTATTCTTTTCTCTCCTTATTCTGGTTTAAATTGATTTCCCTAATCTAAAAAATTATGTCCTTGGCGGCATAATGCATGCCTTTGAATAAATTGGATAGTTAGTTTTCTAAATCAGCTGAAGAATTAACTAGCTGACGTAGTTACCAGCTGTACAATGTCACAGTAACAACTAATCTTGTATCTTTAGTCCACAGAAAAAAAATGTAATTACCCCAACAGTTCTGGAAATGACCTTGTTTGGAATGCAGGCTTCGCTACAATAGATAGTCGATAGTCATATTACTATATGATTCTCCTGTGGGCGGATGGGTGTCTTCTCAGTTGAAGTCTGCTAACTAGATGACAACGTTAGTAAAAATATATATGTATGTTGGTTGTCACGGCGACCGGAAACGTAGACAGACTGGCTATGGACTAAGTAGGCCTCGTCCAGAAATTAGCAGTCTCCACAACAATACTAACGAATGTGTTGTTATGTGAACAAGCTGGTGACAGTTAACAACCCGGATCACACTAAACACAGCATAGGTTACGGTACTTAAAGTTAATAGTTTGAGTCTCCACTGCTCTTAAGCTTTGTTGTGTTATTTTTTTTGTATAATGTAGCTATATTGTCGTTTGCGCTGTGCTTGAAAGAAGATACGTAAAAACCTGATGCTTCTTTACTTGCTAGTTAGCTGACACCTTGCGCTAACTGTGTAACATTAGCTGTTACAGACTACAGGAGAACTACCACTGGATAGCATAGAATCGCTAGCGACTGCTAGTCGTTGCTTGAGTACCTAATGCTAGCGGGCTACCAAGTGAACTCGCTTCACGTATGCTAGCGTAGCTAGCTAGTTAGTAAAATCGTTACTTTGCATCGGTAAGATCTTGCGACCTCTTAGCAATTTATTTTATTCCGAATAGCTATACTTTACTTTACTATGCCAATGACAAATGCTATATTATCGACACTGACAGAAATCGGATAATAATTAGGTAGCTGCCTATGTATCGATAGCTAGTTATCGTACCAAGTGACAAGTTATTCAATAATTTTAGCACATTTCCTTCGATTACCACCGGGCAACACATGAAGTTTACATTTTACAAACAGAAAAAAATGTGCGTTTATTGACAATGTATCTGTATGTTTAACCCGCCACTTAGGTAACATTATTCGTATGCAATGTCAAAGCTCTAAACATCGCAGTAGCTTGATAAATTACTTTCGGAAAATAATTGAATCCTATGCACAAACTAGCTAGGTGAAGTCGTGGGCCAGTTGTTGTAATTAACTAGTTGGCTACTGGTTAATTACTCATTAAGCAACCAAATCTTAGTAATGAGCCATAATACATACGATGTCATGGGACAATTTGAAATTCCTAAGGTTGCTGTTATATTAGATTGCACTGGCATAGTTGCAGCTAGACGGCTAGCTAACCAACTAGCAAGTGTTGTTGGCATGCTCGTAAATATGCTACAATCTATTGAGTTTTCTTCAGTGACTAAAAATCGTGATTAAGTTAATGTAGTATGCATATATAATCAGAACACTACTCTATATGATTGGTTTGACTGCTGCGCTAAGTGATACTAAAATCCAATGCCTCGATTTACACACAGCAAACGTTGGCTAATATACAACTGCACCACCCTATGTCAGACAACACAGGCCATTCTAATTTCTTCCAGCGATAAAGCAGATAGCTAGCCAGCAAGCTAAGCAATACAGCTCGCTACTGTAACCAGCTAACACTAACGTTAGCCAAGTCGCGATCTTAAGACATACGTTTCGCGAATCAGTCACAAGCATCGGCTTTGTCAACACATATTCCCAGCGTCTGCAAATATGGTAATTGCGTTAAGTTAGGTCTGCATCAATGCATCCGTGAAACCCCTAACTGACAGCATGCTCTCCTGCAAACAAAACAGTTGATTTCTCTTTTTGATGATACGATAGCTGCATCTTCCAACCCATCCCCCTCCTGTCGCCCCTCTCCCTCCTCTTCTGCTTCGGTCTACCTTCCATACTATGCATTAACTCTCAATCGCATTCCTTGAATTTTCGAGATCCCCCCTTCCCTGATAATAACAATACAATGATGACTATACCTGAATGACCCACGTAATATTTGCGATGTACCCCAACTTGTACAGAAAGCACCGAATGGATTGAGTCAATTTGCATGGGTATTGTTACAGCTTGCTGAGTAACATAAGCATATTTATGCATTCGGTGTATTAAAGTACAGTGCATGAACACAAATGCTTACCTTGCCTTCGCCGACCTCTCATAACTCCATCCCGTTCCTGCGCCCAAATCACCAAATCCTGTGCCAGGATAATTTCTATCCATTAAAGAAAAAACGAGGGATGAGGATGGAGAGATAGTGAGGGGAAGGGAAGGAAATATTCTTTTTTTGTAACACACACTGTTACTCCCTGTGTGTTTTTCCTCTGTTCAGTGTCTATTTCTCCCGATTCACAAGCAAGTCTTCAAGAATGGGAAACAGCATAGAGGGGGAGAGAAATGGAGGGGTGGAGAAGGAGGAGGGGGAGACTGAGGATACAGAGAGGGAAGGAGGGGGGTCCACACCAACCACCACCAAAAAATCCGGTTTCTTCCTTCCTTCCCTCCCCTTTTATGCTCTCGTATTTATTCCAATGTCTATTGTCCGTATTTCAGAGGAGGCAGCGGCGGTTTATCATTCGCAGCTAGGTAGCTAGCTAAGTGCCAAGCTTGTCTGTGAAGAGGATATTTCAGATGCAGATACATGAACGCCCTTTTTGTGTCTGTCCCTTTCCATTCGTTTGCCAGCAAGCTTTTGGCGTTCGTGCGCTATTATAGGGACTGCGACTGTTTTTGTTTTCACTATTAGCTTGTAAGTTGTTGTTAGCTAGTAGCCAGCTATCATTAGATATAATTCTGCACTACCTTCAATTCTCAAAAACCATTTACACACACCCTCACTTCAAAATTGCATCGACGCACAAGAATGATGGTTAGCTGGTGTCGTCGTGTTCCTTTGTTTGCACTTTTCCGTAAGACAACACCATCAAGAGTCGCAACGGGGCTTCCTATTATATGAATCCGGGTACTGAGCCCCATAGTTAGAGGCATGGGCCTCGATTGAGAAATATTTTCAGTCATTTTGTTCTAAAGACGCCATTTTTGAAAGCGGTTGTCTCGCTTGTTCAATCTCACCCGCTTTCGCTCTCCTTCCTTCTGCCACACGTCTGTCTGCCTGCTACCCCCCTGCTCTCGCCCTGTCACAGACGAGTGAAACCCATTCCAAGAATACTGTTCAGATCCATTTTCAACAAAATGAGAGAAGGGGGATGGGAGTATAGAATGAATGAACGTGGACTATTTGCCGAGAGCAAGCTTGTGTCCAGTAGCTGAGTGACTGGTAGACAGGGATTCTAAATATTTGATCACAATACAGTGATGCAAGCCGAAAAAAATATTACTCTTAATGACCCACGGCGGGATTTGGAGTGTGAGTTTACAGTAACATAAATGTATCCTCAGCTTCAAAACAAACGTCATACACACAATCTCCCACATGTAGGCAATGTATTCATTCAAATATATATATTTTTATGTTGCCTAAATGTTTCAGACTTAGCTTTATTACATGATTGTTCATACTCCACTACAATAAGACAAAACAACTTGTAGGCTGCATGTGGCTGATACACCTGTTTAAGTAGGTGTGTTGGGCACCGACAACGTGAGGACTTAACGTGTTGAATGCCCTGCCAAGGAAATCATACGAGGACCGCGTATCTTGAGAACAATGCTTTCAGCGGCAATGAACATTGAGGAGCACAGGACCCACGCACAGTTGGTTAGCATGCACACGGCCTCTGTGACCACGCCGTAGCAGAAGTGCTGATGTGCAGGCTGGTGTGACCTTACATTTCTCATGCGCTAGAACGCATCTGAATGATGGAACATGATGTCTCGATTGTGGCGAGCAGCTGCCGCTTGTGACCTCCCCGACTTTATTTTATAACATATTGACTGTGTATAACGTACTGACAGTGTTACTTCTTGCCATGTTATAAATGAATGAATATGAATTCCGACAGCGCGAAACTGTACAGTTAATTTAGTCTGTAATATTTAATTATCGGCAAACCATAGGTTAATAAGGTGATGCCCGCTACATCCCAGATGCATTTGTCCGGCATTGCGCCAAGATAACTTTTTATGTGTTGGCCACCTTGATAAACAAACAAGGAGTAGTCTATAACATAGGCCTACCTGTTGGCAGGCGGGTGCAATGGATGAACAGGAAATTTTTCGTCGCTTCAGAACAGTATTGATGAAAATTGGATCACATAGCTTGTACTTCCAGGAAGATTTGTTTTCTTTGGCCTGGCATTTCTGATGCGCACATGGGGAAGGGATTAAACCCAGCGCGAAAACCATATCTCCGGTTCCCAGGCTTGGCAGTGTTTTTAGGTTGACGATAATAATGACGATTTTATAAATTTCATGTTGTATATTGTAATTATTGTTTTGACATTAATCTTTTAAGGAGCATTTTCAATATTTTTTACACACCAGAATATACATAATGTTAATCCTGAAATGTATTTGATTTGCTGGAGGTGCAGGAAACCCCTCTGCCCATATTCTTTATTTTCAACATTTTGGTACATGATTCTGTTTCATCATGTTCAAAACTGACTTTTCTTCATTCACATTGCCCATACAGTGGCTTGCTAAATTACTTTGACTTTTGTCAAATTTCAGATTTTGTAGCCGTGGAGCTTGAAATCATGTTACATTTAAAAATAAATCAATAGTTTTCATCTACAGAATTTTCTCCACTCTGTCCAAGCAAAGACACACTACAAAAATCAGGCGATCCTTCAAACCCGTGGAGGGCAACTAGTTATGGAAACTACAGAGAGGCCGATGGAACCTTTAAAAGAGGTGCAGACGTCAAGGGCTGAGACTGAGACAAAATATCAATGACCCGACAGTAGGATTCCTACAGGAATTGCAATAATGAATTTGGCCATGCTATGTAGAAGTATCACAGCAAACACTTTAAAAAGCATTGTTGGACCACCATAGAAATTGCTGTAGTGTAGTGATAGACCTGATCACTCAACAAATAAATTGTGATATGTATTGGATAGTTCCAGTTCTAGTTGCTGAGTGCCGGCATCATGGATTATACAGCTGTAGCAGTGGCTCAAACACACAGGCTTCATTTGGGAATGGTAACAGATGGTTAACATTTCTAAGCAATAATGAGTCACCACAAACTCATCTACTCTACTCATCTATAAAAGGAGAAGACCCTCCTACCAAGGACAAGTATTAAATGTGGTCCTGTAACAGAAAAAGCCACACACATACACAGGCGTATATTCACAGTCATGACAAGTTTAACAATTCCTCTTTGAAACTGGCATAAATTCAAATTATGAAGGCTCCAAATCTTAAAACTGTGCATGGGGCCAACTACTATTGCAATTTAGTGGCAGAGAAGAAATGTATCCCAATTAATCAAAAGTCAACTGTCTCTCCTCATTGGTTGAATGAACTGTCCATATATATTTCTTTGTATGAAATTATCAAATGTCAACCATGAAACATAAGGATACATATTTCTGGAAATAGGAATAAGGGAGTCCTCGGGTTACGACGGTCTCGAGTTACGACGTTTCGTGGTTACGAGGCACACCCATAAATTATTTAAAAAACCTAGTTTCGACCTAAGCGGTTTGGTTCGTAAATACGACCACAGAAATAAGGATAAGAAATTGTTCTCTCTTTTTTTATTACTGTTTCATTTAATTACTGTATTTTATATGTCCTTCATGTGTTGTGTGTACAGTGTGAGTGACTTAAGGTGTTAATTTAGGTATAATTTAGGTATAAATTCCGACTTACGTCGAAAATTGGCTTACGACAAGTCGTAGGAACGGAACGCGTTCGTAAGTCGAGGACCCCCTGTACTCTTTTGATGAAGTGGTATTGTGACAAACCCTTTGACACCGGTTGGTAATAAAACAGTTCTCAGCAAAATCAGTAACAGTCCATAGGCTATATTGTTTTTTTTTTTTTTTTTTTTTTTGCCTGTTTGCTTGTTTTGTTCCTTTTTTGCTTTTTTCCCTTCAAAATTGTAATAATTCCTTAAGCTCCTCTTTACATTTCTCTAAACTGGCAATCCATTTATGCATAACTGGACAAATTAATTGGACAAATGTGATGTGAAATTCAGAGTTGTAACTGATCAAATAAAAAGCAATTATTTTTCTTTGCATGTCAAACACATTCTTCCAGCAGTTGTATTATGGGGGAGGGGGACACTGAACCTAAAGCCTACACTTATAACAAGAACGATATTTGTTGATTCAAATATAATAATTTAAACATCTAGTCACAACCAAATAAATTCTCATAATCACTTCAGACTGTAGTCACAATAAAGTGGACAACGTGACATGAGGCAGATATTATGAGTTATAAAATTGACCGTATTTATTAACAGACATATACAAAGAGACATGTACAAACATGCAAATATTACAACCATTTACCAGAACCTGAAAAGTAACAATCTGTGAACTACAATGATAAATGAGGCATTGAAACCCTTCACTGGATGAACTGCAGATACAAAAACATCAATGCTTGATGAACTGATTAAAAAAAGCTCTACTTCAACCCTTCTGTCCTGACTCCTTCACCCTCCTCTTCCATCTTCTCCCTCTATTCACTCATCAGCAGCTGGTGCTTCTGATGGTGCCCCCCTACACACAAACAAAGAATACCAGCCTGAGACACAGTCACAACAGGAAAGAGTGGAAATGTGATTCCACATGCATGCACTAAGAATGCTAAGTGTGCAGTGCAGAGATGCCATGGAAACTGCAGTCAGCACTGCAGGAATACAGCAAGCACAAAGTGTGTTATTGGTGAACATGACAGAATACTGCCATCAGTCAGCAATGCATGCAGTGATGGACCCATCCACAGTGACAGAGAAACTAACCCAGAGTACGGGGGCGGAGGACAATCATGCTGCCCGCTGCGGTTCAGGGCCTCGCTGTAGGAAGGCAGTCCAGGAGCTCCCACCCCAGACAGGGGCATCACTTCTGGGGGTGGCCCAGCATGTCCAGGCGTCCTCACTGGAGCCCTGAAAGGGATGGATATGCGTACATTGAGCTATTTCACACATTTAGGATTTTTTAACAATTATAGTTTTGTTTTCTGATTGATAGTGGTATAAAATCTTTGACACTAGAGAAGAAGAGGGTGCTGCATTCTTGTGGAGGGAAAACGGCACACTGGTGCAAGAGGACTCCTGCACTGTCATACTCATGCAAAAACACAAAAACCCTTACATTCCCAACAAACCCTAACCTGTGCCCTTAATTTCTTGACAAACCCTCACCTGTGCCCTCCCACACCTGTGCCCTTACCTTCCAGACTTGTTCCTGGCCTTGTAACAGTAACAGCCCAGCACAGTTGCAATGAGGCCGCACACCAGCAGTGCCAGGATCCCAGCCACCAGGCCCGACACGTCCACCCGTGGGGTGGGCTCTGAAAGGGAGTCACTGTGTTACACACCATGCTGCACTACAGAGCATGCATGCAACAAAATGGACAGTGAGGTTAAACAGAGAGAGGGAGGCTGTATAATAGGTTATGAATCCACAAATAAGGTGACACCATGTGAATGAACAACATAGTAACAGGATAATATCAGCATTAAATTATGACAATACTTATCCTGATGGCAACACCCAAATGATTAATAATAACACAGCAAAACTTCCATATTTACCATGACTATTGGTATACTTTTCCCAGAACTGATCCTGAAACAGAAAAAAGACGAAAATGAAAACGGACTTCAAATGGTGAGTGATATCTCTTCCCTTGTCTCTATAGTATCCTGTGAATCAGTATTTACCCTGATGTTTAAATTAACACTTACGGTATTATCCACTGTCGGAATGTGTGCATTTTACCAACACTATTAATGAGTTGGCTTTGTGATATCAGTCTATATCGTATATTGATGAATATTTCTTTTGACCAATGACTTCCTCATCTAAAATCTGTCAGTATGTCTGTCTGTCTCTCTCCTTTTTCACTCTAACCGTTTTTATATCGTCCTCGAACACCTCCCGGGCCTCCTCATACGAGCACATTTCCTCTATACATTCCCTCTCCAGGTTGTCCGGCACAACCAGCTCAAGGTCCCAGCTGTTGTACAAGAGGGAACGCGACAAGAAGGAGGCAGCAAACTGTTCCTGGAGAAACACTGCAAGCACACAACAGGAGGGATGGGTGAGTGCCCTAATGTAGACCAGAGCAGGCATGCACTGTCAAGCTACAGTGCCCTCCACAAATCTTGGCACCCCTGGTAAACATGAGTGAAACAGGCAGTAAAAATTATTTATTGATTTTTGATCTTTCATCCAAAATATTCACAAAAATCTATCTAACATTTATTTGAAGTAAGATGATTGAAAGGAAAAACTAAATCTTTAAAATATTTTTCCCTAAAATATGTGTGCCACACGTATTGGCACCCCTGGAAATTCTGGAAATATGAGTAAAATTTAACTAAAGTATATTTTCATTCATATTTTATGTCTTAAAGTTCACCTGAGGGAGTAGGAAAACTTAAATGGTCAGCCATAATTTCCTGTTTCACCGGAAATACATATGAGGTGACACACAGGCCAAATTCCCCTAGTCATCCATCATTATGAGAAAGACCAGAGACTACAGCAATGATGTGCAACCAAAAGTTGTTGAGCTGCACAAATCAAATTTTATTTAATCTGTCATGTCATGTTGGTTACAGGTATCTCTGTCATTCTATTTGTGTAAGTATCTTTGTATGGCCCCCAATAGTTGTGTCTGTTTGTACTGAAATGTATTTTATCTTAATGTGCTGTTCTCCTTGTAATATCTTTTAACTGAGCTGCCCTATTGGTCAGGTCTCCCTTGCAAAAGAGTATGTAGTGGATCTGTGATGTTGTGGGGCTGTTATTCCTCCAATGGCCCTGGACAACTTGTTCGGATACATGGTATCATGGACTCTGTCAAGTGCTAGTAGATATTAGATCAAAACCTGATTGCCTTAGCCAGGAAGCTTAACCTGGGCCGTGGTTGGATCTTCCAGCAGGACAATGAACCAAAGCACAGCTTAAAGTCAACACAAAAATGGTTCATTGACCACCGAATCAAGGGTTTGCCATGACCATCCCAGTCCCCTGACCTAAAGCCCATAGAAAACCTGTGGGATGAGCTGAAGAGAAGACTCCACAAGCGTGGACCTCAGAATCTGAAGGATATGGAGAGATTCTGTACGGAGTAATGGTCTCAAACCCCTTGCTATGTGTTCTCCAGTCTCAGTAAGCATTACAGGAGAAGACTCAGAGCTGTTATGTTGGCAAAGGGAGGCTGCACAAAATATTAAATGAATTGGTGCCAATAATTGTGGCACACATGTTTTAGAGAAAAATATTTATTTCATCATAAGTTTCAGTTTTATCTTTTAATCTTTTTCCTGCAAATAAAGGTTAGATTTTTCTGAATATTTTGAATGAAAGATCAAAAGAGTAAACAATAAAGCATTTTTTTTTACTGTCCGTTTTGTTCATGTTTATCAGGGGTGCCAATATTTGTGGAGGGCACTGTATTTTAGCATACATACATGGACAAAATTACACTTAATCCAATTAACTACTCACACTTCCTGTGGCTTCAGCATAAGAATACTCAGAGACCCCAAAAAAACCCATGAAAAGGTAAGGTGCTTGCTTAACTTTCCATTTTTTCCAATGAATGCCAAGAAGAAACTAAATTTACCTTCATTATTATTGTGGATAACTCTTGCCCTGGACAAGTGCAGTAGTACCAGCAGGCCAGCACAGAACTGTACACAAACCTGCATTTTACAAGCCTGTCAAATACAGGAACACAACACACACTATAGATTGGACATGGAATTTTAACAGTTGGTGACTGCAAGTACTGATGATGCTTTAAAATGGAAAAATGTGGAGGAAGTCAGGTCAATATCATAGGTAGCATGTTTCACAATTTAATCATAAACACAACGGCCAAACACCTAATAGCTGCAACATAACGCTCATAGCTTAAGGGGGTCTAGTTACAAGTGTGTACAAGTGTTACAAGCTCTTTACAAGTGTGACTGTCTGTGTCGCCATCTAATGGTTATAGCAGATGACACGGAAATTAAGACTTGATTACTCTTAGATTCCTTTTACAAGACAGAAACCTTAGTAACATTAGCACTATATGTTTATTAAAGATAATGTACTTATTTTACAATTCAGCGACAGTTTCAGTTTCAATGTCTAAAGACATGAGGGAAGTGTAGTCTCTTTTGTCGCCTGTAGTGGGTGTTACATAGGTGTATTGAAATATAAAAGCAAAATAAATAAATCAATGAAATAAAATAGCAAAATGACGTTTATTGTCGGCCCCTTTGCTTAAGTAGGTTCACAGTTACAGTGCAGCACATGCGCTTCATAACCTGTCACTCTGAGTTACCCTGGGAAAGGGCGCCAGCCACAGAATAAAATTTCAGACGTTAATAATATAAACCACGCAATCTCATAAAATACACACAGTTTAACCAATAATACCCATATCGCAAAATAAACCCATGTTTGCGAGTGACTTTAAATTAGCATGATGCTAGCCGCCTCCTTACCGTATATTTACAGTCTAGAGCCCACAGGTGTGACCAGAACGTCTCTTCTCACTTCCAAGCTTCTCAGTTCTTTTCTTACCTTATTTTGCTTTTAATCAGTAAGCTTGCCGACGGTAAGCTTCATACATCCCCAAAGGAGTAGGCCTTCTATAAACCACTAAATAGGCATATTTATTCTTCATTTACAAACTTCACCCGTTTTTACCTTGGAACACACCTTATAGCTTATTACGGCAGGTAACCTGTTTGACAACAGACCATACCAGTTTGGCAACATTTTACTACGTGATGCACGTTCACGTAGAAAACAAGCTAATGGGAAGGTGACTGACTGAGTCATGAACTGTTGTTGTGTGCATTTTTAACTCCAAGAAGCGATGGACTGTACATGCCAACAAGAGAGCAAAGTGTCTCATTTGTCGATGTGTTTCTACTTTTTTTATGAAAACGGTAGGCCGATTAGTTTCTTACCGAAAGCATTTTCTGCCGTAACATCTTCAAAATGTAAGGCATATTATGAAATTCTCAAAGTAGCCTATGTTTTAATACATTTTATGTAACAGTTCACTCAGGGTTAAGCCCACTTCTGAAAGGTGTAAGAAACGACTGTTGTGAATTTGTGGTTGGCAAATAGACAGTTAGTCCTAATCTATTTTGAGGAACCAGGGGCGACCAATGTCAGGTAAAAAAAAGTTGCACTTCTGCGCGTTCCCATCCCCCGCTGTCAGCTCAGGAGAAACAAGAGCAACGGTATGCAGCGGAGCGTACGCTGGAGGTCAGCACGCCTCTGTATCAGTGAGTTGTTGTGGGTCTTTGAATGACAACGCCAGGGATTAAGTTTCATCATGAAACTTGGAAACGTGAGGTGCAGAGAGAAGAGCCTCCCAGGAAGCCTTGCCAACCAAATTCAAGCCCATCCTAATCTTAGAATAACATGTCCATATGGATTTCTTGTCTGTGACACCAAGAAGCCGCGCCAGCGCTAGAACAGATCAAGCATACATTGCGTGAAAATCATTTGTACCTGGGAGGGGACAATGCATATTACAGTCGCGCCGCGCCTTATCTCTCGTGTATCGATCCGCCACGATGTTTCGGTATGGGGAACACTGGGAAAGTATTGATACAGAATTGTAGCGATGACTATTGGTAATTAATGGTGTCGCTAAACTGTTAGCTGCTATAGCGAAACCCAGTGTAGCGTACCATCGTTATTCATCACAGTAACGCCCATCATTTTATTTATGCTGATGTAGGGAACGGCACTGTTGTACAGCGCTCGCGGTGTTTTTGTTTTGTACATACGTGGTATCGCGTATGTGAGGTGCTACTGCATGATCAAAACGAACTGCTCTAAATGCCAATTTACCATCAGAAAAGTAATTTCAAAATTAAACAGAGTTTTGCTAGAGAAAC
Organism: Albula goreensis; assembly: GCA_022829145.1. NCBI lineage: Eukaryota > Metazoa > Chordata > Actinopteri > Albuliformes > Albulidae > Albula > Albula goreensis. The sequence goes on along the minus strand of CM040762.1, from coordinate 25,969,924 downwards.
GTTTTATAGCCTATGCTCCGGTTTAATTCTAAGTTCACAATCTAAATGCACTTTAAACGCATTTCATGATAATTATATATTTTGGACAAATTGGGTAAATTATAAATAACAAAGACTTAAACTTAACTTAAAATACAAAGACCATCACTGCTTTCAATTTACTGATTAACTACAACAGATTGTGATGGTGTTGCTGTAGCAGTTAATCAGTGCTGGGGTGGGGGCACTGGAGCACCAAACAGTCCAGCGTTAACCCTGTAGGGGGCGCACGTGGGCGCATTCTATTTTAACAGTGGTTTCAACATCAGATTCAAGTGCTCACATGTAGTAGAATACAAGATTGCTGTGCTGGGACTGTGTGAATTAAATGTGGAGGACATATTTATTTAAAATTCTGGGATTTTTTTCTTTGTCATCATACTCTAATTTGGACTCTAGGTTATTATAGCACATAAAGAAGAGGTGAGAGAGTGTCAGCTGAGATCCCTGCTGTGTTCCCCCCAGCATTCCTCCACAGAGGTAGACTTGTGATGTGGGGCGTGACCCGGCTAAAAAAAAAGGCAGCTCACAGGTGGTACACTTCTGCCCTGGGGGGACCCATGGCATTTAGCATTGCATCTGGGACGTTCCCATGTTATTTAGCATTCAAACACACCTAAGCATTATAACCAAATGTTATAACTACATCAATTATTAAAGGCACAACAGTAAAGGGTAAAGGGGCTGTCCGTTGGCACATCAAGCCAGTGCTACTCCTTTATTCAGAGATGTTCCTCAGAGCGTATGACCTCCTGACCCCCACTCCTGACCGTACCCCAGTCTGTTGGTAGACATAATAATCCATGTGTTTATCAATATCACTACTACCTAAACAATATAATGGAGACAGAGAAAACAAGTTTCCATCTTCAGTCTCAGTTAAAACTCTATCTGGTGTCTGTGCTGTGTATATAGCCACATTCTTATTATTTGTATTCATGTATAATGGTATTATGTCAATATTGACAGGCTGTGAGACCATAACCCTTCTTTCCCTCTTTGGATCTACATCTATCCCAGCTTGCCTGTCACTAGGCAGGGCTTTCAAATGGAAACTTTTACTGTTCACACATTGGCTGACCTATTGAGCTGCTCAGCTGTGGTTGGTCAAACCAGCTGTGTGTCACCCAATCAGAATGAGGAGTGAGGGGGGAAAACTGAGGAGGACAGGGTGAGAAAATAAGAGGGAGACAGATGAAATGGGAAACATAAAGAGGCAAGTAAACCTGAAAAGTAAAATTTCAGTCTCTGCCACACTTACTGTTATTATCAGTTTCCTCATTTATTCTAGTTTTAATTAGCTAAACCTGACAGGCCACTAATGTCACTTAGGTTACAGTCTGCCAAGGTAACAGCCTACCCAGGTAACAGTCTGCTCAGGTTACAGCCTACCCAAGTAACAGTCTGCATCATGTGCTTCTGTGATGCAGACTAAAGCATGGGCAGAAGTATGTACTGCTGACTAAAGCAGGGCCAGAAGCATGTAATGCAGAGTAAAGCAGGGGCAGAAGTATGTAATGCAGAGTAAAGCAGGGGCAGAAGTATGTAATACAGACTAAAGCAAGGGCAGAAGTATGAAGTGCAGATTAAAGCAAGGGCAGAAGCATGTAATGCAGAGAGCAGGAAGCTCTAAAATGGCTGGTGATAGCCTCACTGAAAGTGACGGCTAACATGGAGCCACACAGAGACCACCTGTTAAACCATCCTGCACAGAACCACAAGAGTTAAAGATACAATAACCCCAGAAGTGCTACAATTGCTCACTTTACCACTGGGCTGGCGTCCTCTTCACTCAGCCAGTTAGTGACAGGTTCTCATTTTTGAATGCATATATTTCAGATGTGCATAGCAAACTAGAGGATTGTACCAGGACAGTGACGTGACTGTACATTCTGCAGAGTGGGTGAGTAACTGGAGTGCTGTCCAATGGGGAGTAATACCAGGACAAACTGGGAAGGATGGGGTGATGACATGGACAGAATGAGAGAAAGAGGGTATAAAACCTGGAAACTAGAAAGATCTGTGAAGAACAGTGTGAGAGAAACATAGCAGACAGAGGAGAAAGACAAAGGGTAGAACAAAAACAATATCTGGTTGGTTTGTATTTCAGTCAACCGCCTGGTGAGATACACAGAAAGGTATTGAATAGGTACTGAAAAGCAACCCCCTCCAAGAAGAGGTGGCAACTTAGAAGACATTCTACTCCACAGAGAAGCCTGTTGGATTGATCTTAAATTGCTAACACCCTACAGTTTAAACGTGGAATATAAAATGTGTCCTTTGATGGTCATAGGCACACATATGATCACAAGCATATTTGGATCCAAGTGGATGGCTGTGCCTGGATTAATTTCTGAAGGCTGCAGTCCTGCTGGGTGTTTGCAGTGTTGATGTTAATGGGAAGTAATGCACGCTGACACACTGTCCCAATGAACTGAGGAGGAATACAGTTGCCTTGTCTGCAGGCAAATGGATCCAGGACCCCCATGGATATGCAAAACCATAAGCAAAAGGAATTATTAGCGAACCTGTCCATGTTCTGTCTATTGAATTCACTGTAACGCCCTCAGGGCAGCATTGCATGCCCCTTAGGAATACAAACCGTTAAGTCATTCATTCCTTCTGCTATCAGGCTACTAAACGCCGACTGCAGTCATTTTAAATTAAACGACTGTTACATTCCTTTTAAACTCGGTCACTTATTTATATTATTTATTTACATGTACTGTAACAAAATGTTTTCTTTTATTCACTGTTGCTCAGTATTCCTTTGCACTGATCCATGTATGTTGATCTGTTGCCTCTGACATATAACTACTTTTCCTGTGAGTTTTGAAGTTGTGTGTATGGACTGGGTAAGATGCAAATGAATTGCCCTTTTTGGGATTGTCTGAATCTGAATTGGACGCTCAGGACACATATACAATGACGTAATTTTTACCCTATACGTTTTCATAACTTGAAACTCCACCTATATATACTACTAAGTACAAACTGTTAAAACCCACATAAATCATACTGATTACAGTATTGTAGCATATGCTGTACACGGGAATTTAAAATATTCTTTTTCGAGAATATTCTGGATTTTTTAAAAAATATTTTCGAAACGCGGTTTTGACCAACCGCAGTTTTGATGCCAAACCTGCAGATAAGGCGGGCCTACTGTGCTGCCTTATAGACCTGTCAGTTTGTTAATTATCTTATATGTTTTCAAGACAGTTACTGAGTATATGATTAGTTGCAACAAAACACTATGTTAAATTTAGAAATGATAACTGAATCATTTCATGACATCAGTTGTTTTCAGGCACATAGCTGCTTTTGGCAAAGATGTGCTGGATTTGAGTCTCAGTGACCTGATGTGAGAGGTCCTGGATTTGAGTCTCAGTGTCCTCTTTAAGACCTGAGGTTGGAAACACCGGCGATGAATCAGTATGTGGAACTTCAGTGTATGGTGTTCATTTCTGTCCCGGCATGATTACTAAAATAACCAGCATCCCATTAAAACTGCACTGCACATTAGTCTTTTGTCAGATGGAAGAAAATAAAAATCAGAATACAAAGAATAAAAATCTTTGGTTTATTGCAGTAGAAAATGTGAAAAATAAACATCATCAGTGCCCAAGCCAAAGACAGTTTGAGTGCAGATCCCTCTCTGGTCTGACTAACACCCAGGACAGCCAATCCTCAGAGAGCTTGACAGACAGCAGAGAGAGAGAAACAGGAATGGGATTGGTGCAAACCTACTTCTGGCCCGCCTCCTAAAACCACACTGCATATCTCATTTCTGCAAGCTGAGCAGCAGAATGAGTCCAAACCTGTCAGCACAAAGCACCTGGACATCATCCAGCCCACCCATTTCCAAAGCTATCTCCAAAACACCTCATAATTCGCAACTTTTAGTGTCAAACTACTTTAGCTGTCAATACATAAAAAACGGTGTAACACACATATGGTTTCTGTTTACAGATATACTGTCTTTGGCAATCACACTTCAAGCGCTGTTCATCTGCACTGAAGCCATGGAGAGATCCACCGTTCATGTCTTTCACACTGGACGCCCAGTCCATCTCTCCACCCAGTCCATGAGCTGTCAGACTGGTCTTGTATGCTGTGATGGGTGAGGCAGCTAAAGCGTCTGGAGTGACACACGCATGCATGCACACTCTCCGGTCTGCAGCGACTCACACATACACACACCAGTCTACAGACACACACAAACACACACACTCCAGGCCGCAGAGACTCACACACACACACACACACACACACACACCAGTCTGCAGAGACTCTCTCTCTCACTCACTATCTCACACACACACACACACTCTCCAGTCTGCAGAGACCCACTCACTCACACACACACTCTCTCTCTCACACACACACACACACACACACACCATCTCTCCCCAACAGCTAGTGCAGCTCACACTACAGGCACTTTGGTTCATGGGTACTTAATACAGCTCTCTTTCTTCCTCTCTGTTTTTTCCCCTCTATGTCTACAAATTCAGAGAAATTTCCTTTTTCAGAGTAAAAAACAAATGATAACATTTAGAGATACTGACAAAAAAGGGGGAATGAAACAAATTTAAATAGTTACGGTCCAGCTCCCTCAAACGCTGTTCTACCTTACTTCTATTTCCACCCATCTAACCCCCCTCCCCTCACTTCCTCCCACACCTCTGCTCATCTTTCTCTCCATCAGTCCCTCCTCTTCCGATCCCCACTCTCCTGAATCTTCTGAGATGTTGACCATAATGGCTGGGGTTCCAGTCTCCATGGCGATGAGGGGGCTGGGGCGCTTACAGCAGGGTGCAGGGGCAGCTGTTGGTGCTCTTGGATTTTCCTGTGTGGTTGGAGGGAATAGGGGGGCTTTCCGTCTCTTTAAATTTTCTGTGCAGAGAGAGAAACGTTCAGATGTGGGCCATGAGCCCTGACTATTTGGAGGACAGAAATGTTAATACCATAAATTCTTGAATAAAAGCTGGGACTTAAATAATGGCCGGGTTTCAACTTATAGATGGGGGTTCCACCTGTTTGGGCAAATAAAGACCGGTTCCAAGTACAGGCCTGGTAAAAAAATAAAAAAATAAAAAAAAAACAATAAATTACCGAAAGGCACAGAACAGCATGTTTCTGCTCTCATAAGCTGGTGGACGCATAGTAGCCATATCCATGCATTTTGGTAGAATAACCTACATTTCCTGAATCTTGAGATGTAATTATGCTACCCTTAGTTTTAATCATCCACACAGCATGAAATGGAATTTTCTGTCGACCATACATTTTTTTAAATCTCCATTTAAACTTACCGGTAAAAAAAATGGCCTACGGGAATTGCGGCAGAATTTCGGGTTAATTCTTCTGATAGCAATATTGAATTTTATTTTTTGCTTAATCTTTTTACCTATCTCTATACTTATCTACTTTTACACCGTGTTACACTTCACACTTTCTTATCAGTAGTTGGTTAAATGATCTGCTTTACCATATTTTATCATTATCAATTCTATGAACTATCTTACTTGTCTGTTCAAAGCACTTTGGGATGCATTCTCAAAAGGTGCTACACAAATAATTACAGTAACTATTGTTATGATTATGATTATTATTTAAGGCTATTAAAATGTGCATACAAATAAGTGGCTGTTCTGTTATGGAATCACATCAATTAATAGTAGATAAAGACATCTGTTTAAAATGACTTTATGGTCATGGAAAATATATGGATTTTGGCATGGGGAATTAACATGCATCTAGCTAACATGCAACTTTGCTGACTAACTAAATTGCTGGTTAAGTTACAAAACGCAGCTTAGAGAGAAGAACTCTCTCCATCTTTACATTAAGTTATGCGGTGGAGACTTGAGCCGGAACAGGTACTGCAGCCCACATGCAACAAATCAAGCCGTCTCCATAGTCACTGAAACTTCCAGTTCGCTGTAATCCAGTCCTTGCAAAGGAACGTGTGGAAGAACCGTGAGTTCGTTCCAGTTCGAACACTCACAACCCCTCCCCTCCATAGCTCCCCCTCGCTCGGGAAGGGCTCCCTCGCCTGCTACGTCACTGGAGGGCTCACTCGATTGGAGGGAAGAAGTGAAGGGAGCATTTTGTTTCAGATCAGAACGCAGCCCTGGAGCTCAGCACTGACACTCCACTAAGTACTGATGGGTGAATGCCGAGCATGACGCATGTCTGACGCATTTTTGATGCACTGCAGCTGCTGGACTGCTGACAGCACTGGATCTACCTGTCTCCGCCTGACCCACTGAGAGCAGCACTGGATCTGCCTGGCCAACTGAGAGCAGCACAGCTTTCTATGTCCACTAGGGGTGCAACAGTTCCCAAACCCACGATTTGGTTCATGCCACCTTTTTTTTAAATTTAAATATGCAATAATTGTTTCTATATGAATGTTTTATTAAACTGCAATTTATAACAAACAATATTTACTGAACGTTATTTACGAAGATTAACGTAACTATAGGAGAAATGCTATCTTCAATTAAGCTTGGAGTTCTTATTCAAGAATATATTGCTCTTTGAAAATATTTCACATGGATTAATTTCAGTTGTAAATAAACAAAATTTAAAAAGCCAAAAATCTTCACCTCAAGACCAAGTTATGGTCAAGAGCAGTCTGTACATAGTCATTAAAACTGTTTCTAAAAGTGTAACATATCATTGACTCTCTCAGACATGATTTTAAAAAAGAAGCGGTGTGTTTACCTGGCAACAGATTATTCAGAGCATTGGAACGCTTGTTAATTGAGGGAAAATTACTGCAAGAATGTTCAGACGATGACAGCGGCTCAGTACAAAAAGGACTAACTTGCAATGGATAACAATGTCTTAGAGATGAGAGACAGACCTCATCTGTGCGCACACACACTAAATAAGTAAATGAATATGAAAAAAACCATTCAAGTTGGATGAACCATGAAATGAGACCATGGGCTTATAAACCATGGTTCCGGTTTAAAACCGAGAACTGTTACACCCCAAACGTCCAGATACATTTCACATCTATTACTCCTCAGCATCTACAAAATAATGACGACCCATCTCACCTAATCGCTCGCACCACCTCCAGAAAGGCCTCGTCCACATTGTAGCGGTTCTTAGCTGAAGACTCCATGTAATGGATCCGGTTGTCTCGAGCAAAGGTCTGAGCCTCCAAACTGGACACCTATGGACGAGGTTTGTACAGATTCATTTTGACTTCACAGAAGAACCAGGAAGTTTGTCACAGCTCATCAAAATGTTACCAATGGTTACTGTGTGAACATACAGGTAACTCTGTGACCATGGTCAGAACTATAGACTGCCATTTTCCTTATGCTGCTTTGGGTTTGATCTGTCAGCACATATGCTTGAGCAGCTCCACACCCAGCGAGAGAGGAGCACGGCCCACACATACTTTAACGATGACCCTGTAAGTGTACTTCCTGTGAACGCCAGGCGGATTCTACACCATTTCCACACTCCTTCAGGCTTCATAGGCGGCAGATTATATCCGCACATCGCCAGCTCTTTTGCAATGATGGTGACGCTGCTCTCATAATGCTATGCGATCAGCCACGTTCGGCAATCTCACGCCATCCTATTACAAACATGCTTTCACAGATTTCTGCAGCTCTGGTGTTTCCACAATGCTGTGATAGCCAGATAGGGGCAATGGTGAGAAGGCAGCACTTCACAGGGAGCATGGCGCTTGCGCCGGGTCCTCGAGAGTGAAACCAGGGCAGTGTATGCTCGTGCAGAGTGCTACAGTTTGGTGGGCCCTGGGAGAATCAGTACCAGTCTTTGTTGTTCCAGATCCGCTTTGTTGCCGACCAGAACCATCGGGAAGTCATCTCTGTCCTTTACTCTCAAGATCTGCGTGTGGAACTTCTGGATTTCGTTGTAACTGAGGAGGAGAGAGCCAAAGATTAGCCTGTAAACACTTCCAGCGCTGCAGAGCCCCTATCAGTCACTTATCTCTCTCCCACCTCGGGCTGCTGCAGTATCTGCTCTGCTGAGCCGACCCTCTTACTCCTCTAATCTGATTGCTGTTGGCCAACTCACAAACAAGCTGCTGTCCAAGTCAGCAAGGTTCCTAACTGTGTTATTCTAATGGCCAATGCTGTTAGAGCAGAGGAGTAAACAGGGAATGGAGACATGCGGTTCCACTGCAGGTCACAGCAAGCAAGAAGAAAGTACACAGGCATAGGGTGAAGGTGTTTTCACCAGGTCCCTGGGCTGAGACTGACAGACTAACCTCAGGCTGCCATCTCCATCTGCGCAGCCTACAAGAGTTTGAGTGTGGTGTAATGTGCTTGGTTTGTGGGTAATGCAATGAAAAAGTGAGTGTGCTGTACTGGATCGGCAAGTTTCGGTCCCGATCTGCAATGGAAATGGGGCATGACAGAACAGATACTTCACTACATTCTGAGTCATGCCAACAATACCCTGGTGTTACAACAAACAGAATAAGCAGAGAGAGAGGATGGTGTGTGTGTGTGTGTGAGAGTGTGTATGCTTGAGTGAGAGCAAAACTGTCCACCTCTTGTTCCTCACACTCTCAAACACAATACAGAGGGAACTAAGACAAAGAAATCTGAGGAACACAGCTGCAGCACCCCACCGGCTCCTACCTGCTCCTCTCACACACACCCCACCGGCTCCTACCTGCTCCTCTCACACACACCCCACCTGCTCCTGCCTGCTCCTCTCACACACACCCCACCTGCTCCTCTAATGTACACACATGAGCCTACCGGCTGTGTCCTTCTCTTACCTGCCTCTGTCGTTCAGCGCATACACCAGCAAGAAGCCTTCTCCAGACCGCATGTACTGCTCCCGCATTGCCCCGAACTCCTCCTGCCCTGCAGTGTCTAGGACTGACACACCCCACACCATTAGTACAGTACTCACACACAGCCTTAACATGATGCTGACAGACAGTACTGCACTCACACACAGCCTTAACATGATGCTGACAGACAGTACTGCACTCACACACAGCCTTAACATGATGCTGACAGACAGTACTGCACTCACACACAGCCTTAACATGATGCTGCCAGACAGTACAGCACTCACACACAGCCTTAACATGATGCTGCCAGACAGTACAGCACTCACACACAGCCTTAACATGATGCTGACAGACAGTACAGCACTCACACACAGCCTTAACATGATGCTGACAGACAGTACAGCACTCACACACAGCCTTAACATGATGCTGCCAGACAGTACAGCACTGACACACAGTCTTAACATGATGCTGACAGACAGTACAGCACTCACACACAGCCTTAACATGATGCTGCCAGACAGTACAGCACTGACACACAGTCTTAACATGATGCTGCCAGACAGTACAGCACTGACACACAGTCTTAACATGATGCTGACAGACAGTACAGCACTCACACACAGCCTTAACGTAATCCTGACATACAGACACCTACTATCAAGTCGTGTCTGCTTCCCATCCACAGTGCAGATCTTTGTGTAGGAGTCTTCGATGGTGGGGTCATAGTCAGACACAAAATATGACTGAGAGAAAACGAGTAAATTTTAGTATATACATGTGGGAGAATAGGTCAATAGAAATGACATTACTAATACGAGTCATCCTGTACTGAAGTATGACTGAAAATACAGTCCAACACCAGAGGAAGGATTTTGGGATTTTACAGGTACAGACACGTCGACTTTTAATCAGCATTAATAGCAACAAAAAAAAAAAAAAAAAACCTTAAGCCCAGATACAGGTAAGCAGGTTATCATAAACTCACATGTTCGTGTATAAAAGTAAACATAAAAACAAATATTGCTCAAAACAGAAATCGCAATATACAGGATTGCCCACTTTAAATTCCCCAAATCATAGGTATAAATTTCGCTTACCTGAATGAACTGAATGGTTAAAGCGCTTTTTCCCACACCACCACCACCTACGACGACAAGTTTAAATCTTTCCTCTTCTGTCGACATTGTCAACCTGATAGTATCTATTAACTGATACCGCTGTCCTGATTTGATTAAACAAATTCTACTCAGAACAAAAGAGAAACTGTATCAATGTGTTCGCAATGAAGATTGCACGCGGAAATAAGGTGTAGTCCCAACTAATGACAATACGATGCAATGGCAACAACTTTCTCACAAAATTCGTCAGAATTTGTTAGCTTACTATCTCTGTTTTTGTACAAAATGGAATCTTGATTTCTTTTTCCAGACACCAGAACGCACAAGAAAATACCATAAAAAGGCAAATAACTTTCAACATGCGTAATAAAATGAACTCATTTTCAGAACGACCCGGCCTACACTACTTTTTTCCAGTCACTATAATTCTATTTTCACTATCACCCTTGTTTGATAAAAGGAAACTTCCTAAATTACTTTAGTAGAGTATGTAAAAGAGCTAAAGTTGATGAAAGACGGCTGCTTTCTCAGAAACATTACTTTTTGCCTCCCTTCCGCAGCCACCGTACATTACTACCACTCGGAAGTATAAAACAACTTGAATTTACGGTAGTTTCGACGACCATAAAGTTTACGTTTGTAAATTCGATACAATTGTAGGCGTTATTCGCAAAAATAGTGTGACTGTCCACAGACAAACAAAAAGTTGTATCCACTTTAGATGACACGGGTTTGTTCCTTTCTTTCTCGTCGATTTCTTTGAAAAGTCGTCCTTCGCTGTTCTTTTTTCATAGCCAGAGGCAACCCTTTCCTCATCCAAGCCCCGAACCTCATGGGTATGCATGAAGAGGGCGTGGTCAATAAATCAGCGCTATAACGTTGAACCGTCTTTCGAGCGCATTCCTCTCTGATTGGTAGACACAGTGAATCTTTATAAAATCATTGGTTAATATCATAATACGACGAACAGCTCGCTGCGAAGTCAACTCGTCCCAAATGAAATAACTTATTTGAAAAGTGTATGTAACTGAAAGGCCACTGTGTAAAGATTAAAGAGTAAAGATTACTGCTTTATCTTACAGAGGCGCGTTCTCGTTGAAAGGAGAAACTAGAGATTGGATTTTTAGGAAATCACTGGCGTGTATGCTTTAACTTGATTTCACACGCTTTAATATGAAAATGATTTGGTCGACGGGCAGACCTGATATGAACGAGAAAACAGAGTAATTATTAAAATATTATTTACAGATGTGACATTCATTCAGGAATTAAAAATATATTTTAAAAATCGTTGCGTTACGATCATTATACAGACATCAACCGCTCAAATCGTTCGACTGAGAAAATGTACTGTTTTGCTAGGTCAATGTAGTAGCCTGTTGATTTTCCTTTACATTTCTGTTATCTGGCACACACGTGTATAAAAGTGACTTTTCCACTCGGGTTGTTTTTTGCTTTAAATTATCATCTCATAATCAACGTGATTCTGCTTGAATACAATGTTTTAATAGCATAACTTCGATAGGTTTGTCTAAAATGTAAATTCCTGTTACCTCCGCCCTTAAACCGGATGTGACTCATAATTATAATATGGGGCGTTACTTCAACGTTTTAAAAATACACACCCTTGTGTTAAAATGCATTTTATTATTGGCAAATACAGGAAGAGTCTCTAACCACTCTTTGTCACTCTACAAGTATGGTCTTCCCCCGGTGCCTGAAACAGTGTGTTGCCAAAATGCTATTTCAATCATGAGCACTAGGACACGCCAAGGGAAAATTTTGAGTGCTAAGGATGAACTTCCAAGGCAATGTTTTACATTTGTGCAATAACACTGTTAAATATCACTTGTATGTTCCTATATTGATCAATGCCTTAGCTGGATTTAAGGAGGTTGGCCTTTAAACTGTGCTGACCCTTGCCTGAACGCCTCTGATGGTTTTGCTCTATTTAATAAATAAATAGAATCTAAAAAAAGTTATCCAAATGAAACTTTGTAAAGGGTCTGTACAGATGTACTATTTTGAATGAAGTTAACTGCAGAGGTTGAGCGAACGTGTCAGATAACGTTAGAACAGTATCCTTCCGCTTGTCGCAGTGAATGGTGAGAAGCATACGCCGATGCAAACTTTGAGATTGTGTGACAGACGTGACATCGTCTTTTCAGTGCAGAGTAGATTTAACTTCCCTCATCTTTTGTTATTTAATTGTATTTATTAATGGTACTATTATTATGGTTTATTTGCTATAATTCCTAAATCAGCACCGAGGCTATGTGATCAGCTGGCATTAATAATCTTTCTCTAATGTGAAATTTATTTTACAAGCTCTGAGAGGTTTTTTGTTTTCCATTGCACATGTTGTGTTTTGTTTACTATTGATTTTCTTTTATGTTCTCATTTTTACTTTTCTTAAATGTGCACATAAATAAAATGTTGCAATGTAGCTCCTCTGCATGCACTAGTATTATTTCCAGTCTATTTGCAATGACAGCAAAATACACCTTAATTGATTCTTTTATGCATGTGAACATAAGTAAACCATTTTTGACAAATGAACAATGAATGAATGCTAATTAAATTGCACCTCATGAGAGAAATAATGGCAAGTCAAGCCTAATTCTCCCCCCAGTATATTTACTCTCACTGAACTCTTTCCATGTCATAGTATGGAATAAAGATTTATCTTAACAGGAAAAAAAGCTAAAGAATATGCAAAGTATGCTGGGATTGCTGGCATGTCATGTGCCTCATCCATTATGCAGCACTCTGAGCTTGTGTGACCATGCTGGATTGGCTGAAATATGGTCACATGTGCATAAATGATGACTTCACCCATTATGTCCTGCTGCTGCAAAGATGTTAATTCAGGTACGATGAGTTAGAAAAGTTGATCCGGAGAGTGGATATCGTTGTTGAAGTAGATATTGGTCAATGGGAAGTCTCAGAATTGTGGGCAATGGATCAGGTTTTATGATGTTTTGGGAAGAAAAAATAAGGAGATGAACATAAGGAAACAAAAATAACCAAAATTTGGGACCTTGTCTGGCTGTGTGAGGTTGTATGTGAGCATTTATGTTACAACTTAATGTCTGTAAGGACTGACAGTCTGTGGGATCTTTATGTGCAAACCGTTCAATCCCGGTTCACACGTTGCGTTCTGGCTGAGTAAAAAGCAGACCGGGTGTCACACAACTTATGCAGGATCCTCAAAATGATCCAGCACATAGAAATGAAAAGTGTCAACAGAGGGGATTCATGTAAATTTAGTTTGGTAGTCTCTTTGATAGGAATACAGCTTTTACACACGTGAAAAGCACCTCAGTCTTAAATCCATACTAACTGGTCAGAGCACATCATTGGATCAAATCAATTGGATGGGTAGGTACTGCAGGTACCGTAACACACATGCATTTCAGTGCTCACAGTGAGGGGGAGAGGAGGGGACACACTGACTGATGCGATGCCATAGACATACGCTCCGATACTCAAAATAAAATTACTAATATTAATTATTGAGGAGCTCCAATGAATGTAAATGGGATAACATAAAGAGTAGCTCATTTCAATTCCCTATACAAAATACTTCAAAATCAAATCAGCCAACATGTTGCTCATCCTCTACGTTCCAAAAGATCTGCATACACTTGGCCCAAAACAAAACAATCAAATACACGTGTTTTATAATCAGAGCACAAATAAGCTGAAACACTGTAAAATAAGTATCTTTAATGATTTTTCATTTTGTTACAAGCAAATGAAGTGATAGAAAATACAAATTATTCAAATAGAAAGTCATAAATAACATCAATAAATAAGCACTTATCAGTCAATAAATACTACCCAGAAATTCAAGCATTTTGTCTCATATGCACTGTGCATACATTTGTAGTCACCAAATAAATAAGGTTGTGATAACTGAATAATCCTTTGAAGCAGTGTGTGCACATCACATCATAAACATAGCTTGCTGTGCATGCATGCATTCTGACCTAATTTAATGTCACACACAAATACGCACTTTCACACATATACAAGCACACACACACACACACACTCACACATTCCCACCATGCCAAAGATCATTTTCTGCTGACTCCCAGAGTAGGTCTATCTCCTTAACTTTAGACAGAAGAAAAAGCATCTGTACTCCTCTTTGGATGCAGACCGATGTGTCCCATGCCTGCTGTCCTCTCAGCACCTATAGGGCAGGGCTGCCTGACCCAGCTTAATCCTGGAGCCAAGCAGAGCTCCCAAAAGCATTCTCCCACCCCAGTCAAAGAACCGGCTCACGGATGGGTTCAGAGGCGAGAGTGGAAACTGTTTCACATCAAGGGCCTCAACAGCTTCCACTGCAGAGGCACAATGTCTGTCAAGTGCCGCCTGGTGGTGATTTGTGTTATTACATTGCTGTTGTGGTTCCTTTTTGCTGTTGGATTTGTAGAGGTTTGCTTGGTCTAGTCTTAAACTAGAATTATCACAACTCCACAGGCAAACTGAATGGCAACTCTCTCTCTCTTTTCTCTTTTGGCTTTTGCAGGTACTCCCCTGAGATCTCTCACCACAAGGTAGACTCAGTCCTTTCTGAGGCCTTCCAGATGGAAGGGAGAAAGCATTTGATTGCGTCTTTTTGTTCTGTCCTTTTGTGCCATGGGAAGTTTGTGTCTCCCTCTTCTGGACAGTTTTGGAACTGTCTGTCACTCCCTGGGGATTGCTATTGCAGTGATTCTCAGACACTCTCTGACTGTATGTTTGAGACTGAGCATTCAAAGGAGCGAGTGACAGTGTAAGAGTTTTCCGTTTCTCCGTGAGGGATTGCGCTTCCCTTGGCTTTGGCATTGGCTGTGACTGGCTTTTCTGAACTGGATTCTGAGTGTGAATCTCTGCTCCAGCAGAGCTATGCATCTCTCTTTGGTCAAGAGTGAGAGTCCTTATTTTGTCAGAGAGACTCAGCTCTGCTGAGAATTGTTTCTCCAGTCCCAGGTCCAGGGTTAGAGCTGACGGCTCCTGTTCATGCCTGTCTGCATTGTCCAAACACGTATATCCCTGATTTACAGAGTCTGTGCCATGGCCTGGATTTTCACAGGCTTTGTGCATTTTAATCTCCTTGGGGCATCCTTTGGAAATAAAGTTGTTATCCATAGCAACTGGAATCTCTGCATCCTGATTGGTTAAGACTGGGAAAAGTGAACTGCTGCCAATATCCTCATTGGTTCCCTGCAGGCAGGAGTCCGGGGCCTTGATGAGCTGACGGTTCTGATTCGCCCTGTTCTTTTGGGTTAGAGTCCCTTGAAAGCACTGAAGCTGACCCAGGAAGTTGAAATTTGGGGAGATTGAAGGCCTCCGCTCTTTCACAAACCTGAAAGAGATGGTTAAGGACAAAATTGTGACACTAGCAGAGATTCATACAGCTGGAGGATGCAAACACAGGGAAATGCTGAGCACAGCTTGCGTCTTTCTCCTTTGTGCTCTCATACAGTTCCTCCTCACTCACTGACCTGTATGCCTCATCCAGGTCGAGGCCCAGGTGGTACATGACGTAGGCCACAGTAAGGGCCGGGGAGCGCGAGATTCCCGCCGCACAATGAACCAGCACGGAGCACCCCAGAGACATGGCCCCATCTGCACAACAGACCGCACATTCAGTGAGTTGCAGAGCTTGCTCAACTCTTACACAGAAAATAAGGAATTGCACTATTTTTTACCATCTCAAAGTCCGCTGAAGTAACACAATATATAGAAAATTAATATTCAATATCTTTACCAGGATTCATATTTTAATTTGATTACAGACATGACATTCAAATAAGTTTGAAATATTTTAGGTAGCAGGATAATTATCTATGCCATAGTAATTATCAGTAGTCATTTCTAAAGCATTGCAAGACTGCATGTCTCCTGCAAGACCTTAGGTCAAGCACGAACAACCAGCACTACATGTGTCAGTAAGTACTATTTTGTGTCTTATTTAAAATCGTTCGTTTTTGCGTGACAAGAAATCAACAGTAATCACGAGAAATATTCACCAATAAACCGTAGGGCCTCTGGGATCCAGGGAAGCAGTTCGTCTCTTAGCGAATCATCGATGGGGATCCGGAAATACTGCGACTTGGGCAGGAACGCTGGCTGAGGGCAGCAGCGGCTCACACTCAGCACGTAGGAAATACCCTCGGATATGAGGCAGTCCTGGAAAAGAGATACAGCGAAGCATGTAATGGTTTATTGAGGAATACAGCATACCAAAATGACTGGTCAACCGATAACTCGGTGCACCCAAAACACAGCCCATGGGGACTTCAGCTTTTCAGGAGAAGAGACTTCATCAGGATAACCCTTAATTATTGTCTTACCTGCGTTACGTCGGTCTCAGCACCCAAGTACAAATGAGGCAGGATGAGAGATAAGGTTGGGCGATCGGACTCTGGCACACTGTAGAATACCATCTCCGATTATAGATGTCCTAACGTCTTTTTCTGCATTGAAACCAAACAAAACACATTTTTTTGCGGCTACAGGCTGTGCATAGTCCAATATATACTGTAAAATAGACCGCAAGTCGTATTTTGGCTTAACTTTGCATCGATACACACACAATTAATCATCAAAATGTTATCATATTTTTATATACTGCTGTAATCACTTACCGAAAAGGTGCTCACTTCATGTAATAATGACGACACCGTGAATATTTCCAAGAAAAATGTAGCTAGTTAGATGAAACGCAGTTGTACTTTAATTTTCCTTCCTTACAAATCCACGGAACTTCGCAATGAACTCATGAAAGACAAGAGGAACAATTGTAACGGCGTGTAGAATAGGTTAAATCTTTATTTCTTACTGGAGCGCGGTAGTAGTGAGCACTCTCCCTTTCTATCCAGTGTTTCTCCTTCCCCTTGCACTCTCTGTCTGCGTCTGTAGATAGTATTGTTTGTTGTTGTATGTCTATACCTGCGCGAGGGAAAACGATGAGGTAATGCCATTTCGTGAGCTAAATATAGTTAATATGATGTCATTTTCAGCCAATCAGAGAAGATGTCGGAGTCCAAGGGTTGAGGAACGCGCACGCTCTATTTGGTCATCGCCAGCATTTCTGTTGGACCTAGCGCAACGAATTGTTGTCTGCTCTTCCGCTTCGAAAGCCTATATAAACGACTTGTTAAAATAGTGCAGAACTGTTATTTACATGGCAGAGTTTTCTATTATTTTCGTAGCCATGTAGCCTGTTGGTTAGTATTTTATTTTGAATATGCATGTAAAGAACATGTATTTTTTTATTTCGAGATGTACATGTATGTATATAAATACAATGCCCTCACCCACGTCCTCTAAATTCTTCATCACAAATGACGTGCTTGCATATGTTATGGTTCCCAGGGTGTTTTAATATTTAATTTGTAATTTTGTCATCGCAATTGCCTCTGCTGCACATTGTGACGCAGGCACAGTTAATGCTCTTCCAACATACCCTTTTTTTCGCATTTTACAGCCTTTTCATCTTCAGTGGATTTTTATTTTTTCAATGAGCTTTTCAGGCTTTCTCCTTGCAAAATATACTGCCTGTCAAAAAATCAACTCTTTATTTCTGTCTGTGTACAAATACAATGTATTTTATGTCAATGACAGTAATTCACCTCATGAACAGCATTTATTTGATGCAACCAAAGTTGCATAGAATAAACGTTATTTACAAAAGAAGTGACTGGGCTTAGGCAATGAGCTGATTTATTTTCACATCAGGCCTTGCAAAAACCTTTGCATTACTGCTGTGGTGGAAGCTAGGGTAAGTCAGTGCACTGTTGCTCAGTGGTTTTAGAAACAAGGCTGAGTCAGTGTACTGTTACTCTGTTACACTGTTCTGTTGGAAGCTAGGCCAAGTCTATGCACTGTCATTCATTATGTGATGGAAACTAGGCTAAGTCAGTGCATTGTTGCTAATTGTTTGTTGGAAACTAGGCTAAGTCAGCGCACTGTTGCTCATTATCTGCTGGAAGCCAGGCTACGTCAGTGCAGTGTTGCTCATTGTCTGTTGAAAGCTAAAATAAGTCATGCACTGTCATTCATTATCTGTTGGACTTCAGACTAAGTCAGCACACTGTTGCTCATTGTCTGTTAGAAGCTAGGCTTAGTCAGTACACTATGGCTCATGTTCTGTTGGAAACTAGGATAAGTCAGCAGACTGTTACTCAATGTCTGATTAGTCTAAGTTACACACTGTCATTCATTATCTGTTGGAAGCTAGGCTAAGTCAGTGCACTGTTGCTTATTGTCTGTTAGAGGCCAGGCCAAGTCACCACACTGTTGCTCATTTGCTGTTGTGTGCTAGGCTAATAAGTCAGACCACTGTTGCTCAAAGTCTGTTGGAAGCTAGGCTAAGTCAGTGCACTTTTGCTCATTATCTGTTGGAAGCTATGCTAATTCAGTGAACTGTTGTCCTTCAAAGTGTGTTATGGAGTCAACTTTTGGCCTATTGGTTGATCAACATCAGAGTGCATAGACCAACTACATGCCTTGCTCCCACACCCGTGGCTAGGATCAGTACATAAATGGCAACCTCCAGTCAGGAGATCGCTTGACCACGGGTTAGCAAAACGAGAAAGCAGAAGTGAAAATAGGATGTTTAATCTGAGAGGCTTTGGCGGCTCCTGGATATTAACCATAGCCATATAACCACTATTATTAAAGTCCACAAGCCAATGCCAACACATGAAATGTAAAAAGAAATGTATAAAAATGTATAAAGAAATACAAAAGGAAATGTATTTTTTGAGCCATTTATGTATTTATTTTTGATTTTGGCAGCTTTGGTCCTCCATAAGGCTAAGTCAGCACACTGTTGCTCATTGGCTGCTGGAAACAAGGGCTACATCAGAGTGGTCAGTGGTTAGAACCATCAGTTAGCAGTGCTTATGCCACCTTATACATGTGATTTTCACTGCAGTGTCTGCATTTTTATTTATCCACTATTGTACCAAAAAAGTCCAAAGAGATCAAAATGTTCGTGAAAGGGGAGTGATTCTAAAGACAACAAATCCAACGGCGCAGACTTTATGAAGATCATGAAAAAAAGAGGACTTCCAGAAATGACATAGCTACTCTGTCTGTATGGTTTCTTAAGCAACGGCAGCCCTCAGCCCTTCTGAATGTCTGTTCATGTAACAGTGATCTATACCCAGCAAGGTCATTAATGTTTGTGAAAGTGATGATCTGACTGACCACCAGTGGCCGGCTATTGTGTGTCCTTAAATTAAGTGATCAACCTACGTATCAATACTAGCTTGTGGCCTAATTCCCACTAGCAGGGTTGTTCATGTCAAATAACAAAAGCATTTTGAATAATTTCAATGATTTTTACAGAACATCCATATATGAATAATCTTGTTCAGTGTAAAACAAACAGTAACAGAATTAATGTATAAATATAATGTTTTCTCAGCTGCTAAATGTTGCTGTGACAATGTTAGGGTAAAATGCTAGTAGAACCTACTTTTTATTCTGAACAGGCAGTTTTGAATTTAGGCCAGCTAATTTGATGTTGATGCTTTTGATGGACATATTTTTCCTCCCTCTCTTACCAAAATGTGAATTGTCTCATAATATAATGTTTAGTCAAACATTTAATTTAGACCAACTGTTTCCAAAGAAAACACCTTTTTCCCAAGGCAGGCCACTAATAATTAGAACGCACACTGTCAAGACGCCATTGTGAAATTATACTGTTATTAAAAGTTTTTTACATTTCATTCAAAACATTATTCTGTTAATCAGTGGTGGTGGAACAGTAGAACAGAAACATTATTGTATTGTTTTTATTCAGACCAAAATGAAATGAAAAATGTTCTACACAATCTCATTTTTCTCTCCAGAGATTGATGAATTGATTACGGTTGCAATAATGCAACAGCAAGAAAACAGATGGGGATGGAGGAAATATTACACTGCAGCCACTCAGCAATGGGTGCGTTTCAATACTCACATTTTTTCTCTTGGTCTCCTCAACTTGTCTCTTCCGTGCCCCGGAAACTTATCTATGTGTCCACCCTCCCTCCACTGTTCCAAAAATGTAGGAGACGAGATTTCACCTCCTCCACTTGCCTCCTCCAAACGAAGGATAAATCGATGCATCCGAACGTGGAAGTCTTTTCACATTTCTGGGTGACATCATTGTGCTCAAAACTAGTCACATTAGAAGACCATCCCACAGAATATTTTGATTGGTTTAGGTATCCTCGGAATCAGTCAAAGTTACACGACTTTATCAATAGCCGAGGTCGACTTTGAGAACCGGCTAATCGGATGAGCTGTTCCAATTTTCATCTCCTCATTTCCTCCATTCATTTCCTCCCCTCCTTTCCTCCACATACTTCCGGGGTAGGAGACAAGTAGGAGAGACAAGAAAAAGAATTGGAATGCACCCAGAGATGTAAAAATGGAGGGGGAGATCAAGGTAGACATGCAAAATCATCCCACTGCCACTAGGTGACCAACCAGTGTGGAGATCACTAAGGCCGTTTGACAAGCCAGCAACAAACCTGGCCTGTGCATGACCTGCTTTTTGCAAAGTGTGGTGGCTGGTTCCCCTGGGTCAGCAGGATCAGGTCCCTGCATGACGCTGTACAGCTCAGCTGCGTTCAAGCAGGGAAAGGAGAAAAATAAAACCACAGTTCTCTGCTTTCTTTCAAGATAAGTCTCACCAAACTCTCCTGTTACCTCCATCTGCTTTATCACAAACACAGAATTCTCAGAAATATGTGTGTTCAAGAGGAAAAACAGGTCATTGTACTGATTAAATGTTTAAATATGTTTTAATATTTAAAAGTTAAAAATGTTACATTAGGGAAAACTACTTATTGCTTTGATCTATTTGAAGGAGCACACTAAAGCTCAATAAATTCCTCATCTCTGCTGTGGTTTCATGAAAAGGGAGTATCATTTTCTTTTCACATTGACTTCCAAACTAGCCTAGTCAAAGACCCTGTCAACATTGAACCTATTTACCATTCCGCATGTTGGTCCTCATTTAGAAAAATAATGTTTTAACATAATTTTTATTAAATGTAAGAAGATCTGGTGTTTTCATTGTTTGACAGGATATTCTGTGGACTGTAGGTAAATGAGTCTGAATGGGCTGAAAGGTTGGTTCTCAACTGAACCGAGAGCCTCCATGGAGCTAAATGTCATGGGATTATCCTGAAATCACAAGGTTATAAAACACACTCACAATATGTGTTCCATATAATAAAAATACTAGTGCTGATCTGTTCCTCTGTCTATTGCTATTTGCAGCTTACCTTACAGTGATGAACAAAGACAAGCAGAAGAGCTCTGCCCTGTCTGGCAAAAGACACATGGAAAGAATGCCGAGAGTCACAAACAGGTGGATATATGGTATAATTTTACTTTCACATTTTCAGTACAGAGTAATATATTCTAACACAAGTGTCTTGACAGATTTTAAACTGATTCACTGGGTTGTGCTGCTAGAGAACTGCATAGACGCAAACACACATAGAGCTCCTTACCTAAAACAAGAACGTCCCAGTACTTCGCCTGAGGTTAATCAGGCCGACTCAGACACGCATAATGACTCTTCGCTGAACGGGTATGACAATGTCTCAGTACTTCATTATATCTGAATATGATATAGACACATACTGCACACACGCACACTCAACCACACAATGTCAGTAGGTGCTCGTGGTCAACATGCTCCCTGTTGCTGTGAAGACAGTTGGCAGCTGAATTGATCCGTCGCTCAGCCCTTACCATCAGTTAGACTGAGCTGCACGCATCCTGAGCTGTGCATACAGATGCTAAACTCCGCACTACAGAGATCAGCTCATTAACTCTTCTCATCTGAAACCACCAGTGTTGCAATGGGTCTTTGGGAGCATCTGTAAATAGAACATAAACTGTCTGGAACTGTCTCACAGCTCTCCCACTTCCACATTATTGGAGCGATACTGTCGTGTGTGGGGAGGAGTGTGTCAGTACGTAACTCAAGTATACGGTAATCCCACTCGGTTTCAGTCTAAAAGGTCATAACATGGCTCCGAAACATTTCCACCACATTCAAGGTGCACTTAACACTGCAAATTGGCATTTAAAGGGAATGTTCTACTATATAATGTTAAAAGTAAATACAATACACCATCAGTTGCAAATAGACAAATACTACAAAAAAAGTTTATACCATAAATTGTAATTACACGTTTTTATATACCTCTATGCATTTATGTTAATTCCTCTGATGATTGCTACAACAGTTTTCTGTGATACCATTATTGGGCATTTCTCAAATGGTCTACGAAAGCCAAAAATGGGATTGAATCATAGGTGAGCATAGAAGTAAAGCTCGATCTGGAGTCGATTTCATTTCAGAATGAAAGCTTTCCAAGAAAATGCTGGATTTCAGAAATGGTCCAGCTAGGAATCATTAGAGTTTTTTAAATGAGATAGAATAGCTAATATAACACAAGGGCTTGAGAGGCTGCTGGGTGAAGTGCATTGGGCCCTGTGGATATCTCCTTCTGTAGAGCAGCCATACAAAGCCCACAGCTACATACATACAAGTGCATATAAAGGTGTGTGTGTGTGTGTGTGTGTGTGTGTGTACTCAAAGGGAGAATGGTTTCTCCCAGGAATAGGTGTGGACTGAAATGTCAGTGGCATAGAGTGGGAGAATACTGCCGTCCCCTCCCTCCCACTGTGGGCCAGCCATCAGTACAAGCACGCACAGGGGCATGAGGTGTAAACAAAGCAAAACAAGAACACAAAACAGTCACCATGTTCTTAAACACACTCCGCTGCACGCACACATATATACACACACAGGTAAACACCAATAAAAACAATTATCATAGCAATAATAATGATAATCAGGACAATAATGCAGCCATCGTGAGAAGACAGCCTCTATTCCCTTATGTAAGCACGTTTGAAGGTGTCTCTGTCGGATTCCGTGTTGTGGGCCACGCAGAGACGGTCCTAGAACTGCAGTGCAAGCAGCTCGCAGAGACGCTGGGAGACGGTGTCCTTACTGCTGCGCAGAGTCAGCCGGTACATCTGAGAGAGAGAGACGAGGAAATTACTGCACAACACACCTTCCCAAACCCAAAATAACATTTTCCCTTTTACCAACTTTGCTTCAATGACAAAATTTCACAAAACCAAAAAAAAATATTAATCATTTTTAAATAATTAAATAATAATTAAAATATTACACATTTTTTATATTTCATATAAAAAACCTGCTTAGTTTACAGACTTGAAAATACTTTGGTCATTGCTGTAATGAATAAAACTTGTTTAAGTCCCTCTATTTCTTCCCAGGAAATGAACGGGCTGTTTGACAGGGTGAAACACATTCAGGCGTTCATATGACTGAGCCACCACCCTGATTGGCTACCAGTGCTGGCAACTGCATAACCCCATCACCCATTTGACCAAAGGGGGCCTTCATGTGATTGAAGCCTATTGAGTATTGGATAAAGGTGTCAGAAGTCAACAGTTTTATTATAAGTTCTCAAAGGATGGTCACTTCTGCGAAGTCTGGAAGCCCTGAACTTCCACACAACCTGGAAAGGAACAACCGCTCTGGGAAAGTGAGCCTTAAGATTAAGATTCTTAATCTGACACAGTACTGACACAGGGAGACAGGGGGCGCTGTGCTCTAACTATAACACAGTACTGACACAAAGAGACAGGGGTGCTGTGCTCTACCGCTAAAACAGTACTGGCACAGGGAGACAGGGGGCGCTGTGCTCTAACAGTACTGACACAAGGATACAGGGGGTGCTGTGCTTTAACTCTAACAGTACTGACACAAGGAGACGGGGGCGCTGTGCTTTAACTCTAACACTGTACTGACACAGAGAGGCAGGGGGCACACTGTGCGCTAACTCTGACACAGCATTGACACGGCACTGACACAGGGAGGCAGGGGGCACTGTGCTCTAACCCTAGCACAGTACTGACACAGGGAGGCAGGGGGCACTATGCACTAACTCTAACACAGCACTGACACAGAGAGGCAGGGGGCACTGTGCTCTAACCCTAACACAGTACTGACACAGGGAGGCAGGGGCCACTATGCACTAACTCTAACACAGCACTGACACAGAGAGGCAGGGGGGCACACTGTGTGCTAACTCTGACACAGTACTGACACAGGGAAACAGGGGGTGCTGTATTTTACCTGCATGCCAGGCTGGAGTTGCAGCAGGCACAGAGACAAAGATGCAGAAATGCAGTGAGAGACAGATGCAGTGAGACAGACGGAGATGCAGTGAGAGACAGATGTACAGTACCTTCCCTAAAGTGAGTCAAGGAAAGAGTGGTGTATCTATAGCTGTGTGTATTGCTGTTTGTGTAGGTGTCCATAGCTGTGAGTGTGTGTGTGTGTGTGTGTAGCTATGTGTAGCTGTGTGTGTGTAGCTGCATGTGTAGGTGTCCATAGCTGTGAATGTGTGGGTGTGTGTGTAGCTATGTGTAGCTGTGCGTGTATAGCTGCGTGTGTAGGTGTCCATAGCTGTGAGTGCGTGCGCGTGTGTGTAGTTATGTGTAGCTGTGCATGTATAGCTGCATGTGTAGGTGTCCATAGCTGTGTGTGTGTGTGTGTGTGTGTGTGTGTGTGTGTGTATAGGTGTGCGTGCCTTACCTGTGCCTGGGCGTTGGGCTCCAGTCTCAGCAGACAGCCAACCTGCTGGGCTTTGGTCTGGATGACTCCAGCACACACAAAGTTCTCTGGGTTTGGGTCTACGTTCTGCAGCAAAGCGCACCCCAGCCCAAGCAACTGAGCCATAGACAGAAGACACAAAGTCACATGACCATGCCTACAAGCCTGCCTTACGGCAGCTCCCACATCTCAGACATCGAGTACCAACTGCCAGCACATATTCACGGTTCTCACACAATGCACCAAGTCTGACCAGAGTGCTGACTCTCAACACACAGAACTGAAAAACACAATTTCAGGCATCGCTAATACTAAAAAGCGATCTTGAGCTTAACCTGAACACATGGGCTTTGCACAGCACAACAGCTGGGCAGCGAAACGCATCTGAGAACCGAATCATGATGCCTGATCTGAGTCTGGCTTTGTGTTGTGTTATTGTTCCACTCGGGTCCCCAGTGAAACCTGACAGGGGCACACAGGGCCCCTCTAATGTGACAGGGGCACACGGGGCAGGCTTTACCTTGGCTTTGAGCAGCTCTGTGTCCATGCCTTGGTTTGCCTTGAAGATCTTCTGTGCTTCTTGTTGAGGGCTGAAAATCGACATGAAACTTCAGTTACTGACTCTGGCAAGCGCACATGCAGGGGCGTACACACACACACACACACACACACACACACACACACACACACACACACACACACACACACACACACACACACACACACACACACACACACACACACACACACACTTACAGGCTCAGCTGCTTCCAGCGCTGAAAAAAGTCCTGAGAGGCCATCTCAGTTGGCTGGAAGAACTTGTTGATGGTGACTGGGAGTTTCAGTGTAATGTTCTGTAGCGCTCCACCATATCTATGAAAAGCAGAAATGGTATCCGTGCATTAAAACACACCTGCACACAGGCACACACATCTCTACACAGACACACTGATATCGTCGCACAGACCAGGGCTGGACTGGGACAAAAAATTGGCCCTGGCATTTTTAGCCCAGACGGCCCACCACCACTCACCAGTACACCATCCTTGCAGTCCCCTTAAATACGCGTACCTAGGGTACTATTCCCCCAAACCACTACAAAGCTGAGTAGTAAGTGCCGTGGAAAAGTGTACCAGTGTAAGTGGACTATATATATCCTAACAGTTACCACCATACCTGGCTGGTACATAAGCAGGCGTACATTTTAGCACAGCAGAGCTACAAGTGTTGCATATTATACAGCCTTTTCACACATCTTCATCAAGGGGACCCTTAGCCTAATAATTTTAATAATATTATGAATATACGATATTGACCTAGGTCACTCACAGCAACGTGGGCTTAGCCAACGTGATGGTGACAAACTAAATTTAGCTAGCTGACGTTAGAATAGTCAGCCAAAGTTGCAACTGCATTAGGGAACTATGCTAGCTACAAAAACAATACCAAATAGCTTACGCTGCGCTATTTGACATTGACTGACTGAGTGACCACCAGCGATAGGTGACGATCTCACTTTACAACAGTATTAAGATTATGTTATCTTATTATCATCAACATTCATTGAATTAATCATCATCATTGTCATCATGGAATGGCACACACACACTACCTCCCTGCTCCCTCCCTGTGAGTTAATCATGAAGCTACTCCATTCTTACCGCTTCAACTACACTCTTCTTCTGCTCCTGCTCACTCTGTCCCTTGGCCCTGTCATGCTCACTCTGTCCCTCCTCGGCTTCCCTGTCACACGCTCTCCTCCTTCAAGTTCCATCTGTTGCTGCACAATGTTGGGTGCTGCAGATACTGAAGCTACTGCAGCCCCTATAGCAAACATGTCTGTTATTTTTGCACATTTGGCAGCATCCGCCTCTAGATTTTCATTTTTTTTTGCCTGCAACTTCTCTGTACCCCCTTGCGCTTTTGTTTATCCATTTTGACATCCTCATCCATCCACAGATTTTTTGGCTCTGAGCCACCAATTGGCCGCTGTCCCTGCTTTCTGGGTGGGTCGTTGGCCCAATTAATTTATAATTCTTAAATTAAAAATTATAAATTAAATTATATCAGCCCCAAGGTGCGTCAGCCCACCATGAAAATGCCTGGTATGCCAGATTACGAGACCACCTCTTGCACAGACACACAGGCATCTGCGCAGAGACACAGACATCTGTACACAGATACATGTTTGTATTTGGATAAAGCTGTGGGCATGCTAAATGAAATCACACTCAAGCGTTTATGCTGTGTATAATAAGGGAGATAACAAATGCAACTAAGTATTTTGAGGCAACCAAGTCAAAAAAAGGAGTTGACAAATGCTTGATGTTAATGTTATAACTAAACAGCAATATGTGTCTCTTTTAAGAGACATTGTGTAAACCAAACCTTGGTTTCAAAAATGTCAAATCATGATGGCACACTCCAAGCTCCATCACAAAAGAGGCAAGGAGGCTCCAGGTCAAAGATCACAGACAGGGACAGTCTGACACAAGTAGTAACTCACAAACTGGTATAAAGCTGAAGGCTAACCAAGGCAAAAGTACAGCAACTCACAGCTTGGTTTAAAGCAAAAGGCTAACAGCTAATGGCTAACTCGCACGAATCCACAGCCTGGAGAAAATATAAAGGCTACCATGTAGTAATTCAGAGCTTGGTCTAAAGCAAAGAGCTAAGGGCTAAAGGCTAACTTGCAGTAACTCACAGCCTGGAATAAAGCTCAAGGTTAGCGAAGGTTAACATGGAGTAACTCACAGCCTGGTGTGAAGCTCAAAGGTAACCAAGGCTAACGCACAGCAACTCACAGCTAAAAACTAACTTGCAGTAACAGTGACACTGATAAAGAGGGGTGCAGATATGTGTGTGTGTGTGTGTAATTGATAGAGAGGTGTAGATAGGACTGGGCGGTATGGCCCAAACTTCATATCACAGTATAACTTGAAGCACAGACAGTAACGATTTATATTACGGTTTATTTGTTTTTCTTAAAATTTCAATATAAATGCTTCTGAAGGGGTAAAGCACTGTTATGGCAACGACTTAAATTGGCAGTTGGCTCCGGTTAGCGATGCTATTGTAGCATTATTTTGTTCAGTGGGGACGATAGCTTTTGCTAGCTAAGTTAGCAATGGCTACAGAAAACTTTCGAAATGGGTTTTTAGCTTATCAGTTTATTGCACTTTTCAAATGTCATTGATATATGAATGAAGCTGGAATTCAAACCTTACTGCCTTCAATCACTCATCTTCCGGTAAATATTTCAATCAGGGACTGCTAAGGAGATCTCCTCCCTGATACTTTTTCTACATTTATTTTTACCATTAGATTATTTTACCATCGTTATGAACTCGCAAGACCATTCTTCTCAAGAACACAAGTGCGTTCTCGGTATTGAGAAACACCCACGGTTTTTTTTTTTTCAAACCAGTGCACTTTCTATACCGTATATACCGTCCACCCCCAGGTGCAGATGTGTGTGTGTGTGTATGTGTGTAACTGATAAAGGGAAGTGTAGATGTGTGTGTCAGTCACAGGGATAAATGAGTGTGTGAGGGACACATGGAGGTGTGGATGTGTGGCACTATGTACCTGAATTTGATGTTAAGCAGTGGGGCCTCGCTGAAGTCAGTGAGACACTCAATATTAATGACTTGCTGCACCTGTGCTCCTCCCTCCACTAGGGGCTCCACTGGTTTCGTCTGCACATTGAGCTGTGAACGGACTGAGTCAAGGTCTATTGGAAAGCAAAAGACTGTACAATCATGGAAATCAAACACTGGCTCATCTAAATTGAACAATCACACAGCAGTGCTGTGGCAAATTGCCATCAAATGGAAATAGTACGAAAAACACCACATCCCTAGCATTAGCACTTAAGATATTTTGCATGTTAAATGCAATACATTCTAGGAAACTATATGCAACTTGTTTGTTATACAAGGCAGTGATATGCTTTTTGTGACGTATATCATAAATACAGAGGAACCTTAGACTAAGTAAGTAGGAAACCCCAGTCAACAGCATGGGAACAAACCAAAAAGCTGTAAATCTGATGTGAAAATAAAGCATCAAACAAACACAATAGCACTCTCTGCTGAAAAACACTAGATACTATCATCATTAGGCAAACAGAGCATGTTATTTTGGAACAGCAGGACTGAATAAAAACAGCACTTCCAGCATGTAAAGACTTAAGTAAATGGTGCATTTTCAAGCATACTCTCCATCAGAAGCTGCCTGCTGCTAATGCTGTAAGCAGATGCTTAAATATCAGTTGTAAATTCCTAGAAAAAACATTTTTAAATAGATTCAAATACTAGACAGTTTATAAATAAATATCAACATTTGTGTACAATGCCTGACACACTGTGTCACTCAAATGGTTTCATGGACCATTATCCACAATAAAATACAGAGGGAAACTGGACATTTTTACCGTTTCATTTTTGAAAGAAGGAACGTTAGCTATGACGTTGTGAATATAGGCACACTGCAGGGTCCCATTTGAAGGTAATCATGGCCCACTGGACCTTTATGTGGTTTGTGTGAACCTTCTTCCTGGACGGGAGTCTGTACTAAACACAGACACAGAGCTCCAGCTCAAACTGTACGAATGCTCTGCTGAAGAGGACAGCACAGGGAACACAGCACTGCACTTCTGTCAGCACAGGGAACACAGCACTGCACTTCTGGCAGCACAGGGAACACAGCACTGCACTTCTGGCAGCACAGGGAACACAGCACTGCACTGCACAAGCACTGCACTTCTGGCAGCACAGGGAACACAGCACTGCACATCTGCCAGCACAGGGAACACTGCACTGCACCTCTGGCAGCACAGGGAACAAAGCACTGCACTGCACGGTCAGCAGGGTGAGAATGCACGCGGCATGGGAAGGATATGGGACTGCAGCTCTCCAGGGCAGCTGATGGCAGTGCTGAAGCTGACAAACTGCACCGATGTCTTATTTCCATAGAAAAGGTACATCCTCCCTAAAGAGGGGACAGAGAAACAGAGAGAGAGGTTTAGCACAGACTGTCATTGGTGCAGGCTATGCTACAGGACATGAACAGTCTCCGATAAGCCTCCTTTTAAATGACCAAACCACCATTTTTAAGCTTTTATTCCTTCGTCGGGGGCTAATAAATTCTCTTTCATAATTCAACCCTTTTTTCCACTAAACCTCATTTCACCTCTCTCATCACACGCAACAACAAACCTTACCTAGCTGCTACATCCCCTGAGAGAGATCAAACAGACAGCATGCTGACGAGGCTGGGAGGATGGATTTTTAGACTACGCCGCAACCTCACGCTCCCACAGCCATGAGCCCACTGATGGACTCCTGGGATGCAGCCTACCATTGGAGTTTATGAGGTACAGGTAATGAGCAACTTAACTCATGTCCAGACTCGAGAATGAGGGTAATCATGAGTCATTTAACTGGCGGTTCAAAAGGAGTTAAAATTGTTCTGCAGCCTCCTTTCTACTTGCCATTACACATTAATCATGCCTGTATAAGCGAGCTCATTTAAATTCCCAATTGTGGATGAATGACTGGTTTCATGCATTTTTTAGTTACTTCAAAATGATGTGTCCTTGAACAGGCATGGATTGCTCCAGCTGATAAAACAAAGAGCGTTAGCTACAAAATTTTATATTATTAAGCCACATGTGCAACATGTGTGCATGGTTTCTAATTCAACTTTACTGTGTGATCAGCTGACTTGATAACAGTGGCCATAGCAATCTTGTGTCTGGTGCGTTAACAATGCTGGAGAATGGGAGGTGATTTCCTGTAATAGGCTATGTCAGTTTTTCAGTGTACACACATGACTACATTGTCTTTAATTTTTAACTTAAAATGCTCCAAACATAAAACTTTTTCAAAGATATGTCTGAGCTAATCTTCCACCTTCTCTGTCTGTTCCACCATATTGCCATATTGTATAATACTCAAGGATGAAAACTGTAATGGAGGAATTTTTGTATTTGAGTTCTCTCAGCAGCTCAGGGAACAGAAGTGTAAACACAATGTACACACAGAAACTCACCTAAATTCTGCCGATACTCAGATTTTATCCCGATCTGAAGCAGCTGGTTCTCAAACAGAACTCCATTGTTCTTGCACACAAACCTGTGATGAGAGAGAAGGGAAGACTGGCAAACTTGTCAAACAATTATTTTTCTATTTATTTTGCCTTACGTTTTCCATGTACATTTAGGGCTGTCACTAACGATTATATTGGTAATCAAGCAATCCATCGATTAATTTGACGATTAATCGAGTAATATGAAAAAAAATACTGCGAAGATGTACTTAAATGAGGAATGCATGAATGATAAACAATACATTTAATTATCATGAAATCTCCAACTAATAAGTTGAACCACTCACAAAAAATACAAATAATTTTTGTTTTACAATTATGATGAGCTGGCAATCTCACTGCTAACAGCTAAGATAGGTTATGAAGACCCTCTTGAATTAAATGCACGTGTTGAACATCCAGTCCAATATATGTCTTATATAAAAATAAACAAAGTTTCAAGGCGCAAACTTTTAATCAAGGATTTTTACTATTTGAGGTAGTCGAGTTACTTGAATAATCGTTTCAGCCATAGTACTTTGTAACGCCCTGGTTACAGAGTTTAATATTTTTCACAGCCTTCCATCCCATCATACTTCTGCAGTGTGGGTCCATGGGCACTGGAACAGAACACTGAATGTGGAGGAAATACTTTTTACAATAAGAACAGAAAACTCTCCCTGCAGGTTTGGGTCCTTTTTGGGTTAAATATTTTTTTAGCGAGTGGTTCACAAGGTAAATTGTTTGGTTGAGAGCCCTGAGGTTGGGTGTTCAAGGGCCAGCATCGCCAGCACAGGCCATGGCCAGAAATCCACAGAGGTGAGGCAATGATTGGCCCAGCCTCGCTGGGAAATTTTTTGTTTTTGTTTTGTTCATCGCTCTCCAGCGATCCCTCCTGGTCAGCTGGACACCAGCAGGTGTACAAACCAAACATACGCTGACTGTAATCTTCCGACTACAAAGGCAGTGTGTGATTGGTGCTGTGCCTACAGTGTGAAAAGCAGCGAGGGCCAGTCGTCATGTGAGTTTGTGGAATCACATGCCACGACTTCCTCCTCGTGAGTCAGGGGAGCAGGTTGCTGCGGTGGGCTAAACAGTTCGGATATGTTCAGATATTACGGGCAAACACTGACACAGAATATGGGCATATTAAAAACCCAGAGAGGCAGCAGTGATTTAGAAACCCACGGCCAAGCTGGGAGAGCGAGCGAAAGAGATTCATTTGTGTGGGAAGCAGGAGCAGACAGACAGCACAGCTCACAAGCGCAGGAAGCTCTTACTTGTTCAGAAGCTCGTCTGATTCAGGCAGAGGTGCAGCAGAATCTTCAGGGCTGAGGGGGGAGGAGGGTGTGGCAAGAAGCATGGGGACACAGAAAAGGATGAGGCAGGGAAAACAAAGTGTGAACATGAAGGAATTTGAGAAGAAGAGCAAGGGATTCGGAGGAGGAGTGCACAGGTATTGAGACGAGAGAGAGGAGTATGTGTGAGCGAATGTGACATGGGTGTATGATGTTAGCAGTGTGTGTGAGTGTATGCACATGTTTGTGTATTTGTGTGCATGCGTGTGTGTGTGACACGGGTGTATGGTGAACGCAGTGTGTGTGTGTGTGTGTGTGTGTGTGTGTGTGTGTGTGTGTGTGTGTGTGTGTGTGTGTGTGCGCACAAGTGTGCATGTCAGTGAGGGTACAGTGATATGTGAAATTCGAGGGGACATGGGAAATGGAGAAAAATGTAGAGCAAAAAGACAGTTAGTGTATGGGATTCAATCCTACAAAACCTACATTTACCTCTATAATAAAATCAGGATTCAGCATTTTGAAGATGTAGGCAACAGAATTCTATTATCCAACACATTAAATACAAATGCCCCACCCTCCGTGTTTATCTTCATCTACATTACAACAACTGCACTAAGAATGCATCAGCCTTATTTAAATAATTAGTGCATCAAATAAGTGAACTTTTTGGCTCAAAAAAGTGTAACATGAACTCCCAAGTCAATGCGAAGTACATAGTAAACCCCTGATAATTTTTTAGCTGTTTACTGTGACATTGCTACCATTTTATTTGCATGATGGTCTAACTCTGAGCCCTTACTCCGATTCACCAGGAGCCTCGACCAACAGGGAGTCAGAGCTCTCAGTGGGAGGTTCCAGATCTCTGCCCATGTCCAATCAGAATCGAGGATGAGAGAGACACAGAAGCCCAGCACACAGAGAGAGAAACAGAAAAGAGGAGGGAGAAATTGCAAGAGAAAGAGAGAGAGTCACATATACAGCAAAATACATGAGACGAGTATTACACCAATAGAGAAAGCATCACAAGAACAAAGGGGAACACAGTACACAGCTGACAAAGACAGACAGGGAAAAGAGAGGCTGACATACGACAGCAGAGAGATCACTGATGTAGCAAAGCTTCTTCACTGAAATAAGTCTTAACACTTCCACCCGTGCCATTTTCCTGACACATAAAAAATCTACCGATAACAAGAATTAATGATTTGTGATTTTATGAATTCTATTATAATTCAATTCAGATCATAGTCTATTGAGAAAAAAGTGAAAATAAATGTGAATTCTTACCTGAGGAAGCCCTCATCGTTTACACCTGAGGAAGGAGCTGCAGGCCCCGCCTCTGAAAACACATCGACCAATAGGCTGCTGGCACTGGGAGCGGCGGAGCCTGAGGTAGCCGCAGGCCTCAGGCCTAAGAGATCGGCTGAGGGGGATGGGGTGGACTGGGAGGAGGAGAGAGAAACGGCCTCTGTCAGCCAGGCTGAGCCTACATCCCGCTCATCACATCTTACAGCACACTCTCAACCACAGCTTACCCCCCTTCATCATCCCAGAAACTTCATCAGTAGTCACTTTGTGGAGGAATGGAATTCTTTCAAAGACCTTCCTATTAGATTCACTTAGATTCACTTGGCCATATTCATTTCTTTCATATTACTTTACCCATCATGCTTAGCGGACAAAAAGCGTATTTTCAGGGGCCGAGCATTTTTGGTTGAGTCTCTTTGTGCTTACACAAGAGCCTGAAGACAGCATAGCTTTATGGTATTGCTATGGAGTTTTTTTTTTATGGTAATCAACTTGAATGTACATGTGCCCCCACTTAACGAACAATTGGCATTCATCACCTGATACATCTGGGTTTCGCACAAAGTCATAAGTCCACACATGTTTCATGAATCCCCATGTTCTTTTTTTAGGAACTTTTCACAAGAACAAAATAAAGAAAAATCTTATTTAAATCTTAAAAGTTTGGTGAATGAGGCCCATTGTTTCAGCCATTTTCTCTTTGCAGTGTGTACTGTTGTGTACCAGCTCTGAAAATTCATTTTTGGTTTGAGGGGGGATTTTCCCCCCTTCTGAAGAACATTTAGGGGAATTTCAGAGGTTTGGGGGGAATTTTGGTCAGGGGCAGGTAGTAGCAGAAGAGGCAATATAACATGACAGAGCCTTGTCTCCTTCTTTGTCAGATTCTTTACAACTGTCAAGATAAGCTTAAAATTATTAAGGAAAACTATGAACACATTTTACCATTAAAAAAATATGTATATTCCTGTGCTAATGCTCAACTTCATCTGTTTCACTTTGCTGCTGCTCTTATAAAGTCAAACTTGTCACTGCAGGGCCCAGTAGTGATCACCACATTGGCCAGGGTCTTATTTGTAAAATAATTACTGAACTTTGTACACACTGCTTTCACAAAACCTGTCAACTGCTCATACTCATAGGATTGTGATGTTGATCACGCTATGGACAACAAACGCTTCATGTTTTAGTTTTAAAGCCACATTGTGACAAGCAGCATTTGAGTGTCTTATTAGACGTTTTTGAAGCATCGACCGGCAAACATTGCAGTAGCATGTACATGGCTTATGGATATATCCGCGATTCATGCAATCTATGTAATATCAGGCTGAATTTTCAGCCCTGTGTACTGCTGTGTATTGTGTGCCTCTGTCTAGTGGGTATTGTTGTGTACTGCTGTACACTGTATACCTCTGTGTACCATGAGTATTGTTGCATATTGTCATTTATTGTGTGTACTGTGTCCATTATTGTGTACTGCTGTGTATGCGGGCATGAAATTCACTGTGATGTGTGTTCCCCCTCAGGTCTGTCTGGAGATGTTTCACCTCAGTGAGGCTAGCCTGGTCACATGACTAAAATGAGACTCACGGCATTGGATGCAGCAGCGGCAGTGTCGTTCCCCCGCTCCGCTCCTCCATTCAGCTCCCCTCCTCCCTCTCTCCTGACGTCCTCCAGCTCAGACACTGACACGGCCCCGGGGCCCTTCTTCTTCTTCAGCTTGGCCAGGATGGAGGACTCCCTCTCTGGGAAAGGGGGCATCTCCTCCAGCACCGTGGCCTGTGAGAGAGGATCAGGTCTGAGGCATGCACTTCACCTATAGAGCCCACCCTAAACCTGAGTCCAGATCTATAACTGCAGAGCCAACCCTAAACCTGAGTCCAGAGCTACAACTGCAGAGCCCACCCTAAACCTGAGTCCAGAGCTTCAACTGCAGAGCCCACCCTAAACCTGAGTCCAGGGCTACAACTACAGAGCCAACCCTAAACCTGAGTCCAGAGCTACAACTGCAGAGCCCACCCTAAACCTGAGTCCAGAGCTTCAACTGCAGAGCCCACCCTAAACCTGAGTCCAGAGCTTCAACTGCAGAGCCCACCCTAAACCTGAGTCCAGAGCTACAACTGCAGGGACAACCCTAAACCTGAGTCCAGTGCTACAACTGCAGAGCCAACCCTAAACCTGAGTCCAGAGCTTCAACTGCAGAGCCCACCCTAAACCTGAGTCCAGTGCTACAACTGCAGAGCCAACCCTAAACCTGAGTCCAGAGCTACAACTACAGAGCCAACCCTAAACCTGAGTCCAGTGCTACAACTGCAGAGCCAACCCTAAACCTGAGTCCAGTGCTACAACTGCAGAGCCAACCCTAAACCTGAGTCCAGAGCTTCAACTGCAGAGCCCACCCTAAACCTGAGTCCAGTGCTACAACTGCAGAGCCCACCCTAAACCTGAGTCCAGAGCTACAACTGCAGAGCCCACCCTAAACCTGAGTCCAGAGCTACAACTGCAGAGCCCACCCTAAACCTGAGTTCAGAGCTTCAACTGCAGAGCCCACCCTAAACCTGAGTCCAGAGCTTCAACTGCAGAGCCAACCCTAAACCTGAGTCCAGAGCTACAACTGCAGGGACAACCCTAAACCTGAGTCCAGTGCTACAACTGCAGAGCCAACCCTAAACCTGAGTCCAGAGCTTCAACTGCAGAGCCCACCCTAAACCTGAGTCCAGTGCTACAACTGCAGAGCCAACCCTAAACCTGAGTCCAGAGCTACAACTACAGAGCCAACCCTAAACCTGAGTCCAGTGCTACAACTGCAGAGCCCACCCTAAACCTGAGTCCAGTGCTACAACTGCAGAGCCCACCCTAAACCTGAGTCCAGAGCTACAACTTCAGAGCCATCCCTAAACCTGAGTCCAGAGCTACAACTGCAGGGACAACCCTAAACCTGAGTCCAGAGCTACAAGGGACACTTTATATTAGGAAGAAAAGCTTTATCAATGGAATTATTTTGATAGGCATATAGCACACACTCCTGTGTGCAGGTAAAGGCATGTACCTCTCAGAAAAGCACTGACACACACAGAGAGACCATTTATTTCCACACGGATCAGTGGAACTGGTGAGCTCTTTCCCGAGAGTATGGTGACAGGCAGCTGCTGTGAGGACATCGAACTCACCAGGACATCAGTGCTGGCGATGGAGGACAGCTTGAGGTACTCCACAGCCCTCTGCTGCAGCTCCACGTCGGAGTTTCGGACCTGGCTGTCACAGCGCAGCACCTCCTGGATGGTGGGCTTGGTCTCGGGGAAGAGGTTGATGAACTTGATGTAGGCGGAGAGCAGCAGGGCCCGTGTAGGCACTGAGCACAGATGGAACTTAGAGTGCAGCAGGTTAAACTGGACCAGGGGACTAGAGGGGGAGAAGGAAGCACCATGTTATGCCATCCACCACACACATAACTCTAAGACCCACAGACACACTGTCTAATGGCATCACATCCATGGAGACCTGCTGCAGATCAGCCTGACAGTGCAGTTCTGGGCTAAGGCACTGAGCCAGACTCATCTGCGGCAGGGCTGAGATGGGGGCTCACTCACCTGGAGCGGGGATCCCCAGCGATGAGGTTGCCGAACTCCCCCAGAATGTAACCCCCAACTTTCACCATGTTCTCATGACACGCTGGGGCCTGCAGGGCCTGACAGAGACACAGCAAGGCTTAGAGAAGCAGTAACAACTACAGAAGAGAACAGCTAACAGCTACAGCAGAGAACAGCTAACAGCTACAGCAGAGAACAGCTAACAGTTACAGCAGAGAACCGCGAACAGTTACAGCAGAGAACCGCTTACAGCTACAGCAGAGAAAAGCAAACAGTTACAGCAGAGAACCACTAACAGCTACAGCTGAGAACAGCAAACAGTTACAGCAGAGAACAGCTAACAGTTACAGCAGAGAACCGCTTACAGCTACAGCAGAGAACAGCGAACAGTTACAGCAGAGAACCGCTTACAGCTACAGCAGAGAACAGCAAACAGTTACAGCAGAGAACCACTAACAGCTACAGCTGAGAACAGCTAACAGCTACAGCAGAGAACAGCTAACAGTTACAGCAGAGAACCGCTTACAGCTACAGCAGAGAACAGCAAACAGTTACAGCAGAGAACCACTAACAGCTACAGCTGAGAACAGCAAACAGTTACAGCAGAGAACAGCTAACAGCTACAGGAGAGAACAGCAAACAGTTACAGCAGAGAACAGCTAACAGCTACAGGAGAGAACAGCGAACAGTTACAGCAGCGAACCGCTTACAGCTACAGCAGAGAACCGCTAACAGCTGCACAGCAGAAAAATACACCATATAATAATAAGGTGTAACAGTTCTCCGTTTTAAATAGAAACCGAGGTTCTTGAGCCCGCGGCCTCGTTTAATGGCTCATACAACTTAAACCGTTTTTTTGTTTTTCTTTCCAGTATTCCTGATAGCAGGTAAATCACTTCTTTCTCAAAATCATGTTTGGGAGAGTTAATGATACATTACGTTTAAAAAAACATTTTAATCACTACATGTAGACTATACTTGATGAAAACAGATGCACCACTCTGCTAATTATCGCATTACATTTCAGTACACCCATATTTAATCTTTTTACTGACACAGCTGGTACCAACAACAGTATTTTCGAACTGTGTGATGGGACCCCCTTGTAGGTATGGGGGTTGATCACAAATAGGGTACATCAAACACAGTCTAATAGAATCAGCAGGATAAGCGCAGGGTACATCAAACACAGTCTAATAGAATCAGCAGACTAAGCACAGAGTACCACAAGCACAGTGTAACAGATTCAGCAGGCTGAGTGCAGGGTACCTCAAACACAGTCTTGGCAGCGTATCCCTGCACGTCGTCCCGATTGATGACGATCTGGATGACCCTGTACCACACCTCCTCACTGACGTAGTCCCCTGCGATGCGGATCAGGTTGAGGATGGTGTCCACGTACCAGGAGTAATCCACTGCGTATTTCTCTGCCAATATGGCAACCTTCAGCACCTGCACAAGAACAGACACATCGCCAAATGACATGCTGACCAAAAACCCTGCTGAAGCAAACACAGGAACTCTGTAAAGCCAGGGAGTTCAGCATTTAACACTGCAGGGTCTAGAAGACCATCTTGCACAATGCACTCTGTACTGTACACTCCACAAGCATGGCAAGCAAGACTGCATCCATGACTCACCCAAAGAAAATGGAAAAACTGCAAGACAGGAGAAGGGAGACAGAGAGAGGCACAGAGGAAGGGAGGACCAAGAAAGACAGAACACAAAGGCGCATGCGGGCGGACGCACCATCTCCTCCCTGATGGAGTAATCGGCGGTCTCCAGGTAGCTCAGCATCTCAGCCACGATCTGCTTGGCGTTGCTGCGGTCACACATGGCATACAGCAGGTCCGCCGCCCGCTGTCTGACGCTCACATCCCGCTCCGTCTGCAAACATCAGCACGTCTTTCAAATACCCGGCAAAAACATGCAAGAGGTCAGCCATCTCCCCTTCCATGACTGTGTCCTGCTTCTTTCACATTAAGGAAATTAGTGTGTGTTATAATTCGTTGAACCTGTATCTATAGATCACCCATGGATAGTTAGATAGTTTGTCTTATGCTGGTAGTATGGCTTTGAAAAAAGCTACCTTAACTTCAGATCTGATCTATCTGGACCTGTCTATAAGGATCCTCAACCAGATCTTTCTAGAACTTAATTCAGCAATATCATTGACAGTTATTACCTTTGATAAAAAGCTGCATTAGTGCTGTTTGTATTCTATATTCATGCCAGAACTGACTGCTTTCCGACAAGTTCTGATAAGCTGAATTCAGATTTTTTTTTCTCCCACCCTTGGGTATTGAGTGCAGAGGAGAGTGTGTGCAGTTGCTGGGGGGGACTGCAGTGAGTGCAGATTGGTAGGTGTGTGTGTGTGTGGAGTGTGTGTGTAGCGTGTAGGGGCAGGAGAGGCCGTGTAGCAGCACAGGCGTGAGGGACAGTGCGGATGCACCTTGAGGGCGTTGATGACTGTCTCGATGTGGGTTTTCACAGCCTCGTGGGAGAACTCGGAGCTGGCCAGGGTGCACATGCTCTCCAGGGCCAGGTAGCGCAGGTTGGTCTCGCGGTGCTGCAGGAACTGGCCCAGCTGGTTACAGGCACGCACCAGGAGGTTCGGCTCGCTGCCAGAGGGACATCAGAGCCATTCACACACATGCAAACACACACCGCGTGCAAACACACAAGCGCACACAGTGTGGAGCATCCCTGAATGCGTGCATGTCAGAGACATTACCTATCATAGTGTATGATGAGAGAGATGGCCTCAAACAAAATGGCATTCTTGGCGTTAGAGTGTTGGACCTTCTTGGACTTGGGTGGCTCCTGAGCCTTGTTAAGGATTGTTTCCAGACACTCAACCAGTCTGCCCTTCACAGCGCCATCCTCTGGTGGGGGGTAGCACTGCAGCAGCCTAAGTAGCTTGCAGGACAGCCAGGGGGCTGGGACAAAGTAGTATGTGTAGTCTTGAAGGTCCGTGGAAGCAGAAGACACAATCTGGATGAAAGATAAGGAATTATTCACTTTTAAACATAGCACTACAGCACAGGGAGGAAAATAAGACCATGATGAATTAAACACTTTAGACAGCTTTAATGTTGACGGTAGACCTCAGTTCACTGGAAGGAGAGCAAACAAGCAAAGTGTTTGCCAGTTGACTCTGAGTGTACGCTGAGTCATGTTCACCAGGGTCAGCAAACAAAGTGAAGGCCAACAAGCAAATTCAGCACCCACTGTCATCAGTGATTGGACAATGTGAGAGTGAAGTGGGAGGGTTTCCAGGGTCAGCTGTCTTTGCAGCCATTGTCAGCACACTGACATTGCAATAGCAGTAAGTATAACCAAGCTTCTGAATTAGCGAGGAAAGATGAATTTCACTTGACTTTCCAAGAACAGTGGAATAATAGACCACTTTCATTAGATGACTTAAATTACATAACTGGATAGATATATTTCAATTGAATTTCACGGTGTAAATACTTCAGAATCCAATGTCGGTAAAGCATAATAATGTGCTGGGTAGAGCTGCAGGACATGGACAGAAGCAGTTAGCACACTCATTCTGCCCACATCTCAAAAATAATGACTAAAAACTTGGGGGTGATAATAATACTTCAAAAAAACGACCATAAATATATGTCACAAAAGTCTTCATTCAGTACATCAGGTCTAAGTACACTGTTAACTTCAGAGCAGTACTGTGTTCAAATCAATTGAAGTATTCTGTAATTGCATAAACAAACAGAAAATAACATAAGGACCTTTAGCATATATATATATTCAAGTATTAAAATTCCCACTAATTAAGGAAACAAGGAAGGTCAAATGTCTATAATCTGGCTAGAGAACAGGAGGAGTATAACACCAGTGAGTTTGCCAAAGCTAGAACACAGCAACATTTGGCGGCCACATTTCAGACGATCACACCTACGGCTACATTTGGCAGTATTGGCGGAAAATGTAAATAGCTCTAACAGAGTCTAAGGACAGATACAAAAACCACACAAAGATATCTACACTAGTGTTGTCACAAAATTTTGACTTCAATACAGATACCAGGTTTAGTATCGCAAAACCTGGTATTAAAACGACACTGGAATGGTACTGATTTCATATTCGGTAACTCACACTAGGTCGAAACACCAGAGATCAAAAATGGAATGTCCACAAGGGTTGATCACATTTTTGATTTCACTGTTTATGAACCACCTTTCAGATGAAGCCTGTTCAAGATATTAAGCATAGGCCAATAATTTTAGAACCACATTACATTAAACAGAATAAAAATACATTACTGTACTGTAAGAAGACAAAAACATCAAATCTTAAAAGAATCTTTAAATAGAGCTTTCAAAAAAACTACCGTTCTATGAGTATGCTGCGCATCGTTCTATTAAAATGAATCAAAACCTCTCTCCTTATCTGCATTTCCCAGTGACAATTCCACTTGAGTTCTATGTGGTAAACTCCTATAACCGTGGGTGACCACACCCATCGTTCCTAAACAACAAATGTATTTGGCAGTATTTTAAATGTATCACTTAGATCCCAAAGTTTTTTGTTTTATATTTATGCTTAAAGACTATGGTTCTTAGTCGGGTATAGCTTACAACCTAGCAGAGTTGGATATTCCTCCTTTGCAAAAACCATGTTAGACATAAAGAAATGACAAAGTTTATGTCCAGACGTCTGCATCTCCAAACTTTAAGCTACAGAACCGATATTCAGTCAAGGTTACTTAATTCTTCATAACGTTTTGTCAATTCATGTTTGCAGGGGAAATGCTTTTTTTAATTAAAATAAAAAAATTTTGTCACTGTAAAGATATGACTCCTCATCTTTATTAAGATTTATCAGCTTTGATTATCTGGCAATACTACAAGCTAGTCATCGCACAGCGATAATTGGATGATATACGGCCAATGTACACAACCATTATATGTTTGTTTTATTTGTTATTAGTACAGTTAACTGTTGGAACCTGAGGAACCGGTGTACATAGCCAGACGTGGTAGCATGCATGCTTCAAGAACAAAGTTTTAATAAGAACTGTTACTCGGCAGATAATCTCTGTTTTCCGGGTCATTGGGAGGCAAAGATGAGTACTGGCTGCATAACTATATTTGTAATGATGAACCAAAAGGGTAGAATATTCCAGTTTGTGGAATTTTAAGTATATTTCTGATTATTAAGTATACAGAGCAGAAAAGGTGGGAGCCCCCAGCTCCGGCCCCAAGCTCTAGGCCCAAGCCCCAAGCCTTTCAAAAAGAGTTTTCTTTCTAAGAAAGCACTGACCACCCAGAGTACGAAGTGCTAACAAACCAGCTTTACACAAATGCTTTCACAGCAGAACCGTCCCTGAGAGTTACTATGACACGTACCCTGCTCAGGCGTGAGACAGCCAGGGACACACAGGTCTTGAACTCGTCTGGGTTCTTCTGGCTCAGACAGGTGATGAGAGAGATTGCGGCTGTAACGACTCCCTGGGAGAGATTGGAAAAGTAATGAGTGCACACAGACCAGCACTATGACAGTTCTACATGGCCATGCAGTACAATATGTTGCAACCAAATGAATGCCAACATTGCTGTAGAGCACCGAAAAGGAAAGCTAGCAATTAACAGTGCCTTGCATCACTCAGACAGCAGCTGGTAGCCTACAGTTGCCTGGCATGTTTTTAGGGTGCCCCAGATTTACCACAATGTGGCTGCTGAGGGAAGGAGAAATAGGATTCTATAGTCTACGATGGAGACAGATGTATGATTTGTATGATTATTTACATGTGTGATGAGTCTCCTGATGGGATAATAATCTCTTCTCTCTGCAATGCATGATAGGATAGTATGCTCTACTCTCTGCAGCACATGATGGGTGGGTAAGCTCTACTCTCTGTAGTGCATGAAGGGATAAGTAAGCTCTATTGTCTGCACTGCATGATGGGATAGCAAGCTCTACTCTCTGCATTGCATGATGGGATAGCAAGCTCATCTCTCTGCGGTGGACGATGGGATGGTAAACTCTATTCTCTGGGGTGCATGTGGGATAGTAAACTGTAATCTCTGCAGCGCATGATGGGATAGCAAACTATTCTCGGCAGTGCATGATGGGATAGTAAACTCTACTCTCTGCAGCGCATGATGGGATAGCAAGCTCTATTCTCTACAGTGCATGATGGGAGAGTAAGCTCTACTCTCTGCATTGCATGATGGGATGTAAGCTCCACTCTCTGTGGTGCATGATGGGATAGTAAGGTGCACTCTCCAAGGTGGATAGATGATGGGGTAGTCTCTCACCATGTGCTGGTCATTGAGAAGATGCACCACTCTTGAGGTCCATTCGCCCATCAGCACCAGGTCAGGGGAGGTCTTATACAGACGCAGCAGACACAGGGCTGCAGACTGCTTCACACTGTCCATCGTGTCCCTGTCGGTAAACCCATCAATACAGCTTT
Organism: Albula goreensis; assembly: GCA_022829145.1. Lineage (NCBI taxonomy): Eukaryota > Metazoa > Chordata > Actinopteri > Albuliformes > Albulidae > Albula > Albula goreensis. The sequence goes on along the minus strand of CM040762.1, from coordinate 25,926,553 downwards.
CACTGGTCTATGTTCACCTGCACATATGCATAAGGACTGCTTCCAAAAACCACCCATGTTCATTTTATTTACCTGTGTTTCAATACTGCAAAGGATTACTGTAAACTCACAAACACGCATGCACGGACGCAAGCACACGCATGCACACAAACACATGTATGCACACTCGAAGCCCAGGACTCACCCTGCCACCAGGATACGGGGGATCTCCCCAGCGAAGGCCTCTGCCATCTCCCTGCTGCCCACATTGGCGATGCAGTGCAGGGCCAGACACATGAAAGTGGGGTTCCTGCTGGCCAGGTCATTTTTGATCGCGTTATTGATCAAACGGATCAGCTCGCTGTTGCTGTTCACCAGCACTGAGATAAACAGGTATCCCTGGGGGGTAAATCAGATTATACACAAATAAGGCTAACACATCATACACTATAAAATAAAATTACAGCAATTTTCACTTTTAAATATATTTTCCATCAGTATGGACAGATAGTTTTGGCAACAAGCACCATTAAGATGGCTCAGACAATAAATTTGTCATACTTTATAACAATAGCCAGGATAGTGACATTTCAAGACATCAGAAAGCTGCAAGCATTTTAGTGCAGTAAATTAAATCATTTTACTTGTTAGAATTATTTCAATAAGTTGTCATTCACAACTACTTTTCAGAGATAGTGTGATTGTTAACAAAAATGCCTTTATGTTTGAAGATGAACATCTTGAAGGATTTTTGAGGACGACAGTTTTTAATTACATCATTAAATTAATTAAAGTTAATCATTTTTGTAAGTGTTAATCATAATTACAGTTCTGAAGAATGGATAGAAAGCACAAGAAGTTTCCCTGTTAGGCCAACAAGCCCCATGAAAATGAAAAGGAAGAGGATGCCTTTGGCCTCGCAGGCTGTGGGTGCTGAAGGACGTTAAAGACTTTATGACAAATGCAGCCAGACTGACAGAACCGTGGGAAAGTGGGGGGGATTTACTGTGGTGAGCTGTACTCACAATCTGTTTTTCTGTGTACTTGTTGGAGCTGAGCAGATTCACAGCCTCCATGTGGCCGAAGTCAATATCATGGCCCAGCAGAAAGATGAAAAGCAGCTTGCAGACATACTTTTTTTTACTGTAGCCATCCAACGCCTTGTCCCCTTTGAACTTGGAGCGGATGTTTGCCAGCTCTTTGTTAATGCGCTTGATCTCTGCCTCTTTGCTCTTACCTGGAGGGGGGGACAGGAAAGGGAGGAGACGGTACACAGAGTGAGAACAAGGCAAACAGAAAACTGACAAAGCAAAGGCACACAGCAAGTGAAGAACAATTATTTTTATCCAGCAGCACCTCTCCCAATCCAACCAGCAATACTCCACTCCTGTGCTCCCTACAATGCCAAATCAGTCATCCTGCTACCAACAGCTACACAGCTACCAACACCTTTACTAGGGCTGCATGCTATATCGCATTTTTAAAAATATTGCAAATGAATTTATTGCGATAAGCATATCGCAATGCGTTGTGATAATTTAATTATTTTAATTTAATAAGTCAAACTGTATGGAAACAAGACCAGAGAATAGTCATACTCGCACACAATTGGCTCATAATGGAGATGCGAGCACATCAATGACGTCATACACAAGACGGGCAGGGAGCAGTGAATCCAGCGTGAAGCAAAGAAACTCTTAAGCACACTAGTTGGCTTGTTGTCAAAATGAGCCGGCCTGAGGGCCATAGCGAGGCAGCCGCCGCAGCTGCAGAAAGTGATCTGATTCCTAAACCAAGAAGCACCTTGATTGTGTAGCAGTATTTCGGTTTTGCATGTGACAACCACACTTAATCAGAAGCGATATGCAGTAAAGATTTACTGGTCACTGAGAATTTGGTAGTGACGTTTCTTTATCCAGGAAGAACAGGAGACATACATATAGAAAATGTCATTATTTTAGGTTTTAAATATACTTAAAATAATGTAAACTGAATAAATACTTACTTTGGTTTATCACATTGAATATCGCATTTTTTTCTCTATATCGTGCAGCCCTAATCTCTACAGTACCAAAACAGACATCAGACCCTCTACCGTCACTTTCCTGCCGTTAAAATCCTACAGAGGCCATGTGCTCATCTAACACTGAAAGGAATGGACATTCCAGGCACAAACCCAATTACATTCTGCAACAAAACAGTACCAATCCAGCTGTTCGAGAATAAAACACCTTTTGTCACAAACCTTCTCTCCGAACATCCACTAGGTATAGCATACCAATCCCAAAATTGTATTTTTCTGTGGCAAATTCATACAAATCGATACGACTGTCATCGTGAAAATGAATAGTTGTCTATACTCATTGGCCTGAAATTTATTTTACTGTTAATATTCACAGTCTGAAGGTCATAGGAACTCAGTGAGATGATGTGCAGAAGGTAAGCTAGCTTTAGGAAGGGACCAAACTGGGACAGCAGACACAGGGCTGGTGACTTCCAAGAACCACAGACCTTAGAGGATGAACTTGAGGAATGGAAGATGGGAGTGAAAGCAGGACACACTGGAAAATGCGTGAGTAAAGGGACACGGTGTACCGCGGAGGTAAACTGACAGGCCCAGGAAGGGGACAGGCTGAGGGAGATGAACGGAAGAGGATGGCAACGAGGAAACGGTGGAGCATGTGGAAAAAGAGAGAACTCTAGAACAAGGGTGAGAGTATCACGTGTCAACAGAAAAAATGTGGGGTCAGCACCAGGATATCAAAAAGGAAGGAAGAAGGAAAAGGGGGTAGAGACAGGAGGAGAAGTGAGGACAGCGGAGCAGAGGCAGGACACTAGCCTGACGCTAGCCTATATAATTAAAAATTCAAATCAATAGCTTGGTCCTGTCTGTCACACAAATCACAAGCATACATATGAAAAACTGCAACTCATACATATAAGGTACTACTACTACTACTATTACACAGAGTGCAAAACACATGTAATATATAGAACACATGATGTCATGTGCATATGCCACATGTATGTGGAAATGCAAGATATCACAGATTTAAATATGTTGGGTCTTTGGGAGACCACAAAGAGCCCAACAGCAGCGAGAAGGCACTGCATCCTAGGATCAATTTGTGCGGACCTGTAGGATGCCGAGCACAATCTTCACAGGAACAGAGCAAACACTGAGGCACTGACCTCTATACGGACTCATTCCCCACCATTCTGTGGCCAAAAGACAGCCACCATAAACTTCCATAAACATCAGCCCTCTAACGTTGTCCATTTCCAACCTGACTACACTGCACATGCAACTGTATGTACAATGTCAAACTCCTCAAGGGGATACACATATTTAATCATTAAATATGCTTCTCTTTTCCTAGAAGGGCCAAGGCTCCGTGCCTTTCTGGCAGGCATGGGCCACTGGCACTCTCTATTGGCTGAAACGTTCGCTACATATTAGAGCAAGTGTTCTGAAGCACACATTGCCCCAGGAAATACTTAAAGCTGGCTTGCGTTGACAAACATGACATTGGGTTTATCTAACGATAGCTACTGTTAAAATTCACAACTAATGAGATATTTGCCATAAATACGTTAAATGATCATTAGATTCCTTAATGGACACGAGCAGTTTTCACTGCTGATGATTTCTTCAGCGGCCTACTATCACAATGCACCCAACGCTACCACCCTCTACCGTGGCCAATCGCCAGCTGCAGATAACTAGCGCTAGTCAATCATAGTTTACAAACGTCTGCTAGGTAGCGATGCATAAACAATCAGTAGCACTACATTTTTTTTCTTAGATCAACTTACCTCGGTTACATACGTATCGATATGTCATAGTCACTCATTTTAGCAAATGATTCGGGCTTAGGAACAAATTTTATACATAGCTACTAGCCAAGGTTAGATACATAAGGTTAATGATAATATTACTGTCATAGCTGCAAGCTAAATGAATCCTTGGGGGAAAAAAATGATAGAATGCGTGCATCACATCATCCATTAGCTAGGTAGCTGAATGACTACAGAAATAGACACTTACAATTTCTTATGTCCGAAATGAACACCGCTAATCCCCGCATTCCATCTCCTTTCGACACAGCCGGCATTTTCGCTTGTTTGTTTTTAGTGATACTCCAGTTACACAGAAAATATTGAACGTTAGTTAACTGGCTAGTTAGCTTCCTTGCTAAAGATCTACGTGCATATATTCCAAAACAGCTTGTTAATGGAAACTAAACATTAGTTACCAAGCTGGCTAACTGACTATCTTGCTTGCTAACTTCAAAAAAGCAATACTTGCAATTGATTCTAGCCGTTGACAGTAATGCTAGCTTGCTTTACAGCTAGCGCCTGGGCACAGTAGCTAGCAATATATCTAGATATCTAACGCTAACTAACGCAGATCAGTACTGCCAGTTAGCTAGTTAGCAAGTTTATGATATCTATCACTGCCACACAGCGTATCCAGGGTTTTGCGCCGATCATTCAATAGTATCGATAGCTACGTCACGGTTAACCAATACACTACCAGGTTGACCGTAAATGCACTACTGCAGGTTCAGATATCCAGCAAGCTACCGAATGCGATACGGTTAACCAGCAAACGCTCGCTAAGCGTTGCTACCACTATGATCAGAATCGTGAAGATCAAACGCCAATGAGAGACAGTTCAGAAAATACACGGTCAGCAGTCCAGTCATCTGCTAGCTGTAACGTTAGCTACCCTGTAATCGTTGTATACAGTCGTGGCTAGCTATGCTAGCTGGCTACTGCGTTGTAGTACATCACCCAAATTCCCGTCAACGGATTAAACTGTCCCGTGTACTTGGTTAACCTATTCGAATAGGTTGTTTTCTGAAATTCAGAAGGTTTTCTATATTTGTTTGCTATTTAGCAAGACAACTTGCTAGTATTTCAGTCAATGAGAAAGAATTCAAATTAGCTCGTGACCGACTGCGCTGCTGACACTCTCGCATCCGGCTCGGCAGTGTCCGATGCGCCCGAGTCCAGCCTTCCAGCTCCAAATATGAACGTGATTGGATAAAAGAGAGACTCTCGTGACCATTTGCCGGTCATTTCCAAGTTGGTTTTGATATCGCCCACAATCATGCAATGTCTCATTGGCTCAACAAAATTTATGGTAGTTCATGTTTAAAAAAAACACCTCTTTACATTTTGCGACAACACACACCACACTTCGATGACCGTTCAGTTAGTGTTATATATTTACTTATTACAAATCTGTACAGGTATGATTATCTTTTGTGTAGCCGACTGAATGGTCTCCCGTTAGCTTATGGTTCACAATAATGAATGGTCTCTCTGTCTTGTTTTGTAATTGCCAAGAGATCGCTTTTACCTGCAAAAGACTATTCGAATGAATGTATCCATAGATGCTTGTAAAGGACTTTATCTGGTCCTTTTTAATAGCTACAGCAAAATAGACAAAGCAAATTATGGCGACAGTTTTGTGACTGGAAATACTCTTAAAATGTGGAAGCAGATCATGTCACACAAAGGCTGCATCTTACATTGATAGTTCAATATGTGAAACTCATGCTTTTGGTCCTGGTATGAACGATCCAGTTTTCACTAACTGGAATCTCAGGGGTATTAAAGATACAAGGGCTTTATACCTCGATGGGCACTTTATCATTTGTCATTTGAACAGCTCCAGAGAGTGTATAACATCCCAGCATCCAACTTTTTCAGATATTTGACAATTTGAGATTAAGTGAGGAAAAATATACCAGATTTTGAGAATATTCGTTATGATGATCCTCTTGAGTGTCAACAACTTTGATCTATACGGACAGGGGCTATTTTATCAAATTATACAAAGACATGCCAACACTGACACAAGTGCCCTCAAGCAGAGTTGGGAGGCTGAGCTGGGTGAGGAGATAGATGATGAGTTTTGGGAGGAAAGCCTTGAAAGTGTATTCAAGTGTTCAATTAACTTCAGACACAATTTGATACAATTTAAAACATTACACCAGTTGCAGTACTCCAAAGATAGATTGCATAAGATTTTCCCTGACAAGATTTCCCCCCTATTGCAACAGGTGTAAAGAGGCAGATGGGTCATATTCACATTCTCTTTGGTCATGTCGGAATCTGTTTAATTATTGTTAGAATGTATTTGAATGTTTCTCTACAGCCTAAGAGAAGAACTGGGAACATAACCCACTAGTCGCTGTCTTCAGCACTACGTGTATGTTACCCTTGGAAAACAACTGCAAAACTCAGACCAAAAGTGACAATTTGACAAGCAACATCTAAACAAAATTTTTGAGGAAATAAACCCTTCAAACCAGTTTATTCCATTTGTGTTGGAATGTGAAGGGTTAAATGAAAGAAGCCCCTTTGTCTCCCAATCAGAATTTTTCCACCTCTGCAGTTGCTGGGACAAAAATGCTATGCTTTCAGCTCTATGATTGGTGGTCTAGCAATACCTATACAAAGGGCTGAGCAAAAGTAATTCAGTGGAACTAATTTCAAATGACAGTAAAATTGACCAGTCTTATCTTCCCTGTAAATGGATGGGCTTTGTTGCATTTTGGTTAAATTAGCTGTTTTTTGTTTTGGTGATAACTCTCACTCTCTCTGTGCTGTTTGCTCATTGCATTGCTGAGGTTGGACTAAGGCGTCTTAATTTTTGAGATGGAATTGTCATCGGTAACTTTTGCAGTACTATAGGAGAGGACACAGTTAGCTTGGCTGGTGGTTTGCTTTTGTTCCCAATGAGGGAAGGGGGGTCAGAGGGCTGATGTTTAAGAGTGACTGTTCGCTACTGTTATGGACAGATGAGTCAAAGGTGGAACTTTTTTCATACCTACATTGAAACATGGTGATTTTGCTGCCTCAGGACCTAGATGACTTGTTGTCAGAATTCAGATAGACCCAGGCGCAGACAGATAAATAATAAATGGGAGTTTATTAAGCAAAAATAATACACAAACCAGAAATCAGTGTCTAAAAACCAGGCAGGGGTCAAAGCCAAAAAGGCACAGCAAAGGTACAAAAACATAAGGCAAAAGAGAGGTCAAGGCAGGCAGGCAAAAAGTCAAAACCAGTGAGACACAGCAATCAGGCAAAAGCAGAACCCAAAAATTGTAAATGGGGAAAACAGACAAGGTCAAAAGAGGCAGACAGGTTACAGGAATAGAAGGCTTGTAGTGCAACAGGCAGAAATACACTGAGGCAAACTCGCAGCCAACAGAAGAACAAACAGGGTAAAAATGAACAAGACTAAGAAGCAAATAAGACACAGGTGAACAACAGGGCAGGCAAAACAAATGAACAATCAGCCAGACAGGTAACGAGGAAGGTGGGGTGAACACAAAGGGCAATGGAAACAAAAACACATGGACAGGAAAAACAAAAACCAAAACACACGAAAACAACCAAACAAAACCAAAAGTAAAAAGACAAGCAACACCATATCAGACAGCATTACTGACACTTGAATGTCCGGCCATTTGCGTGAGCTGAAGCATAATTGTGTGATGCAGCAGGACAACGATCCTAAGCATACAAGCAAATCCACATCTGAATGGCTGAAAAGCAAAATTAAAGTGTTGCGGTGGCCTGGTCAAAGTCCTGACCTGAACCCAATAGAGATGCTGTGGCAGGACCTGAAAAGAGCTGTTCATGCGTGAAGACCTACACAATTCTGAGGGTTAAAGAGGTTCTGCAAACAAGAGTGGGCCAAGATTCCTCCTCTGAGATGTGAGAGGCTCATATCAAATTATATGAAACATTTGGTTGTACTTATTGCCCCTAAGGGTAGTCCAACCAGATTTTAAGTTTAAGGGTGCAATTACTTTTTCACAGGGGCAATATTGGTAATTGGTAATCTGTAATGAGTGAATGAAATAATGATGTAAAAACTATGATTCATGTCTGCTTGGGTTTCCCTTTTCGAATAACACATTTTATTTGATTATCTGAAACCAAGAGTAAGAGAAACATTAAATAAAAGAGGCAATCAAAAAGGGGTCAAAAACTTTGTCACAGCACTGTATGTATACAACATTTTTGGAACAGCATTATTTCATTTAATTACATTTTTATTTCTTTAAGAGGTTTACTTTACTATGGCAGATTTTTTTTTTCAGACTACTTAATTCTCTTGACATTTCATGGCATCACTTTTCATTTCAGAAAGACACTTTTATTTCATGGTTTGTCATTCAACATGAGTGGGGCAGAGTTAGACAACGTCATCGATACCTCACACACTCAGACTAGAGCAATTTCTACACACAGGCACACACACATACACACACACACACCCTCTCTCTCATATGTGTATGTCATCCCATCCTTAATATAAAAAACAGAAATCAAATAATTGTCTGATTTATTAAAATAATAAGATTATACCAACTCTGCAATCAGAGAAAACAGACACTCACAATCTGCCACTCAGAGTAGCAGAAAAGCTAGGGACAAAAAGTCATTTCAGTTACATCTTTGTGTGTCATTGATTGGGGAGAGGTATCAGGGCAAGAATAATTGGGAAATTTGATAGACTATTGTTTTTATTGGGAGGATCAATGGGGAATCAGGGGGGAGGACCATAATTTAAAAGGTAAAGTTGTAGGACAAGACAGCATTCATTTGAGTTGTTTGTATGTCAAAGGTTGTTTTTTTCTTTTGTGAAAGATCATGACACTTCCTAATACCCACTCCCAGCAGGAAAAGTACAGGAAGTATAGGGCTTATCAGTAGTGTAATTTATCACTGTTTCCCTGCCTCTTCTTTCTGAAAGGCCACAACAACAAAAAATTATATCATAAGGGAATATTTTTTTAATTTTGGAAAAAAATGGATTCCGTATTACATATCCTTAATTTAAAATGCATAGGGATTGTCTTCAAATAAAGAAATAAAACTTTTTTACCAATTAAAAAAAAGTGTCCAGTAACTAATGTTCGTGAAAATGCTATGAATGGTAGTGGAAAGTGCAAAATATACAGTCGACAGTCTATGCTTTTTGTTTGTAGCTTTCCTCAACTCTTCTATGCCACACAATCGTAACCAACACTAATGCTTGGGGTGTTGGAAACTCCTTGAACATGGTAATCACTACGCTAAAAAAAGGAGATCTTTTTGTCTCCTCATTTGGCAACTGGTTAGTGAATAACCACTATGACCTTGTTTACTCACTTAAATGTGATCAATGTAAAACAAACAATTCAATTTTCCTCCATAGTTTTATATCGGGACATGTTAAACAAGGCTGAAAAATAAACACAATTTCTGTACCCGCTGTTTTATAATTTATTTTAATAACTGAAATATATCTTCTTATATCTGTGACAATGCATTTTGTTCTGACAGAAATAAATGACCTGATTTCATTCATTCTTATGTGATAATGTTGGGATGGCAGTGTGTGCAATATTGAGGCATACTCTATATAAATATATAAAAAATATACAACAACAGTGCATAAACTGTGTCTACACAGAAACTGATAATTTTCAAGATTTCCATTGGAAATAAGCACATACCAAGCCAAACCATGAGTTTTAATAGTACTTGTCTTTGCTCTACTGATCAAAATCATAAGATTAAATCACAACATTACATCTATGGAAAATAAATTATTGTGAATAGTTTGCATATTTTTTCTGAAATTTGCAAAAATTTGATTTTTGTTCAGTGTTTGGGAATCTGAATTAGCGGGGGTTTTATGGACTTGAAAAGATTTTTTAAATGTCCTAAATGTTAGTATTTGCAACAACATCTCTCTGAGGTAATGTCTTCCTTAAAGAGCCTGTCAAACATCCACCCACCCATCAGCGATCTAGTTAATGATGCTTGGGGGTCTGGATTAGCATATGAAACAGGTGGTATGTCCACGAAAAACAGTGAAGTGAAAAAATAACTAAATAAATAAATAAATAAATAAATAAATAAAATTGCATCCCAGCTACAGAATGTGCAGCTTCATATATTGAACTGCACATGATAGATGAAAAAAATCATTTGGCAATTTGCCAACAGACACTATACAAATGAGACTGAGATTTTGCACCTACCAGAGAATGTGTGGCTACTGCCTCTATTTTAGCAATAAGTTCCTGTGACTTTGTATACTAGAAAAATGTTGATCGCGATGCAGTTAAGTAAAAAGTTTCGAAAGGCAAAGGGCGGGATATGGTGCTAGGAAGGCGGACATAATCCCCAGTCAATTAGGAGATCTTTATTTCAACGCACTGGACGCGATTCGTGAGACGTAATGGGGGCAGGCTTTCCTCAGTTTTACTCGCTGGTTGCCTGTGCGTCAGATGAAATTGAGCAGTGTTGAAATGGCGGAGACCACGGACAGAATGGAGGTAAGTAAAACGCAACCTTTAAGAGAGATAGCGGTGTATTTTCGTCGTAGATTTATGAAAAGTTCGAGAATATGCAAGTGGGTATGGAAATGAATGTCGGTGTCAAGTTTGAATCAGAATGTTTGTTTGGCAGTTAGAAAAATTAGCTATTCTGATAGAACACTTATTCATAGCAGTCAGAGCATCCATTTTAGTATCTAGCAAACTCAAACTCGTTGCATTCGGCTCATTCATTTGGCGTCACTTGTAACGTTAGTCAATGATAGTTTGGCTATAAATCTTCATTGTTATTATGCTATTTTTCCTTGAGTCATCTAGGACGTCGACTTGCTCAAAATAGCCACTATTACAACTGTAGGCTATTAAGCCAATTATCTACATGTTGATAACGCTACCCAACCAGTTTTCTAACTAGCTAGGCTACCATTAGTTTTTAAGGATTAAACACTGTCTGTCCGACTGTGTTCTCTCAGGACCAGACTGGAGACAGACAAGCTATCTCTATCTACAGATTTACTTTCGCCATATAGCGATAAATAGGATAGCATTATGTGGCTGGGTAGCTAGTGGCTAACGTAATACCTCAGACCGCATGACTAGGTTACGCATTCTGGCGAAAAAACTCAAGGTAATGCCGGATAAGCCAGAAAACGGTCCATTCGGGATTTTCGTTCTTGCGTTTTCAAGGCATATGCTCTTGAAAGTTAGCTAGCATACGTTTATCAACGGAACTGTTGACTAACGCCAATTAACATTAGCTAGCTAACTGGAGAGTAAAATCCGCTTGCGTGCCAGTTGTTTCGCTAGGTAGATAGCGCTAACGTCATTAGAGCATGTCTACCAATTGGCTAACTGGATAGTTAGCTAGGCTACGTTTTGACAACATTCAGCGAACCTCTATCTTGCACTGGTTGTAATGACGGCTTCTCATTAATCCGTTGACGAAGCTCCTCCATCGCGACAGGGAATGCTAATGATACCTAGATATAGTTAGTATCTGGGTAGCTAGCTAGTAAGGCCACTAAGCAACCTAGTGTGAAGCGGAATCAATGTCAGTGAATGTAGAACACAACGCAGTTTATTCCTGGCCATTACATTTAACCAATCTAACGTGATGCAAAAATATCAGTTATGTCTTGTGTTAATCATATAGTACAGGTAAGATACTTTTGTTTACTTAATTCTGCCCTTTAATTTGAATATAATATGTAAAGCAGCATTTTGTATATATGACATTGAAAGACCTGACACTACGTTTACGAAGATTCATGCACCCTTGAACGTGCACTAGTGTGGTTAACAAAAAAACTGATGGCATCAAGTGGGTTTGATCATTGTGTTTGGGTTGTTGGTATTCATTGTGTTGACTTCACTCTTTCCCTGTGAGGTTTCTCAGGGTGAAAGCTCAGCAAAGCCTTCAGCAGAGGACATGACCTCCAAAGACTATTACTTTGACTCCTATGCCCACTTTGGCATCCATGAGGTAAGACCCCTTTGGCTTTTCCCAAGTTTTCCTGATAGAATATGTTTCCAAGTTACTGTCTTCTCATCTCTGTGCTCCCATGCATGTTATTATTCTTGGCCTTTTGACACAAGAAGAAATTACAAATATTTTAAGGGCCTTGGTGTCCATCCTTTCATCTGTAGTCCTTCAGTATCGTAATTTAGTCATTGAGAGACCGCCTTGTTAATGATTACATACAATTATTATGCTAGCTGTATCAAGATGCATCATGTATTGTCACGCCACTTGAAATATCACAATATTATTTTAAATTTAGATTGCCCAGACCTACTTCTGTCCAAATATCTAACATCATCTTAATCCTGTATTACTTATATTCTCTTGCTAGGTTTTCAATCTTTGGTACTCTTGTGACACCTTATGTTTTTTAAATATATAGTGTGTAATATTCAATGAGCTTTTTCCTCCATCATCTCCCTGTAGGAGATGCTGAAAGATGAAGTCCGGACGCTGACTTATCGTAACTCCATGTTTCACAACAAACACCTGTTTAAGGACAAGGTGGTGTTGGATGTGGGCAGCGGGACGGGAATTCTCTGCATGTTTGCAGCTAAGGCTGGGGCCAGGAAAGTGATTGGGGTGAGTCTGCCCCCCAGCTGGTCTGATATTTGTGAGGTCACCAGCTGAATGACTGTAGCATCTCTGGTAATCTTTGTTCATCCCTCACCCCCTATAAACCACCTGCCTTCACAGATCGAGTGCAGCAGTATATCTGATTATGCGGTGAAGATTGTCAAGGCCAACAAGCTGGACCACAGTGAGTGCTCATTCCGTTTCAGTGCCCACCAGCGTTTTTCCTTTGTCAGTAATCATTACATGCGTTTGAAGTGTGTACACCCTCTTTATTTGTAATGTTTGCATTTCCTTTCCCCCAGTTGTGACGATCATCAAGGGGAAGGTGGAGGAGGTGGAGCTGCCGGTGGAGGAGGTGGACATCATCATCTCTGAGTGGATGGGCTACTGCCTCTTCTACGAGTCTATGCTGAACACTGTCATCTATGCCCGCGACAAGTGGCTGGTGAGTGAGCCCCAGCAGAAAGGCCTGCAGGCAGGGCTCAGAATGCTAATGCTGAATGCTAATGGGCCTTTACAGGGGCTTCCTGAAAGCCTGGTACAGTCTGTGTTAATGTTCTATTGAAGTAGTTTGTGTGGTACAGAAGGTGCAAAAGCTGTGACCTCAGTGAAGTATGGTAATCTGACTTAAGTGCATTTACACTTGTTCTCTCTCCTCCCAGAAACCTGATGGGTTGATATTCCCAGATAGAGCGACACTATATGTCACAGCCATTGAAGACAGGCAGTACAAAGACTACAAAATCCACTGTGAGTGGTTAGCGATCTCCAGCTCACAGGTGCCCCCTGCCATTGCCTGCATGGTTTCTGACCGTGGTGCCTGTGAATGACCCTCCTCTCCCTTTCAGGGTGGGAGAATGTCTATGGGTTTGACATGTCCTGCATTAAGGAGGTGGCCATTAAGGAGCCATTGGTGGATGTGGTGGATCCCAAACAGCTAGTGAGCAGTGCTTGTCTAATCAAGGTCAGTGTTCTTCTGTCTTTATGTTACCCCTGTTCCTGTGTCTTTGGAACCAAATGGAAAACTGTGAATATCCATTTACTATGTTTAACTGAAGTAGATATAGAGAGAGTCTGAAATTTTGGGAATCAATTCATTTATTCTAAGAGTCAGAGCAACCTATCAGAACCATTGTTGTCCTTCTGTGTGAGGTGCACAAACCTACAGGTGCTGTGTGAATCTAGCCTACCTTCTAGTCATCCTGCTAGAACCTAAAAGCTGCACCTAAAATAAAACCTGAATCAGGAGCATGTGTCCTGTGCACGATTTACACACTAAGGCAATGAAGTGACAGAAGTTTGATTGCAGCCGATTCAGTTGAAATGCAGTGTGTAGCCACACAGTTCAAATGGTTAGTTAGCTACATGTTTAGTGTATTAGACTGAAGTATTTACTGACCATTGGACTGTAATAACAGAAATATCAGTTGACCATCTACCGCTTCCCCACCTCCATGGCCATAACTGTCAAACGTGTAGTGTGTCCTATGTGAGACTTGAGGTTGATCTTTATCGTTTCTTGTTTGCTTTGATACTTTTGTTTTCTATTTTCTGGAGGGTGAAGCTGATGGACAGCTCGGCTGTCCTGAAAATGACTATGTTTTTTTTTTTTTTTTTTTTCTCTTTAGTTCATTGGCTGTTTTCCAGCTCATACTGTTACTTTTTATCAAGAGAGAATTTGTGGATTGTCAAGATGTCAGTGCATGGCATTTCTTGATTGGCTAATGGTGGATTTCTCGCTTGTAGGAGGTGGACATCTACACAGTGAAGATTGAGGACCTCTCCTTCACCTCACCCTTCTGCCTGCAGGTGAAGAGGAACGACTACATTCACGCCCTGGTCACATACTTCAACATCGAGTTCACTCGATGCCACAAGCGCACAGGATTCTCCACCAGTGAGCATCACGATAGCTTGGTCACCTTTACTTACCTCGGTTTTTGTCTGGTTTTTTCCCTATATATTCTACTCTCTTCTGTTTTGTTTAAGTGTTAACGTAGTCCTGTAACTCTGAGCTGTAGCCATGGGGCAGTCTATGCAGTGCTGACTGATCACTCCTCTCTCCCCAGGCCCTGAGTCTCCTTACACTCACTGGAAGCAGACCGTGTTTTACCTTGATGACTATCTGACAGTCAAAACAGGAGAGGAGATCTTTGGAACTATAAACATGAAACCCAACATGAAGAACAATGTAAGCTTGATGTATTGTTGCTGTAACTGAATTGCATTTCCTTCATTGAACTTGTGTGGTGATAATGCTCTGTTCTCTTGCAGCGGGACCTGGACTTCACAGTTGACATCGATTTCAAGGGTCAGCTCTGTGAGGTGTCGAAGACCTCAGAGTACAGGATGCGCTAGACGGAGCTCTCAGAGAACACACGCGAGGGAAAGGCGGGGTCAGTGTGGGTGTGATGTCAGCTCTGTCTGCCCAAGCTGTGACGCGATTCTCCTGCACAACATTTTAAGGATCACATTTTACTTTTGTGAAAAACACTTTCGTTTGCTAGTTTTTTTTTTTTTTTTTTTTTTTATAAATATGGGTCTAAGTGAAGATGAAGCCAAAGTAGAACACCACAGATATGTTGTGCAGTACTCTCATAGAATTTGTTTGTATGATGTAGGTGTACTGGCTTTGGTCCTTTAGTGACCGTACAGGGCCCTCAACAGAACAGACTGCAGCTGTGTGTGCCAGTTCGCATACACGTTTACACAACACACACACACTAACCCCTGACTCGCGTGTACATAGTGTTTGTTTGAGAAGAAAAAAAAAAAAGTTTGGCCACGTTTGTGTCTCCATTGTAACTATCGAAACCTGTTGATATGGCAATGCCCCTTCCGTTTTCTGTCTTTTTTTCTGAGTTTTTTTCCCCCGTTCATTTCAAACATGCACTTTTGTGATTTTCTTTTCTCGGCCAATCAATGTGTTTCACGTGGGGCAATACAAGTCAGTCATTGGTGAAGTTATATTCCATTGAGCTGTGAAATAATGACTAGTGAAAATTCAGAGAAATTCTGATGGAAGAGTAGTGAAGCTGCCCTTATGAGGAAAATGCCTGTGGGTGATGCCACATGGTGATGCTGAAATCTTGCAGCTCTTCATTAGTGGTGTGCTACTGCCTGAATGGGCCTGTCCCAGTGCTGCCCTGCACTGCAGTCCCATCATGCTGTGCAGCATGCATTGACGGTGGTCTGCCTCGTGCCATTCATTTGTGGACCACAGCAATTAAGCTTTTGGCTCTCAAGCATGTCAGTGTTATCACACCGTTACTTCAGTATCAATGCTAAATGTTTTACTCAACAGTGTAGGTCAGAATCCCTTATGAATGTGCACGACCCTCCCCACCAGGTTAAAAATGAAAATGTAATAATTAAAAAAAGCAAACACAAAGTTGAGGGTGAGATGTAAGATGTAGCCCCTGTCTCAGCTTTGGCTGCTGTATTGAAGGTTTGAAGCAGGAGCTCCCCAAGGGCAGGTGGCTGTGTGCAGTGCTGCTCTTAGGCAGGACTGAGAGAGACACAGGCTTTCATTTGTTCACAGTTTTGCAGCCAGGTGCAGGTAGTCTCCCTGAATGTCTTTACATCCCCCGTGGAACTGGGTTGCCGCCCAGGCTCTGGGTATAGTGGGGCAGATAAAAACGTGGTGGATTTGTTTCTCTGAGAGATGTTTGGGTGGAATATGTTCAACGAGAAGTTTTTATGTTTTTGTTCTTTGCTGCTTTTTTAAAAATAAAATAAATGGTGAACATTTATTCTGGGCCCTGTCTTGTGACTTGCATGTAACTACACCTACCCAAGCGTACTTTTCCCCCTCCTCAAACCAGTGCCGAGCCTTCTCCAGGGACTGGGGCATCATTCACTACCTTTTACCGCTGGCAACCTGGATAACTGAGCACTGCGTTCCTCTACACTGGCTATTCTGCTACAAAAATCCAATTGATGTGATTACGTCAATCAGGTGGTACTATGTTAAATCAAATGAAGTTGCGTCTCTCAATCAGGTATACTTCAAATCTGAATACTGGATACCTCAAGGATCCATTTTAGGATTCATACATTTTCCAAATGTATGAATGCAGCCTGCAAAGTGTCACTAGCATCTTTATACCTCTGGTCTAGCATCATTGTGCTACTGACACATTTAAGATTGAACACAAGACCCATCTCCAAAATGCCCTGGAGGTCCTTCCACTAAGAAAGGCTCTGTATACCACAGTTCTGGTACTGTGAATAAAGTGAAAGCACTTCACACTGCAATGCTGAGTCACTTTGAATGGACACGGAGAGGGTCACAGAAAATTTTCTTGCTACCTTTCAATGAGAGAACGTTCACTCAAAATGCCAGTCCTCTGAACTGGTGCCATTTCAGGACAGAACATGATTATTTCAAGAATACCCATTTCAAAGAGAAATGTCCTTACAGGCTAGTGGAAATTCTCGTCAAATCAAACAGTGCCTTGTAACATCCATAATATTAATCTTGTATAGTCTGGAGTTTGGGGAAAATTTCAAGGATTTTTTTGTATCTATTTTAATTGACATAAAATCTTTCAACAGTAAATTAAATCATAAAACAGCCCCATTATTTTTGTATAAAACCCATCAATCAGTAATGAAGTGAAACCTGAAATACCAGGACCACATTTGTGTTTTGTATGCAAGCTATAATTTTATTTCATATGTAGATATTAGATCCAAAGACAAGAAAGCAGAAAATCCAGTTTGAAGACTGAAAAACATTCAACATTCTAGAGTGCATCAATGTGATGGTCCTCAGAGGTGAAAGCTATGTGAAAATTACAATGAAAATTTGTACAATAATTATGCATCTATTTGGATATTTTAGTATTTCAGACCAGCTTGATCTGATGTGCCACTGATGTACTAGTCTTTTCAGAACTGTGTGTGGTATGTTCTTTGGAGTTTCTATACAAAATCAGTCATGTAATGATACAATTTAATATGGTTTTATAAACCATCGAGGTTGATTTGTAATGCCAGAATATTTTGAGTTGAGAGTGAGGCCAAATCCATCTTTGTGATGCCATGTAAAATTCTGAAAAGCAATTTTAAAAAAGTTTCCTTTTCCTGCAGAGCCAAAGTTACTGTTTTATTCAGCACATCTCTGGCCGCTGTTTGGCTGCTCTGCAGCGAAGGAGCTTGAGGAAGCTGTCGATTTTATGGGAATCTCTTCGGAAACAGGACAGCAGAAAGTGGAAGTTGATTAGGCGGGAGTTCTTGTCACTGCCGAGATCGCTGCCGCTGAAGGGAAGAGCAGAGGCAGGTCTGGAGGAGGTGCCTATCTGCAAGGGAAAGCAGGAAACAGTTAGCGAAAACCAGGGGAGGAGTATATACACAATGCACATATGGAAAACTGCTTTGGAAACAGGTTATATGTACACTGTTACATCAGAATAGTGGCTGCAGTTTATGTTGAATATATACTCAAGAGTAGGCATGAGGGCTGCAGTGTACGCACATACCTGGTCCAGCCCCACACATCAAAACTTGCTTAAGCTCCTTGGTCAAGAGGGTAAGATAAGCTCTAAAATCAAGTGATGTAGAGTGTAGCTGGAGCAAACACCTGGGGCCCTAATTTATAAACTAAAAAAATGCTCCAAAAAACTGATTTTCCCGCATAATTAGGGATTTATATAACTTGTAGTTGATGTGTGAATGTGCATACTGGTATGATACGTTTGACCCATGTGTATGCACTTTCAGAGCACATAATTGCTCCAAATAGCACACCCTAGAGACCAATAGTGGGGCAGATAGGCAAATTAATTGGGCATTTTATGACTAAAGCATGAGAGTTTCAGCACATAATCTACCTACCCCAAGGTTTTATTTCAGACATGGAGGCGATTTGTAATTGACCTGTGATGCCCTTGAGAGACCATTGACCTCAGCATTGCATTTTTCCAGTTTTTGCCCCATCACTCTGCACTATAATCATGTTCATCTTTGCCAAATTTGCATTTTGCGACACTGGATGGTGGAATGTTCAGAAATCACCAGAATGACCACGGAATTTGAGAATGTAAACTCCGCAGAGAGTGAAAACCGTCACCATGAGCAGCAGCCAGCAGTGCAAGAAGCCTTTGTGAAGCATGGTAGGTCCCTCATGGCAGTGATCGAAGTGACGGGGAACCCATTTCTTGAAGAGAATCGGGATCTTCTGGTGCTCGACTCCAAAGATATCATGGATTCATCAGTTACAGACACAGTGAGGAAGGTGGAGTCCTTTGGTGCACAACAGTACAAGACCTTTGTGGAAGAACGGCTGGAGCAGTGAACAAAGCCCGCCACAGACACCCTGCCCAAGAACAAGACGCCTGTCTTCAGCCACCTACCAGTGAAAACACAGTCAAAGCAGAACATACAGCTTGAATCACTGAAGCATGATTGCAATCTCTTTTCACGGCTGTATGTGTCTTGCCAAATACGTGATATCAATCTGGATCAATCCTTCAGTCACGAAAACCAGACGGCACCACCATCTCTGTCTCAGCGAGGGAAGATGCGACTTGGTACAAAAGCAGACCTCTTACACTGCATAAAGACTGATGACACTGACTCACAACCCGCTCCTGTGGTTGATGCTGTGTTCCTTCACGGTGCGGCTGTGGTCCAGATGCTGAATCCTGGTACAGCAAAGACCTTCCAGGACTATGCAGACAGTGCTGTATGCAAAATCCCAGTTTAAGATAGCAAACTGTCTTGATATTATCTGGGATGTCTACATCCCAGACAGTCTCAAAGGTACCACCCGACCCGGCAGGGAAGGGAATCAGGAATCAGGTGATTCCAACCACTGCACTGCCAAAGCACTGGAAAGACTTCCTGCATGTTGATGGGGAAAAAACAGAATCGTCTGGATTCCTCTCCCAACAAGTCTGACTTGACGAATCTCACTCCATGTTCTCACGAGGAAGCAGACACACTCTTGCTTCTGCATGGGTCAGATGCTGTTCAGAAGGATTGTAAGAAGGTGACTGTTCGTATTGTAGACACTGACATCGTTGTCCTGGCCGTGACCATGTTAAGGAAGACTGAGCCAGAGGAAATGTGGATTGTTCTTGGTATGGGCACCAACTTCAGATACACTGGGGTTCATGAAGTGGCCAACAAGCTAGATCCAAGTACCTGTGCCACTCTCCCATTGTTCCACACATTTACGGGATGTGACATAGCATACGTATTTGCTCCTATTTTACTTTACTACAACAGTTTAGAGTTTACAGCAGTTATGTGCAATCTAAGTGTAATAATAGTGTAAATTGAGCGCATAATTGATGTATACCGCAGTTATGCCTGCGAAAAAAGTGAAAACAAGGAAATTTCACAGCCCCAAATCTGGTCAGCCTCTGCTTGGTCCCAGAGGTAAAATCTGAAATGCCTCTACATCTCAAAATAAACTTCATGATTTATGAGATACTGCAGAAAGTTTCATGCTTTAGTCATAAAATGCACTATACTTCCCATATACGAGTTTATCTGCTTCACTACAAAAGAAATTTGCACTATATTTTCCTTTTTTCCGAGTGATTAATGAGGATCACGTTATTATTCGTAATCTGTGTTGTTTTGGCCATAAATAAGTGATAAATTAACAGATTAACATTTATGAGCAATCACATTAATAGACCTAAAGTGTGTGACGATAGCAAGACAACATGACCATGGCTGCGTTG
The DNA here is from genome assembly GCA_022829145.1 of Albula goreensis. Lineage (NCBI taxonomy): Eukaryota > Metazoa > Chordata > Actinopteri > Albuliformes > Albulidae > Albula > Albula goreensis. Next base: position 25,906,421 of record CM040762.1, on the reverse strand, counting down.
GCACTCCTAGAGGATATTGAGAATGATATGATGCGTCGGCAAGGTGTCTTCAGGGATTGGTCCGACTTTCATTAGCTCATTTGTCGGTTGCTTACACGAGCTGTGCCCTTGGAACACTGTGCTGAATTGGGGCCTGCCCTGTAGCGCCCTACACCTAGCAACCAGTCAATAACTGCCCATCTGCAAATCCTGTCATCTCTGGGGTTCTTGACCACAGGGAGTGTCCAGCGGGAAATAGCGGAATGGTCGGGTATATCCCAGCCCTCACTCAGTCATGTCATACCATGAATGGCCTCAGAGTTCGAGGTATGTCAGGTTCCCCTAAGCCGTTGACAAACATCAAAAAGCATTAGGGTAACCAGTTTTGCCTATGTAACTGGTGCAATCAAGTACACTCGCATTACAGTAAGGGCGCCGCCAGTGGATGAATATGCGAAAGTAAATCGTAAGAATTTAAAAAGTGCAACTGATTTGCGACGCACAAATGATACCGACAAATGTGGGTGGTCGACGGCCAGGGTCATGTCATGATTCATTCATGCTGATAAACAGTATTTTTTTAATCAACTCAGATAATCGCAGCTAGCCTTTAGAGCTAGCCGCTAATCAAGGGAATTCAGTGGCCGACCGTTGCTCCTACACTTGCCGTTGGGCAGGTATACGCCTATTTGTCTCAACCTTGATGTTGCACCATGTTTTCTTCAATTCGATCTGCGTGTGTGGCTCTCTAAGTCTCTGTACCTGAGGAATTCACAGCCGCGGTAACCTGCCGTTCAAGGTTTTTTTGTATTTGTTGCCCTGGTGCTGTGGCCACCTGAAATTATATTATTCTAATCCTTGTTTAGGAGACTAAAACTTTGATTTCGCACTCTGAGAAGTTTCTTTTCCCCCTATTCGCTGCCATAATTGCATTTAAAATGTAGGCTGTCGCGCTGTCCTACACATTATTTATAAGTCTTGCTTAACAAGGTGCGGTTTTTGCACACCTTCACGCACGCACAATTGTAGGATTAGTTGTGATTTATAACAGATACCATGCAAGTTTTGTAAATCATTTGAAAAAATGCATTTTTTTAATGTATTTAATGGGTATATTATGTATTGGATAGGTATTTAACCATGTATTGAATGTGTGTGTGTGTGTGTGTGTGTGTGTGTGTGTGTGTGTGTGTGTGTGTGTGTGTGTGTGTGTGTGTGTGTGTGTGTGTGTGTGTGTGTGTGTGTGTGTTTTACTTGTTTTTGCACTGACCTCAAGTAGCTCTTCTAAATTCATTGTATATTTTATGCACAATGACAATAAAGTCATTCTATTCAATTCTATTGCATTCATACGTATGAGTATACGTTTTGGCGTACATAACTATTTAGTTACAAAAGTACAAAAAGTTTTATAAATGAGGCCACATGAGATGGGTAGCCATGCTCTGAAGGAAGAGAGGGACCCACCTTGTGTTCAAGTCTGTCCAGTCCTGCGCTCAGGCTGTGGGAGTTCTCCTGCAGTTCCCTCGTTTTACTGTAGATGGCAGCATTGTATGGGTGGGACAGTGTGGGCGCCTCGGAGGAGAGCAGGAGTAGAGGATCGTTCCAGGAGACGAGAAGAGCGCGAACAAGTGAGAGCAGCTCCGATTCCTAGGGAGAGGATGAAGTAAACGATATTTGCCAGAGACCTGGTATCTTTCTGTTTAAAACCCAGATGCACATAGCCTACTGTCTGTGTCACAGCGAAGATTAATTTTTGTTTACGTGTACATACCTTTTCCGCTTTGGGTCGAGTTTTGCTGTGTTTTTTTCTGATTCATGTTTTGTTACCTTCTAACTTGTTATACATTTAAAGACTCCTTTATTGTTCAACCTCTTTGTATTACACTCAAATGTACGTACTTAATACACTGCTGACTTTAAACAACGTCTCAGACGGTATTCAACCCGAACAATATGCGATCACTCATAGATTGCGGTCTTACAACTATGGCATACTTTTGCAATCAGTGTTGGCAAAGTGAAACGACTGGCTTCTCTCCAGGAATAATTAACCCATGATCAGTGCAAATCAAAAGTAGGCTACATCTTAAAACAGGTTAGACAAACTCATGTGCCAGGCTTATGGATCGACCGCTACTGTCTCAGTGCGAAAAGAGGGAGCTGTAAGAGCGTTGATTGCGAAATGAAGCTAGCTCGCTAGTCAGTAATATGACAGGCAACTAGTACAAAATTAAGCAAGGTCATTGACTAATCTAAGGCAAGGGACATACTGACATCGCGTCGTATCATCACCCAGCCATTTAACCAGGCAACACAAAGCTACACAGGTCAATCATTTATGCATACCTTTGAGGTGTCTCCACTATAGTTTGACAATATGGACATTAGAACTTACGCAAGGTGGGAAGCTGGCCCACAGAGCACAGAGCCCGAAGGGAGAAGGTGGAGACCCACCAACTTAGGCTTGGACTTGAAACATTTCTTTGACTAAGAGATAAATGTGACATATCCCTTTGCAAAAATAGTTTGGTGAATTCAGCTATCATCAGAATGAATTCAACGAACAGTCTGAATCCAGGCATATAATGTATACAGACACAATATTGGCTCACCGGAACTTTCAAAGCTTGGTCCTTGTCATTGGGGGTTTGGAGGGACGCAGTGTGGCACTTTGATGGGCGAGGCATCATTATCTTCCCCATTGGAGGAAAATGAGAATCCTGACCAGAGAGAGAGAACCAGTCTAGTGAATACACAGATTAACACAACCTCTGATACAGGGGAAAGATACACACTGTAGATACAGAGGGGGACATGGGAGAAATACATGCTGTAGATACAGAGGGGGAAATGGCAGAGATACATGCTGTAGATACAGAGGGGGACATGGCAGAGATACATGCTGTAGATACAGAGGGGGACATGGCAGAGATACATGCTGTAGATACAGAGGGGGAAATGGCAGAGATACATGCTGTAGATACAGAGGGGGACATGGGAGAGATACATGCTGTGGATACAGAGGGGGACATGGCAGAGATACATGCTGTAGATACAGAGGGGGACATGGGAGAAATACATGCTGGAGATACAGAGGGGGACATGGCAGAGATACATGCTGTAGATACAGAGGGGTACTGACCAGGTCATTTGTCATTGATGTGCTGATGACATGAAGCTTCTCTGACAGCTGAGATAGCCTTTCCAGTAAGTCATTCAGACCCACTGCATGGCATTGGGCTGAGAGACATAACAGCACTGTAACTGAGGGAGAACAATGTTAGCATTTCTGTGCGCTGTAACACTGTGAAGGCACTGCGAAAGTCAGACACTGTAACTCTGTGAAGGCACTGTGAAAGTCTGTAACACTGAAAGTCAGACACAGTAATGCTGTGAATTTCAGGCACTGTAACACTGAAATTCAGACACTAATGCCGTGGAAGTCAGGCACTGTAACGCTGTGAAGGCACTGTGAAAGTCAGACACTGTAACACTGTGAAATTCAGGCACTGTAACACTGAAATTCAGACACTGTAACGCTGTGAAAGTCAGGCACTGTAATGCTGAGACAGACACATGTGAAACTTGGGCACAATTGTGCACATTTAGCTTCAGTTATGCAACTCTTTATCCTCAGTCATGATGCTGACACTGCCGTCCATCATCTCTGAGTGCTTTTCCTGGCAGACAGCAATGCACTCAGATGAAAAGACACAAAATTAGAAAAACATAAACAGATACATGCATATGCTGTTACATGTACAACTAATACACCGACAAAAAAAAAAAAAAAAACAATGTCTTACCTGTTAAGTGAATATTGGCTCCTCTTGACCGTTGAGTCATGTCTTACTCTCTGTTCTCTTTCTTGTTTTTCTTTACCTCTCCATTTACTCCCCATTTTATACTGTTCTGAACCATATTAGTTTGTGTATTCATGGTGTGTGTCTGCGATGTACAAAACTGGTTCACTCCTGAACTGTGGTAATGAGAAACATTGTGTTGAGATTTGCTGGAATGAATGAATGAATACTCATGGGATGTACGAGAAGAGCACAAGTCCATCACCTTATGACAATGAAAGTGCATTGTGGTCATAATAGATTTTAATTTCCACAGCTTCATATGAGTGAAAAAGAAAGACTCACACCCTACTACTACTTGATGGGCTGCTGATTATTGAAGAATACATATTTCAGTCGGACTATAATCAGACACTGTGCTGCTAAATTTAATTGATACAGAAATATGTCTGAAATATGACTGATAATATCACATCTTCCTTCTTGAACAGCTCTGTTTGTATCGTAGCAGTCTTATACAGTAAGAAGATGAGTGACCCTCAGCCTGCAGATCTGCAGTCCAGTGTTAGTTTTGTAGTATCCATGAGCAATTACCTGCTTTATTTTCCACCCATAATCACTCCTCTGTATGGTGATTCTCTTTGACTCTCTCCTTCCTCACACTGATGTAGCAATCATAAGGGGCGACTAAATCTCTGCCTCTTATCTCACCTTATATGTCACAGTTAAGAGGTTTCATGAAGGTCCCCCGGTCCCCCTGTTCTGTAGAGATGTGTCCTTGATCCAGTGACATTACCCCCCCTGCCTCCAATAACGTATATTCCCACTGACCCATACTGACCATACAAACTACTGCCCCCACTGCTACTACTGTCCTCTGCTACTGCTGCCCTCACTGCTACTACTGATCCCTGCTGCTACTACCTTCTGCTACTGCTGCCCAAACTGCTACTATTACCTTCTGCTACTGCTGCCCCCACTGCTACTACTGCCCTCTGCTACTGCTGCCCTCACTGCTACTACTGCCCTCTGCTACTGCTGCCCTCACTGTTACTACTGCCCCCACTGCTACTGCTGCCCTCTGCTACTATTGCCCTCACTGCTACTGCTGCCCGCACTGCTACTACTGCCCTCACTGCTACCACTGCCCTCTGCTACCCTCACTGCTACTGCTGCCCTCACTGCTACTACTGCTGCCCTCACTGTTACTACTGCCCCCATTGCTACTGCTGCCCTCACTGCTACTACTGCCCTCTGCTACTGCTGCCCTCACTGTTACTACTGGCCCCACTGCTACTGCTGCCCTCTGCTACTATTGCCCTCACTGCTACTGCTGCCCGCACTGCTACTACTGCCCTCACTGCTACCACTGCCCTCTGCCCTCACTGCTACTGCTGCCCTCACTGCTACTACTGCTGCCCTCACTGTTACTACTGCCCCTATTGCTACTGCTGCCCTCACTGCTACTACTGCCCTCTGCTACTGCTGCCCTCACTGTTACTACTGCCCTCACTGCTACCACTGCCCTCTGCTACCCTCACTGCTACTGCTGCCCTCACTGCTACTACTGCTGCCCTCACTGTTACTACTGCCCCCATTGCTACTGCTGCCCTCTGCTACTACTGCCCCCACTGCTACTACTGCCCTCTGCTGCTGCCCTCTGCTACTGCTGCCCCCACTGCTACTACTGCCCTCTGCTACTACTGCCCCCACTGCTACTACTGCCCTCTGCTACTACTGCCCCCACTGTTACTACTGTCCTCACTGCTACTACTGCCCTCTGTTACTGCTGCCCTCACTGTTACTACTGCCCCCACTGCTACTATTGCCCTCACTGCTACTACTGCCCTCACTGCTACTGCTGCCCCCATTGCTACTACTGCCCTCACTTCTACTGCTGCCCCCACTGCTACTGCTGCCCTCACTTCTACTGCTGCCCTCACTGCTACCACTGCCCCCTCTGCTACTACTGCCCTCACTGCTACTGCTGCCCCCACTGCTGCTACTGCCCTCTCTGCTACTGCTGCCCCCACTGCTACTGCTGCCCCCACTGCTACTGCTACCCTGTATGCTACTACTGCCCCCACTGCTACTACTGCCCTCACTTCTACTGCTGCCCCCTCTGCTACTACTGCCCCCACTGTTACTAATGCCCTCACTGCTACTGCTGCTACTGCCCCCTCTGCTACTACTGCCCCCACTGTTATTACTGCCCTCACTGCTACTGCTGCCCCCACTGCTGCTACTGCCCTCTGCTACTACGGCATTTTATTCCAAAACTCCAGTCTTCCCCTTTGCGTGATATCCATCTTCAGCATGACGGTGTCCTGCATGGCTGTGCTTCTCCACCAAACTAGGGCTAACACCATGCTTTCCCCTTTTTGCACATAATACTTTATACTAATACTAAAATAATAACCTTAGTCCTGATACCGTGATAGTAATAAAGATAATAATGGATTAAATTTAAATTGCACTTTACCTTGAATCCAAAACACTTCCGTGAAGGGGGAACTCACCTCAGTCATCTCTTGGATAGCACCAACCTGGGTAGCCATTTTATATCAGAACGATCTCAAAACTTCAGCTGAGGAGATTGAGGTGAGAATCACTAAGCTAGTCACATTGGGAATGAAACAATAAGCTTGTGACGTTTCAGTGTGGGTAGCCAGGTTAGCCTTTCCCTGCACTGGTCCATTCTGAGACTTTCTTCATGACATCTGGATCATGCAACTCTGAAGTTCATCATCACCATTATTTGACAGCAATGTAGTAATGACTAACAAATACTGTATTATGGGACTTACATTATATATTAGAGATTTAAGAGTAATGTAAAAAGCAGTGGCTGGGATGCAGTGACACACTCTCAGCCTTTCTGAGGCCATATGCAATTCAGTCAAACTAGACTTCATCTTTATGCTATATGCAATTCTAATTTTGATGGAAAACACATTCAGAAATAATAAATAGAAATACTAAGTTATGCTTTAAAGTAATGCCTGCTTTGATTGAATCGCATATACTCCTAAAGAGGGTAATTGCATTTTAATGATTCCCAGAGAACACGCTTTTCATTGCTCTACTGCTTTCATCCTACATTTGAATATGATATTGCACTTCATTGACTTGATATTGTTGATCTTAACAACCAGTCTTATTTGACTGATTATACAACACAGACTGGTAGAAGGAAATGCTGAGATTTACTACACAATACCCACCTCCATTACTATGCCTTAAGATCTGCCCCCAGTCTGAAAAGCACAAACCGTGAGCCTCAAATAAAAAAGGATATTTAACTCTCAAGGACATTTACTCCCTCAAATACAGTAACCTGAAAGATAAACAGACCTAGCTTTACATTCAGAAGTGCCTGAAAAAAAAACATAATAATTACATTTTTGCTAAAACCCTCCATTGTATTCCATTTCATTTCCATTACATTATTACATATGAGTTGAAATTGTAAATTCCCTTGTAAAGTATTTTTTTCTGAAATAGCAATTCCTTCAATATCAATCTGTAATTCTTTGATTACTTGCATATCACACACAATGCCATCACAATGTACAGCATATAAAACCTTTAAATATCTTTTAAAATGAAAGATTAAGATGTTTAACAGTAGTAGTGTTCTGGAATGGAGAATGATACTTTAGAATTTCCAGCTGAGAGTTTTGATCTAGTGGTGGTGGTGATGGTACTGTATGAATGTATGTGTGTGTGCACATGTGCGTGTGTGTATAAGGTTCTTTATATATGCTTTTATTTGGGTGTATTACAAAAGCACATAGCATGTGGTATATGGACTGCTGTGATGTTTGATGCATAGATTTTAATACAGATTTTAATTGTAAGTGCACAACCAATGAAGAGCCACATCACTGTGTAGTCCCAGCATGGTATGAGGTCACCCTGTGCTTGTCCTTCTTGCTCCTACAGAAGGCTCTCCACCATGCTGTCCCGCCCCCAACCCATGGCCCCCCTTTACCAGGCCCTGTTTGTCCTCTGGCCATGTTTGCCTGACATTGAGGAGGCCTCTATCTACCACCAGGCCCGGCAGAGACCCCACCCTCACCCGTCTTTGTGGAAAATAAAAACATGGAACTCTCAACATGTGCCACTTCGTTTGTCTTTGAAGTTTGAAGTATGACATTTCAAGTTCAATAGGTGTGGTCATTAAAACGGGGATGAAAATGAGGGAGGTAGCACACATGTGGCTGGGAATAATGCTAATGTTTAACTGTGAGTGGGCAGGCCAGGACTTGCTTTTGTAAGGATAAACCCACTACACTGAAAGCCCCCTCCTCACCAACATGTAAACACTCCTTTAACCCTAACCTTGCTTCTTGCAGTGAAGTGTCTCACTTCCTCTCTTGAATTGGTTAGTTCTACTGTTTCACAAGTTTGTGTGAAGAATTTTCTTAACACTTTTCTCCATGCTTCTTCAGTCAATTAACCCCTTTGTTGGTGCCCCTTATAGGATCACCCCCATCTCCAGCTGAAATGTTTAGTTTCCAAATCCAGTTTGAATACTCAGACATTCAGCGCCGGACTAAAATGCCTTCTTTGTTGGAGGGGTTTCATTCCTAATTATGCTACGGTTGTGATCCTGGGCTTTGCTCTAAAGAGTTCTGTCACAGTCCATGTTTGAACCTTGAACATTGTGTGCCTACTTGAGTCCCACTGGTGTCCCGTGAAGGTCTACAAACTTTAACTTTAACAAACCTTATTTTCTATATTTTCCTTTGAGGAAGCTGAATTGTCATTTACATTTGAATTGTCATGACCCTAACGGGATGAATATTTGTTTCAACCAAACTAAACAACCGATTTACGCAACCGATTAATACAGCGGAGGTAGAAAAGCATCACATTAAAAATAAAACGATGCAAATGTGGAACGCAAATTCAACGCGCTTCGATTTTAGAGTGTAATCAACATTATACATTAAACCTTTTCTGCTGTACCCCGTCCAGGCTCGCTACACAATGGGCAAAGGTAATTGGGTGACATTTAATGGTAATTTAATTAAAGGAGTCTAAATGCCGGAGCTCAATATTAATGTGCGATATACCAGGATTGCGTAGGCATATCCTGAGGGTCGTTGAGTAGGGGGAGGGGAACATTGGCCATTGGCGGTTGGTGCAGTTTTTACTATTCAATGACAAAGCACAAGTGCCTGTACTGTTGAAGAGAAGTTCCGGGAAAGCATTACCGTAAGTTGAATTTGTGCTATACTGTACGGATTCATATGTTACATTAGACATTTAAAGCTGTACGGTGTCTCTTAATGATAGAATGAAGGTTTGCTGAAACGTCGTCAGTGCGAGATGCGCTGTAAGTGCGGAGTACTACATTTCCCAAGTACTAAAGGCTATTGTAAAAGAGTCGTAATTGGTTATAGGTGTGTACGGGGTTGTCCGTGATCCCAGGTATAAATGTAGAGCCAACTACAACCTGTGCCAGTGACTAGCCTGATATACGGTGACCTGGTAAGAAGCGAACTGTATGTGAAACGTCTGCGTTGCATGTGCTGTAGTGGATTTTGAGTTATGTAAGCGGTGGTTAAATGAACATTGGGGGAAGAATATTTGAATTCTGATGTAGAAGTTAAAATTGTTGGAAAACAATCTATACCGTTTTCTTTGAATTCTTGCGATGTCTCCTGTTTCCTTTGTGTATTCAACTGTTGGAATTAGATCGGGTTGCAGTGACCGAATGTATTAAGACGTGTTTGTTTGACTATATGGGAAAAGCAAGATCATTGAATGACATAATGCCAATCCCAATTTGATACACATAAACAATAAAATACACTAAGTTAGTTGTAAGTCTGAACTTCTGCACTTATAGGTGTAAAATATAGGTTCAAATCGTCCCTGGCAAGTTTAAAAATCGTAGTATAGTTACTTATGTCGACTAATAACATGCCAAAAGCTGACCTATGCAGCTCCTTCCTGCACGACTCAACGGGTGCTTTAAACGCTATTCTGTGGTCTGTCGCTGGCCGCTGTTTTGGTGGTTTTATGCAATTCGTGGGCTCAGACAATTTCACCTGTTTGTCATGCATTCAATGCTTCTGGGAGCAAATTGCTACGGGCTGAAGATTTCCTCATGTTTCAATATTGCGAAAGGAGTATCCTCTCTCCCGGTGACCGCTCTTACCTTGACTGTTTTTGTGAAGAATAACCGACACGTCCTGCGACCACTTACCTTGAAAAGAAATTGTTTGTGATTTGCTGAGTGTTATGTTGTTTAACGTTATCGCGGTATCTAAAGCTTTAAGCGTGTTCTCGAATTTACGGCCTTGGAGTTCCTACTCCCGTGCTTTAAAGAACTGTAAAAACTTCTCTAAAGAGAGGATTTTTTGCGTATGATCCATTTCCTCCTAATGACGGCTGTACGAAGATTTCAGAGTATTCGCAAATGGGGCTGGTTTTCGATAACGGAAAGGGAAAACTAAAGTTTGATGTGTCTGGATTACTGTAATCTTGAAGTGTCAATGACCATGTGCTCCCGGTATTGATAGCCGTCGGGGTGCTTTGACCATGCGGGTGGTTTTCTGTAGCAGTTATTGTTTGTGCCCTTCTTCTCCATTTAGGCAGGATAGGGCAAACCACACGGGCCGCATTTTCCCCAGCCATGGCACTCGGAATCCGTATGCTTGTGATGTTTCAGATTGAACTCTGAATTTGGTTCTAATCAACCTGTTCGTTTAATTTTGGTCAGAACTGCTGTCCTTTTCCCTAGGTGCATGCCTGCTACATGTTTTTACAGACTGTAAAGGTCCTGGTGTTTCATAGTCGTCAATTTGCGCAGAGTAAAGTGGTATTGCAGTGTGGTGCTCTGCGTTTGCGCCTCAGAGTAAAGTAATGCGGGGCGGTGCTCCGCGTTGGAGATGAGGGCAGGGCTACCCTATAGCACGTTCACCTCACATGTGTAGCGTTACCACAGATCACTCTGTTTCCTGAATGAACCCGGAGTTCTGCAGCACAAATGTATGCTTGGGCCTCACTCTGATTATGAAATCCATTTCAGGACATAGCCTAAACCAGGGGGTACAAAGGAGGGACTGCTGAAATTCTTTGCTCATTACTTGGTGATCTGAAACCCCCTCTGTACGTGTGTACACATGCTGATACATGTGTGTCTGGCCAGTCACATTCTTTCTCCCCCTGACAATGCGCCCCCCTAACATGGTTCTTCCCCCTGACGCACAGGCACAGGGACTCTCGCGGCAGAAGAAAAATGGCAGATTCAGAGACCACAGTGACTGCAGAGGCTGCCCCCATCCCCCTACCCTGCCAGGTCATCAAGGAAGATCTGGACAAATGGTGAGTCAGACTCTGGGTGGAATCTGTTTGCTCTTTTGAGCTGGACACTGCTCGGTCCTCTCATAACCATGTGGTGGGGGGTGTGAGGGGTAACCAAAGGGACTTGGTGTGGGAATGATGGAGACATGGGATGTGGACACAAGTGGGTAATGAACTAAGGGAAATGAAGGGACAGATTTTGAATATTTCCATAAGATGCTCCCTTTCATGGCTGATTTGGTATAGGGAATTTGAGCATCAGGTCTAAATTTCCTCATTTTTAGCCTGATGCGTTGACCCTGTGCTTTCTCATATCCCAATTATCTGTACTGCACTGAGAGGTGTTAATGTTAAACTTTTATTTTCCTGTGTCTGCACCTGCAGTTCTCTACACAGGATTAGTCTGTGTTTTGTAAATACAGTACTTCACAGGCAGAGCTGATTCTCCATGACAGAATAACAGTCGTGTTCAGAGTCTAACTGCCTGCCTGCTGACTGGCAGTGTAGTTATCTCTCCATCTGAACATATTACACCTCACAAACTGCTGTTTGACCCCAAGTTGTGCAAGTTTCAAACATGAATGGCCATGAGGCTGGCCTGTAGTGTTATGTGTACGGTCTTATGTTCTAGTCGTAAGCACCTCATAGCTAATCTCTAACTGGCCTCTTGACCTCCAGGGGTGAAACGTGTTGAAGGAACTTTCGGTTCTTTTTTTGGTGCTACTGGGCTGTGCAGTCTGTGCACACAACCTCTCTGATGCACTAATGCTTGTGTTTAGTGATTTGTAGTATTTGGATGGGGATTTTGTCATGTCATGGGGACTGACAAAGCATGTTCTGGGTTTGTAAGCATGTTCAAGACTGCAGGGAGCTAGGATCCTACATACAGCTCTGTAAGACTAGTTTGATTTGCTAATGTCACATGGTGGTCTATATGGTATTCTGTACATCACATGTCCTCTTTGGCGGCTCCATAGTCTGACTCGTAAGGTTCCTATAGCTGTCTACATCCAAACATGGACACCTGTTTCTGTCACTTGGTGTCTGCCTCCAGGCACAAGTGCAAGCTACTGCTTCGCCTAATGCTGTCCTAGCTGACTAACCTGTCAGCAACTTTTTCAGCAACCTGTTTTTAATTTCCAACCTGTACTGCACAATCTTCAGCCTACTTAGAGCAGCACTTTCAAACTCCACTTTCAAAATGCCTACGAGGTAGCAAGGTGTCTTTCTCTGTCTCGTGCATCATGTATTGGATACACTCTGTGTATGGACCCAATTAGCTAGATCTCAGTTTAAATTGTGGGTGGAGAAATGGACTTGACACCCCTCATTTTCTCACAAAATTTCACTAAGGATGGCTGTATCACATTTGAAATATGCAAAAACATGTTGCAACACAGGAAATCATTTAGAAATTAGAAAATTGACCTTTGTGGTTGGGAAGTGCTAATGCTAGGCTAAAGTCAATTGGTTCATGTAATTGAGTTGGCCATGGTAGCCCTTTCTGTTTTTGGTTCAGCGATTGTTCCCTCCCCCATCAGTGTAAAGGAGAAGGGAGAGGAGGGCTGTAAGGATCTGCTGGAGAATTTCCAGGCCTGTATGAAGACCATGGCAGAAGCATCCTGAGGGTGGCGCTCTACTCGCAGTAAGGTCGGTACTAATCTGCTGTCTCTGGGGAAACATGGCATTAGTGACCCTTTCTGTGGTCATGTGACCCTGGGACTTATTTACACAGTCCTGGGTGTGTTCCAATACTACTACTTGTCATCTCCCTTCCTCCACTCCCCCACTACTCATCTCCTACCCTGGAAGTATATGGACAGAAAACAAGCGGAGGAAAGTAGGATATGAAATGAAAATTTGACCCGCTAATCCAATTCGTCCGTCATCAAAGTCGATGTCAGCTATTGACGGAGTAGTACCTTTGACTGATTCCGAGGATACCTAAGCCAATCATGCTTCTCGAATACTTCCAGCCCTTTTTATGCATTAAAATATCAATGTCCATTACTCTCATTCTGCTGATGCTGTAACATAAACAATTGTACAAGGAATAAATAAACCAGCTGCTACAGAAACTCACTCAATTTTACATTGGTAAAATTACCTTTCACAACTCAAAAACGTGAATATATCACATCAATGTGGATATGTTTGGAAAAAGCAAAGCAAAAGTTTTCCCATTAATGTAAATTATCCGATTACTATTCTGGCACTTAAGTGTTGGTATATCCCTTGTGTTAGAACTTATTGATGGTGGAATATTCAGTCTTTTAATCTGACTGGTCATGAGCACAATGATGTCACACAGATGTGAAAAGACTTCCTCGATAGGATACATCCATGTATCCTTTGTTTGGAGGAGACGAGGAGGCAAGTGAAGGATGCTAAATCTTGTCTCCTTCCTTTTTGGAACAGTGGAGGGAACACAAATGAGTTTCTGGGGCACAGAGGAGATGAATGCTAGTGGAGGAGAGGAGTTGATATTTATTGCAATGTACCACCTATGATCTGAAGCTAAATTTGAACATGTGACCATTTCATAATTTATGGATAAATCAATCCAGCTGCTTCATTTGCGTTAATATTCCCATGTTTCTTAGCATGTGAATGTGCAAATGGCATCATGTTCCCTTCGGTCATACCCATGCGTGTGCCTAAATTGCACATCTCCCATACTCATGGCTGTGATTGTAAGGCCTGTGAAATTATTTAAAGATAATGTACAAGTGCTCACTGGCTCCATCTAGCTGCAGTGAGCCGATGAAGATGGCAGGGAAACGGTCAGGGAGAAGCTGTGTTGAGGAGGAAACTGTCTCTGTAAGTCTAAATCTCCATTTTGCACTGCTGTACCCCTCTGTCCCAGGTCTGCAGCACTGAGCCCTCCGACCTCCCAGCATTCCGACCTGGTCTTGGCACTGCTCTAAGTAACGGGGGGGACAGTTGGAACCATGGTGCTCCCCATATGTCTTTTTTAACGGAGTCTTCCATCCCTGTACAGATGATACTTGTGCTATGCTAAAGACACTGTTTTTAATGTTTTCTGCTTATGGAAATGCATTGAAATAAAATTAATATTATTGTAATGGATTCTGCTTTTGTCAGTCAATGGTCCGTGCAATAATGTATGACTGTACCTCCAGCTATGTGAACTGTATCTATTTAAATGCTAACCACCCACTGAAAAATGTATGGGTTTTGCCCATAAAGTGTTCTATCAATCTATAACCTCTTGCAAGTAGATGGCTGAGAGTCTTTGTTTCTGATTGGATGGGGGGTCTACATTTTAATAACTGGGCTCCTACGGAGTGGGCTCCAGCCAGAAAAGGCCATTCCAAAGTGGGTCTGGATACATATACTAGCAGAGCCATAGACTTGTTTTTGGTTGCTATGTAAAGCTACCATAGGAAGAGATGACTAAAGTTGATTAATAAAACCTGTGAACTTTTCCTGGGCCCATCACACCACTGTCCATAGACCTACATGATGATTGGCTTTAGATGACAATCCTTCAGAATGCCATCTTCCAGTTTTGGCCAGACTTCTAGAGGTGCTTTAACATTTTTGAGGTTAAGTAATGACTTGTTCATTGAAAATGCTGAATGTTATGTTTTTTTTGACTAGGGTGATGATGAAAGTCACCTTTCCATTGTGTAAGGAAATGTGTGGGTTTTAATTTATTTTTTTTTAAAGGCAGCTGAAGGCAAAAGGAATCCCAATTTGACCATTCAGAGATTACATGGTGTTGGATCCAATATGAATCAGAATTCAAACCACCTCTGGATGTTGTTTTATAAAGATCAGAGTCCATGTTCCTTTTTGCCTGTCCAGATGATCAGATTGAAATCTGATTTGAGATAAAGCCAATTTGAGTCTCCATGGAATCAGAGTCTGGTTCTAGTGACTCATCAGATTACTGCTGCCGATTCCCTGCCCCAACCCCCGCCATATGATGTGAATTGGATCTTTTTGTCAAAACTGAAAGAAGTCTCTCAATCCAGTTTTTTTTTTTTAACCCTTCTTGGGTTGCATTTGTATGCTGTTCATATACAGTACAAATGTTTTCTACCAATGTGACTTGTTCCTGACCAATCAAATCTTGAGTGTTTTTCATCATTCCTCACAGAATTCAGGGTATTGACTTCCACAATCGCTCCAAAAATCATAATTGCGGTAGCAATTTCAGCATCTGATTTCAAGCCACCAGCTGGTTTATACGCATGTATCTGATGTGTTGATGTGTGAGGTGATGTGACCGTAGATGAGTAGCCTCAGAGTTCCGGCTCTAGCCTGAATACATTCGGAGCCTGCTTCATAAGTCTGACACATGCTGGAAACGACTAGCACTGTTTTAAGAAATGCGGCCTGAGATGTGCCAACATTTTTGTTCTTTTTTCAGGCCTTACTCAAAAGTTCAGCATGCACATGCATACAAATGGAGTCTTTTTTTTTTTTTTTTTTTTTTTTAAACCCCAATTTTCCCAACCCGAGCTTCAACCGAATTTGTTGACTTCACCGCCACACCCGCTCTGTCTGCTTTGGGAGTAGAGGGCGGAAATGTGACTCCTCCGATTCATGTGATGGCAATGATTGCACACTGCTTATGATGTCAGAGGAAGACCTTGTCAGTGGACTCTTAATTCGTGCTGCCACTGGCGTCCAGAATGACCAAGAGGGCACTGTAATGATAAGTCCAATGAACTTAACCGGCTTACCCCCTATTATCCCCGGTGAAGGTGGGCCAATTATTTTGGGTGTCCCTTACACAGATGTGTGATTGGACACTGGGGAGCGAGGGTTTCCCTTGCATAGATGTGTGATTGGACACTGGGGTGATAGGGTTTCCCCTATGCAGATGTGTGATTGGACACTGGGGAGAGCAGGGTTTCCCTTACACAGATGTATGATTGGACACTGGGGTGATAGGGTTTCCCCTATGCAGATGTGTGACTGGACACTGGGGAGAGCAGGGTTTCCCTTACACAGATGTGTGATTGGACACTGGGGTGATAGGGTTTCCCCTATGCAGATGTGTGATTGGACACTGGGGAGGATAGAGTTTCCCTTATGCAGATGTGTGATTGGTGACTCTCAGCCAGTGGCCCTAACCACACCCCTCAGCATCTCAAGGTCTAAATGAGACCAAAACACTAGTGTACATTATCTTTTTGTTTTTGCATCTCACCAATTGTTGTTTATGCTTTTTTCATCTGCATATTAATATTAATAGCCTACTCTTTTTTGAGTCAGGCTATTATTTTTGCATGGTATGGCCAGAATATGTTTTACTCCAATGGATTGAGCAGAACAAAACTTTCCCCAATGTTTGAACTGTAAAATGCAGTTTTGTGACCGGTGAAGTACAGAGTTTAATTACAGGTGGTTCAATGAACTTTAAGGCAGAGACTATAAATAACCCTTTGTGTCTAAGTTTGAGACAAAGGACAAAGTTGTGTTTTATTACCTTAAGGCTTAAGCCATCTATTGGCTCAGCAAACTGTAAGCTGTCTAAACCGTTTCAACGCACCTTTAATGTTTACATCCTTGATTTCCTTTTGTAGTGGATTTAGTTAAACAGTGTTAAGCTCACTGATATGCAGCTAATGAGGTCACACTGTGGGGCACTGTATTAGCACCAGCGCTCAGACGCACATTACTGCACAGTATGTGCACTGACTGAGCGAACCTGACTGTGCTTTAAATATAACCAGCCTGTGTATTAATCACTATTATATGGTGATGTTGACTTAGGTGTAATGATGGTAACAGACACACAAAGTAAACACTTTCTGTGGCTTTTAAAAACCTCCTGTCTTTAAACTATCATTTCCTAAATCCATTCTCTCATCTCAGGCATCAGCTGGTGGAACTGTGGCCAGCTCCTCTTAAATGGTCTGTAGGGGAGTTTGGCGCTGCTAACCTAAATCCAGTGGAAATTTGGGTCTTGTGGGAGGGTCGTTGCCATGCGGCTTGTGAGCTCCACACCCAGGAATGTTCTTTTCAACAACCTGCCCCCTCCCCCTGCTTGCACCTTCCCCCTAATGCACACTCTGCTTGCTGTGCACTGCACATTTTGCAAGGCTACTTGCTCATACCCTAAGCCTAAAGCTCCATGTACAAAAATGCTTTAGGACCCATATCTCATGGGGTGTCTTAACAGCTGCCTGTAAAGAATGTAATGGGGGTTAAAGTTTGGTTTGTCATGTAAGAAGCACAGACTGTGGGAGGGGGAGGGAAGCTCTCTGGGAGAGACATTCTGCGATGGGGGATGAGGAACATTGAGAAGGGAGGCATGGCAAGACCATTTTAGCTCACTTGCTGACTCCCACAAAAGACATGCATTCACAGGAGAGAGAGGGAGTGATTACATTTCAACTGATAAGCGAAGCTCAATACTCCCACTACAGAGCATGAGGACTATCCATAAAGAGTGACTGAATAAAGGCACATAAACACAAATGCCATTCAAAGAGAGTAACAAGGTATTGTTGGAATAAGGTGTCTTTTAAATCATGTGTACCTTTGACTAAGACTATTTTTAGAATGGTATGACAATTTCAATTTAGTCTACTAGTAGGAATTTTGTTCATGTTATTTCTTTTTTCTCTAAATTATACAATTCATTGTGAAACTGCAACAAGACTGAAACAAAAATAAATCAAATGGACATTAGTTTAAGGCACTTTATCTTGTACAAGATTTTAAAAGTTATGCTGGCATGCTGAATTCTGGGGTTAGGATTGCCTATTCCCTACAACACACCTAATGCCTATACTCTGCATCCTGGTGGCGGTAAGTGGTACTGCACTCCATGCACAAATCTGCTCATAAAGGCGACACCTGCTCAAATGAAGGCACACGAACATATGGGGAAGGTAACATCTAAATTGGATTTGTGGGGTGTGACCTGTAAAAGAACTACAAGCTTTATCATTTGTCTGATGCATTTATCTTTTAATACCGCGAATAACTGCGAATCTCTGCGGTTGCTGCCCTATGTAAAAGCAGAAGTACACTGGGAAAGTTAAATATTGCAGTTAAACCAAAAAATGGCATACACATCAAGTTCACCATGAGTCTATTTCTACTCGATATATGAGTGTTTTCATAATGGTAAGACAATGGCACTTTTTAAAAATTAGTCTACAAGCAGGTGTGACGTATAATCTTTTTTTCTTCAAAAATAATGTTTTTTTTTTTTTAGAAAAATACTTTAAGTATCAACATTACTTTAATAAACACATGCTTTAAACACAAACTCTTATGCTATGAACAGAGATATAGAGAGGCTGCAACCGGTGTAGTACTGTCTCGAATGTTCGCAGTGAACAGGTTCTCAAGATCACCTTTGTATAGGCTACTGGGATTATAAAAGTGAAACCTAACAAAATCAATTATGACACCTTATGCTAAGAAAACAATTTAAACAACAAGACTAAAAGAAAAAGCTGAAGCGTGAGTAAGTGTATGCGGAGAAGGGTGAGGGAAACACACATACTATTGAATAAAAGGAGGGGGGATGGAGAGCGAGTGGGACCCGGATGCTGATGTTGCTCGTATCGGATGAGAAAAAAAGAGAGGAGAGAGAGAAAAGAATATACAGTAAATGCGTTTTGCTCCCACGGATCGAAAGTCTGAGGAAAACACTTTTCGACTTATCATCAAAAGCACATTTTCACCGCAAGAAACCGCAGAATGAAAAGGCTGGGACCGGCAAACGTGGAGACGGGAAGAGGAGGCGAGGGGATGCTGTGATATGCACGCAGACAGTGAGGGAGGGAGGAGAGCGAGAGCGAGAGGGAGGGGGTAATTCTACGCTAGATAAAGATGCTAGTTATCATAGGAACGCATTTTATTTCACTAAAGCTACAAAATTCGGATTAGATTTAGGTATCGATGGTTTTGTTCGATAAATAAACTTTTAAAATGTGGCTAGATTAAAATCCTGGCCGATACTGTGAGTTATCCGTGATAACCTGAAAGAATTCGGGGAAGGAGGTTGTTTTGTTGGAAAATTGCATTTATTTCAGAGTATTAGACCTGAAGCATAACATAACGTGCGTCGTGTGTTTTAAGATATTTACTGCACGTGTGTTTGACAGAATGTTTTAGATTAGCTGAGGGTAAAATAAAGGACGAGCAGCTAGACAGAGTAAACTGGGAAGAGCATAAAGGTGGAGGTTGGGTTGAATATACAAGTGAAACCCGATAAGTACGGTTTTGACGTATGGTTACTAGAATCATATTAAATAATATAATCTTAGCATGGTATTTCAAACGATAAAAAAGTAGTACAAATAAAAAACGAACGAACGCACACGCCTCAGGTTATGGCTGTATGAGTAATTTGCCGTTTGAGGTTAGAATAGCGTATTGCTATTCTTATGAATACTGATAATAGTTTGTTTTACACGGTCATTTGTATACTGTCACTGCTATAGTATTTCGTATTTTTCTGTGCATAAATATTATATCTAATTGTTAAATTTCAGTAACGTGCGTCCCTCCCCTTCCACCTCTCCCCGTTCCCTTTCCTCCCCTCCTTCCTGTTTCGATCGGCCCTTTAATTCTTCAATAACGAAATTTAGGCCTGTATTTTGTTAAAAATTAGGAAAAGTCGAACCTTGCATCGTTATCACAGCAAGTCATGTCTAAATAAGTGTAAATGTTCTTGAGAGTGAACTTAATTGGTTAACCGCAAATAATAAAGTGCAAAGGAGTAGGCCACAAAATCGACATCACTGCTACAACCTCTCTGTCACTCTCCATGTAGTAGTTAACGTTGGTAATGTCTTTACGGTACCGCTGTGCGTCCTGGACGGATAGTTATAAGTTCCTCTTAAATATATTGTAGCTCCTCATCACTTTTGTCCTGTAATTTACACACATCTGCAAAGAATGTCCAGCAAGGAATTGTCGGGAAGTCAGTCGGCTCAGTACGTTGGGCCTTATCGACTAGAGAAAACGCTGGGGAAAGGGCAGACAGGTAAGGCAGCATCATTATCATCATAATTACAAGGAAAATATTCAAAATGTTAACAGTTGTTAATATATGAATGGACGGACATTTTAGAAAAAGCTAGTATTGCTCAGGCATCTTCATTGATATGTTAATAATTATTGTTTTTATGGGGTTGGACGTGCATTGTTATTTCTAAGGAGGAGATCGGATAACCTGCTTTAATATTGGTAGCTATTATGTGATAAGACTGGAAGTAACCGTATTGATTAGTTTTTATTAGATTGGAGTACAGAACCTATGAAATGACGTCCATGCTTATTCTTCTAGGGAAGTCTGTACGATGAGTTTTAACTAGAAATAGTTAATAATTGTTACCCTTTGGCTATGATTGATAATAATCTTGGTTGAATTAAAATACAAATGCAGTTGCAGCGTGTGTTTTTAGTCATTATACCGTAGAGCAGGATTACGATGCTTCTATGTCACATTGGACCCCCACATAACAGTGAAGTGCCAAGTTTACTTTGCTAAGGAGGTAACACATGTGCTATGCTATTTGCGGATGGCACACCATAGCACAGTGAGGAAGTTTTTAACTGGTTGCTGTCTAAGATACCCTGATCGCATGGTCCATTTCAGTGGGGAAATATGCATGATGAGCAGTCAGTAACGGTAAAGAGCGCTTTGTGACTGAGCGATGGTTTGACTGTGCTCTGGTGCTGTTTTACAGTCAGTAACAGTAATGAGAACTTTGTGACTGTCCTCTGGTGTGTCTGTGCTCTGGTGCTGTTTTACAGTCAGTAACAGTAATGAGAGTTTTGTGACTGTCCTCTGGTGTGACTGTGGTATGTTGTGACTGTGCTCTGGTGCTGTTTTGCAGTTAGTAACAGTAAAGAGAGCTTTGTGACTGTGCTCTGGTGCTGTTTTGCAGTCAGTAACTGTAATGAGAGCTTTGTGACTGTGCTCTGGTGTGACTGTGCTCTGGTGCTGTTTTGCAGTCAGTAACCGTAATGAGAGCTTTGTGACTGTGCTCTGGTGTGACTGTGGTATGATGTGACTGTGCGCTGGTGCTGTTTTGCAGTCAGTAATAGTAATGAGAGTTTTGTGACAGTGCTGTGGTGTGACTGTAGTATTTTGTGACAGCTCTGGTGCTGTTGAGTCAATGTGGAGTAACAGAAGCCAGATTAGAGACTTTTGCTGGCCCTGCTCATGACACAATGCTGTTAATCTGCAGTATATCTGATACAGCACTGGCCCTCTAGAGCACCCACCTCATCCCAATCAGTATCAGAGGAGCATGTGATTAACTTGTGAAATGTAACCAATTAAAGATACTTAAGACTTTAGAACGACTGGGCAACTCATTTTATACAGACAGAAGCAACACCTCAACAAGTTGGTCTCTCTTGCTGTCTCTCTGTCTTTTACAGGGTTGGTGAAATTGGGAATTCACTGTATCACAGGACAGAAGGTAGCCATAAAGATTGTTAACAGGGAGAAGCTGTCGGAGTCTGTGCTAATGAAGGTAAGGGCTGTTTATTCAAAACAGACAGGGCTGCTGTCTGTGTGTGCAATGCTGTCAGGGGCTTTTGTAACATGCATCGCATGCCATGCTGTCAGGATCTTCTGTAACATACAGCTCATGCCATGCTGTCGGGAGTTTTTCTAATGGACAGCCTGTGCTTGGCTTCAGGCACCATCTCCGTTTATTTATACTCAGAAATGTGCTATCCGCTCAGTATTATAAAGATATTCCAAACCTCTGTATTTGCATGAAGTTTTACATACTGAACAAATATGTGTCTTTTTACAAATATATATTATCACCACTCTGTGGTGCTGCTGCTGTTTGCAGCCAGAGCAGTTGTTATTGGTATTATTTCTATTTGTCTTTTTAAAGAAGTAAACATTAATAAATTGAGGACAACATGAGAGGATGGACATTTTAAGATATGTTAGCCGTTTGTATAAAGCTTTTCATTGACTGAGTGATTTCATATTTTGTTTCTTTTTCAAAATATTTTTGTCAAGGCAGAGGGAGGTATTGGTACATGATTTTGAGCAGGTCATTTGTGTAAATTATACCATGAGACATGGTCTGTGGTATCACATGCCATTTCTGTAAGCAGCAAATGTAATGGTGCTATACTCAGTAGAACCCTGCTTTTTGGAGGGAAGTGTTGGACCTGGGAGATGAGGAAACTGCAGGAGTTCAGAGGAGGAGCTGGGTTTAGAAATGCGAGTAATGATCTTGGGAGTAATGATCCTGGGGTTGATGTGATATTGGGGGTAATGATACTGGGAGTAATGATCCTGGGGGGTTATCATACTGGGAGGAATGGTCCTGGGAGTAATGTGATATGGGGGGTAATTATACTGGGAGTAATGATCCTGGGGTAATGTGATATGGGGGTAATCATACTGGGAGTAATGATCCTGGGGGGTAATCATACTGGGAGTAATGATCCTGGGGGTAATAATTTGGGGAGTAATGATCCTGGGAGTAATGTGATATGGGGGGTAATCATACTGGGGGTAATAATGATATGGGGAGTAATGATCCTGGGAGTAATGATCTTGGGGATAAGATCATGCTTTGTGTTGTACTTATTGTATTGAAAAATGTAATGGAACTAGAAACCATCTAATTCAATCAGTATTGTACAAAGAGATGAAATAATGAATTATTAATAATAATACTAATCAATTATAATACTGGAAATGGAAGTAGTCAAAATGACATGGCATTTGTGATGATTTAAATGACAGGCTGAGTAGTTATGTGCAAGTTATATGATACATTTTGGAACAGGAACTGCTTTCCTGGACCTTTCAAGTTATGCTTAATAGCAGACGATGATGGATGGATGGACAAATGATGGATCATGTTTAAGAAAACATTTTTGGCGTGCAATTTACCTCCATTTTCTGTCTCTCCTCTTGCACTCTGATTTGTAGGTGGAGAGAGAAATTGCCATTCTGAAGCTCATAGAACACCCCCATGTTCTGAAGCTGCATGACGTTTATGAGAATAACAAATATCTGTAAGTGCTTTCCCAATTCCAGGAGCTAGCTCTATTAGTGTTCCCATGTCCTGGATGTGATCGCGTGTTATTTCACTCCTGTCCTGAGTGTGACCATGTGTTATCTCACTCCTGTGTCAGCAACATACTCCTGTCTCTGACTGTGACTGTGAATTATCTCACCCTTGTGTCCATAACATGCTCCTGTCTCTGACTGTGACCTTGTGTTATCTCACCCCTGTGTCAGTTATTGCACTCCTGTGTCTGACCATGACTGTCTGTTATCGCATTCCCTCTCTGACCATGACTTTGTGTTACCTCACTCCTTCTCTGACTGTGTGTCATCTCACTCCTGTCTCTCACTGTAAGTATTTTTTTTATCTCAGTGTTATTTCTCTCTGACTTTGTATTATCTCACTGCTATCTATGACCTTGACTGTGTGTTATCTCGCTCCTTCTCTGACAGTGACTGTGTGTTATCTCACTCCTGTTTCTGACTATGACCATGTGCTATCCCACTCCTCTCTCTGTCTGTGACTGTGTGTTATCGCCGTGCTGTTTCTAACTGTGGCTGTGTACCTCACTTCTTTCTCTGACTGTGACTGTGTGTTATCTCACTCTTGTCTCTGACTGTGACCGTGTGTTATCTCACCCCTGACTGTGACTGTGTGTTACATCACTTCTGTCTCTGAATGTGACTGTGTGTTATCACACTCCTTTATCTGACTGCAGCTGTCTTACTGTGGCCATGTGTTGTCTCACTCAAGTCTCTGACCATGACTGTGCTATCTCAGGCCTTTGCCCACCATTAGTCATCATAGCTCAGCTGGCTCATTCCTCTGTCTGCAGACACCTCTCCATCTGTGAGCTCACAGCGAGTTCATCCAAGGTAGATTTAAATGTGGATCACTATGGCATGGCCAGACACAGCTGCCCGTCAGCTGCTTCATTCTCTTCTGTGAAGCACTTATCTGTAATCATTCACACAATCCTCCAGTTTTAGGAAGCTCCAGTGAGCTGAAAAAATGAACCGTATTGGTTTAACAAGCAATGTGCCCAACATTCGGTGCCTCTTGTGGAAATAATGCCGATAGGCTGCTGTACATGGCTACTACTCGGTTGCCTCCTGTCTCTGCAGGTAATGCTGTATCTAAGGAAAGATCATCTTTTCACTGGCCCAGCCTGACCAGGTTCAACTAGCTGTGGCTAATTTGTCAACTTTGCATTTTGACTCTCTCTCTTGCTCTCGCCATTTCTTGCAGGTATTTGGTGCTGGAACATGTTTCTGGAGGGGAGCTCTTTGACTACCTGGTGAAAAAAGGAAGACTGACCCCTAAAGAAGCGCGGAAGTTTTTCAGACAGATTATATCAGCGCTTGACTTCTGTCATAGTCACTCTATCTGGTGAGATATGCCATACTAATGTGTCTCACTCGTCAAATTTCCCATTTCATATTTGTAAACCCTTTATTTAAGCAAATACATTCTGAACAGTCTAGAATATTTGTATATACATTTTGTGATTCATGAACTGTAATGGGATGGGTCATATGTCTCATTTACTTCAGTTAATTGTCTTTATTAAGAAAGACTCATTTATCTTTAATTTCTAAAACAGATTTGAATGGTATAACCACACCTGCTTGCTGACCTTATGAAAGATATTGAGCATAAGGCCTTACCATACTTTTAATGTGCTCTCGCACACTAGGTGTGTGGCCTGTTTTTGTGACATTTAGATGTTCGGTTTGTGTTGCTCTGTTGAAATTGCACACATGCGGTGGCAGCTGCTGTCTACCTGAGGCCCTGCCACCCCTAAAGCCTGACCTTTGCTCATGTGTGTCATGTAGACACCAGCTGCCATACCGCATTGTTTATCAGCATACTTGCTCAGGAGGAGACGTCGCACAGAATGCCTGTGCCAGGGCTACGGGTGTGATGAGAGTGGGACGGTCGGAGCCGGCGGGGTGGCGCTGGGGCCCGAGATCCACTCGGAGAGCATGCTGGCGGCAGGGCAGCAGAGCAGGGAACTCCTGCACACCTGATTGGAGCTCGGAATCGCAATTTCCGCAGACATGGAAATGAGCCGCTGTTTTACCCAAGGCTCCCAAAGCCTTAGACTGGCTGAGATCAGGACCTCTCCTGTGGAAGATTTACTTTTTCTGTGTCTCGGGCTATATCCATATTATATAATGATCCATATTCTGCATACTGCTATATGCGCCTTCTGTGTTCTGTAATATTGCTTTGGCAATATGACCATGGGGTCCTCTGCTAATGAAGTGAACTGAACTTAGAGAAGGAAGGAGGGAGAGAGTGAGAGAGAGATGACAACAAGAGAGCAGGGAGAACAGGTTCTGGTGTATAATGTATAATTTGTGTTGCATGTTAAAGTCACAGGGACCTGAAGCCTGAGAATTTGTTATTGGATGAGAAGAATAACATTCGAATCGCTGACTTCGGCATGGCTTCGCTACAGGTTGGAGACCGTCTGCTAGAAACCAGCTGTGGGTGAGTATCGTGTGTGTTTGTGTGGGTGTGGGTGTGGGTGTGTGTGTGTGTGTCAAATGTTTTAACAAGTGTTCTCAAACTAAAGAAAAACCATTGGTCTGCAATTCTGTTCCCAAATGTGGTCACAGTATAAGGTATGACCAAAGAATTACAACTTTCTTGTTCAAGTAGGATCCACCCCTCCATTGTTACCTGTGATAGTGGGTAGTGAGAAAGTTCAGTATTCATGGCAGAGTGCAATGAGACTGTACAGTACTGATTGCAGACTGCAGTGAGACAGCACAGTATTGATAGCAGAGTGCAGTCAGACAGTACAAAACTGATGGCAGACTGCAGTGAGACTGTACATTGCTGACAGCACAGAGTGCAGTGAGACAGTACAGTACTGATGGCAGAGTGCAGTAAGACAGTACAGTGCTGACAGCAGAGTGCAGTAAGACAGTACGGTGCTGACAGCAGAGTGCAGTGAGACAGTACAGTACTGATGGCAGAGTGCAGTAAGACAGTACAGTGCTGACAGCGCAGAGTGCAGTAAGACAGTACGGTGCTGACAGCACAGAGTGCA
Organism: Albula goreensis; assembly: GCA_022829145.1. NCBI lineage: Eukaryota > Metazoa > Chordata > Actinopteri > Albuliformes > Albulidae > Albula > Albula goreensis. The sequence goes on along the minus strand of CM040762.1, from coordinate 25,880,256 downwards.
GTGAGACAGTACAGTACTGATGGCAGAGTGCAGTAAGACAGTACAGTGCTGACAGCAGAGTGCAGTGAGACAGTACAGTGCTGACAGCAGAGTGCAGTAAGACAGTACTGATAGTACAGTGAAAGTGAAACTCTGTACCACTGCCGTCAGCTGATCTTTGGAAACTTTTTCATTTGATGAGATACGTCATTTTGTGATCCGCTTAACCAGCACTGTCCGAGCCGGTGCCGTGCCGGCTTGCATTCCTTTTCTGTCTCATTAACGTTTCATGATTTTCTCTGTATCTGAGAAGTTTTGAATGTTGAGCCAAGAGTATGTGCGGACAAACTTTACTAAGTGTATTTAAAGGCTGCTGTTTTGTAAAGTCAGGCATCAGATTTCATTATCAGAAAGAAACACTTTTTTTGATTCCATGGTGTCAAACAGACACTTTTTTCTTGAGATTTTTCGCTAATCATCCACGTTGGCCAAAAAAAGGTTACATAAGAGGATACGTGAAGGATTTCCAAGTAGAATACCTATTAGCCTATAATCACCTTGCATTAATAGATTGTGCACTGTGTAAGTATTTTGTGTTTTGGCTGAAGGGAAACTGGCATCATAGATAGATGTGGAGTGAGAGGTGTGCGAGTAGGAGAGATTGTAATGTGGATGCAGCTGATTTCTCCTGACTCTCAGGAACAGAGGAGCAGGTTGAACTCTGCTCTTATCTTGGTATCCTTTGACCACATCATTATAAACATAGCTAAAGATTATTTACTTTCCTCTACTTTTCTGCACTCCTGTGTAGAAACAATTTGCGTATAATGAAGTGATTTTCATAAGACGGCAGTGTTATTCCTTTATGGGCGAACCCTGGCAAAGAGGAACCCCTCCATACCGAGGGTCAGTAGCTCCAGTCTGTGCTGGCCTCACACTCAATAAGCCTGCTGTTTTTTAACAATGCATGTTTCACAGACTAAAGAATAAACTCTGCCTCTGTTTATCAACGCTTGTCACGCTTGTGGAGTGCATCACTGTACAAGTTAGTTTTTTTTTTTTTTTCTTGATTTCTGTTCTTATGGTTTGCTTTCAATGTTTGATGCCTGGTGTGGTTTTGATGCTTGTTACCTGTTAGATCCTTGAACAGAGTGTGTATAATGCAGAACATCAGAGCTCCATGTGGTTTACCAGCTAGGGCGTTTGCATAGCCTTGACGTGGTCGTTCCAATCCCAGCTGTGCCACAGCTTGGTTCAAATGATGAAGAAAAATGGTGTTCCAGTTTTCTAAATCAGTCATGCTTATGATGGGTTTTACAGAACAAAGTTGTTTGCTACATAAAGTTGTCACTTTTGTGCAACTCCATTTGCCCTTGAGTTTTTGTGTTGCTTTGTTGTGTTTCCATGTCAGTAAAAGGGATTTTTCAACATTTTAGCCATTAAAACCTTCTGTTTACTTACCTAGAGAATATAAAACCCACTGGTTGTTGGCGTTCAACCAGTACTACACCCCTTGTTTTACATTGCCATAGGACTTTTCAGGAGTTGCAGTGTGACCTAGCGGACACGATCTCACAGCTGACAAGCTACTAGTCTCTAAACACACAATCATTTCCAGCCAGAAACATTCCCAGAGCTTGTTAAGCTGAAGACATCAAGAATGCTTTTGCAATTACAATGCAGTGAATTTCTTTCATGGTTTCTCCAAATTGAACAAACATAAATTACAATGGTACCACTGGGTGTCTGTACTCTTGGTAAGTAAATGGAAGGACTTAATTGCCACCATGTTGGACTCTCCAGGACTGTGCATGTGTGTAGTGAGCAAGTGTGGGAATAAATCTCTGTTTGTTTTTCAGATCTCCACACTATGCATGTCCAGAAGTGATCAGGGTAAGCCAGCATCGACTCTATCCACAACATTCTGATATTAAGATCTGCTGTGAATCTTTCTGCCCCCCAATTAGCTTTAACACATATGGGCTTTGGAGTTACCGTGTACTCACGTATTAGCCTCATTACCTTTAATACATATGGGCTATGGAGTTACAGTATGGCCCCTCCTATGACAGAATGCTCCCCTACTCAGTTACAACTGCAGCACTGGGTGTAGAGCAATTCACGTTGCTGAAAACATGCTCTTTAAGTGGATTTATACACAATTATGGTTTGGCTCATTGAAATTTGCTTTGTATTTGCCATTTTCCACAAGTGGTTTAATTTAATGGTCTCCACACCTGGTGCATGTAGGACTGATTTTACTGATTTCAGCTGTAAGTCTGTTAACATTGTGAGATGTGCACTAATGTTACCCACATTATACACTGTCCCATGTAAAATAGTTAGCTACATACTGTGCATTGAGTGTTTAAGTTGTTGGAATGAAATCCAGCACACGCAGGCTTACAGGATTTCGAGCAGCAGTAGGATACCGTAAGGAAACAAGGCTGTGTTGACTGTGTGTAAACAGCGCCCTCTTTTGGCACAGGGTGAGAAGTATGACGGCAGGAGGGCAGATGTGTGGAGCTGTGGGGTCATCCTCTTTGCTCTGCTGGTGGTAGGGAGAGCTCTCTCTCTCTTTATGCTGTCTCTGCCTGTTTCTGCGCTGTCTCTGCCCGTTTCAGCACTGTCTCTGCACGTTTCTGTTCTGTCTCTGCCCGTTTACACACTGTCTTTGCCTGTTTCTGCTAAGTCTTTGCCTGTTTCTGCTAAGTCTTTGCCTGTTTCAGCTCTGTCTCTATTTCCGCTCTGACTGTCTACTTTGATTTGTGTATTAATACTATTTTTGTAACTTGAATTTTCAAACCATTTTACACACTGTTCCAGTTTTACAGGCAACCCCATGTTTCTCACTACCCACGGTTTTACGCGATGCTAGTGTCGGTACCTCTATATCAATACGAATTCAATACCTTAGGCTGTGTTCACATGTGGTGTTGATAGCCAGTGCCTATACAGGTAATTCTATGGGAAGCAGCCTCTTTATAAAAGTGCTGCTGCCTGCTGCTTTTTGGTAGAAAAGAACATTGAAAGAAGTTCACCTTCAAAATACCAAGTGACATCAACTGCTTTTTTTTAATCGAAGATGGAGAGACACAAGATTGCTGGTTGAGAGATTAGTATTGTTGGTGAATATAAGTAGTGAAGAACTATATGGCATACTAACATATATTATGTCTGTATTTACCAGCCCTCCCCAGTACTTTTCCACTGTTGTTCTGTAATGTTTCTTATTACCCAAATATCATTGTACTTTTCCACTGTTGTTCTGTAATGTTTCTTATTACACTATCTTATTTTGCAAGCGTATCATTCATGATTCACATAACATTTTATTGCATACATACACTTCTTCCCCATCACCCTCTGTTGCCTAGATGTTGCTTTTTAAATTCTCCATATGTCTACACTAGCTAGCCATCTAGTTTTGTATCAAATAGTTATATGTTGAGAAAATAACCTACCCAGAAACTTGAAAATAGCTAGCTAGCCACTACGATTGGATACTAAGCAGAACTGAGCGCACGCTGGGGCTGCTTTTTCATATCAACTCAAAAAACTATCTAGTGGACAACTCTTAAGCTCTTTGTCAGTTTCCATTTCTGTAGGAACATGTAACTGTAAGTATTCAATCTCCTGGATTCTAATACAGGAGACACAAGACTTTCACCAATGGCTCAATTTGTGTTTTGAATGTTAATTTTAATCAAATGTGCTCCTGTTTTGCATGTTAATTTTAATCAAACTTGCTCCCGTTTTGATTGTTAATTTTAATCAAACTTGCTCCTGTTTTGAATGTTAATTTTAATCAAACGTGCTTCTTGTTTTGAATGTTAATTTTAATAATCTGAGTTGCACATAACTCTCACAACTGCATGTGTCTTTAAAATATCTGGAGAAGAAGGACTGCATTCCTCCCACAGTCAGGTCACATGGAGACATGCATGGATCAAAGTGAGAGTGTATTTGATTAAATGGTGGATGACGTTGGTTTGTGCGAAAATGGGGCGGGCTGGCAGTGTCTGTGCAGTGAGCTCTGTCTCTCCCTGCCTGATCCCAGGGTGCTTTGCCCTTCGACCATGATAACCTGAGGCAGCTGCTGGAGAAGGTGAAGAGCGGGGTGTTCCACATGCCCCATTTCATACCCCCCGACTGCCAGGCTCTGCTCAAGGGCATGATCGAGGTCAACCCTGACAAGAGGCTCACAGTATGTATCTGAACCCCGAAAACAGGCTGTCTGTGTGTCTGCACCCTAATGAACACCTGGCGGTGTGTGTCTGCACTCCCCTATAAGAGGGTCTACTGAAACAGATGGATTGCCACCAGTCAAAAAGACTGTTGCAGTGACTGACCGCTACTGACAGACTGACACAGTCACTGGCTGTGTACTGAGTGACCGCTTTTTGATTTTCATTTACTGATCAACACAGCTCACACTAACTGAACCACTTAATGATGGATACTGTTTTTTTTAGTCAGGATTAGTGTGGTGTTATTGACACACTGACACACTTAATGACTCATACTGTTGTTTTTTTAATCAGTATTAGTGTGGTGTTGATTGACACACTGACACACTTAATGACTCATACTGTTGTTTTTTTAATCAGGATTAGTGTGGTGTTGATTGACACACTGACACACTTAATGACTCATACTGTTGTTTTTTAATCAGTATTAGTGTAGTGTTGATCAACACACCGACACACTGAGTGAGACTCTGATTTGGGTTTTGTATTTAAATCGAATTACGTATGTCACTGTATATAGGAGCACCTGCTCAGTGTGTAATGGTAATATTGATATGCTCACATATGTGGTGAAATCATGATAAACACTGAAACTCACACCACTTACTCACAAACTCACATATTTCAGAGTCCCCAGTCACCTCAACCATTGCGAAGACTGTCAAAGACACTGAGAACATGTTTAATTCTAAATGTTTATTTCATTAACTTAGCGTTATCAGTGCTAGTGCATATCTGTAGTGTCCTGCTTGTCAGTTTTGCAAAAACTATATTATATGATGCATTGACTGCTAATTTTTCTCTTTGTTTATAGCTTGAAGCAATACAAAAACACTCTTGGTATCTGTAAGTATACATTTTTCAGACAGAATTATCTCCGATAGTGCCTGTTGCTGCTTACTGAACCTTTCCCTTCATCCTCTCAGCCTGCACAGTAACCATCTCTCCCCCTCCCCACCCACAGGGGGGCCAGGAACGAGCCCTGTCCCGAGCAGCCTCCCCCTCGGAGGGTCTGCGTGAAGCGGATCCTGTCTCTCACGGAGCTGGACCCCGACGTTCTGGAAAGCATGCATTCTCTGGGCTGTTTCAGAGATAGGGTTAAACTCACCCGCGACCTGCAGTGTGAAGAGTGAGACCCCAAAACTTCAACTTCATTAGACGCTCATCTTTACTCATAAGCAACATCAGTGTCACTGCACACACCCTGCATGATAAATACAGCAGGAATATATTTATTATGCAGTATCTATGTCTCAGTGTCAGTATATTTGTAATACTGTATCTATGTCTCAGTGTCTGCATATGTATAATACAGTATCCGTTTCAGTGTCAGTATATGTATAATTCAGTGTTGGCATACAGATAATGATGTAAAGCATTTGAGTGTGGATGTAATCTCCAAGTGCCAATACATACATACATTACATAGATTTAGTGTTCCATGCTCTAAGAAGAACCAGATATATCACCTGTAGTTCGACAGTGGTGTTGCACAAATTGGCAATTTGGAAATTGGCAATTTTCTTCATTGTTCATAATATTTTTGCTTATTTTTATTTATTATAAAATAATATATTTATTATTATTTGTGTTTATAATATTTTTGCAACAAAAAAGTTGTGCATGCTCCAGGTTTTGACATTTTTTTATTTATGCAGTTTATGCAGAACTATAATTAGAAATGCATTGTTTTATGAATGATAGTTGCAATGAAATTCTATGACACAAATGGTTTACTTTCAGTGATCATTTTAGTTCAAAGACAAACTGAATGATTAGCCTAACCTGCGTTGTGTTAAAATTAGTTAGAACCTCAGCTGTCGTAATGAAGAGACCTTCCTCTCCCGATCTCTGCCAGAGATAATCAGGAGAAGATGATCTACTATCTCCTCCTGGATCGCAAAGAGAGGTACCCCAGCTGTGAGGATGAAGACCTGCCCCCCCGAAACGACATAGGTAAGAACTCCCCTGTCAGTTTCCTGCTCTCTGTGAAAGCCCCTGTCAGTGTCATCTGTGTCCTGCTCTCTGTGACAGTCTGTCAGTGCCCAGCTCTCTGTGAAAGCCTGTCAGTGTCCTGCTCTCTTTGAAAGTCTGTCAGTGTCCTGCTCTCTGTGAAAGCCCCTGTAAGTGGCATGCTGTCTGTGAAAGCTCCTTTCAGTGCCCTGCTCTCTGTGAAAGCCCCTTATTTTACCGGTGAGAGAGTCTTTGTCCTGCTTTCTGTGAAACCCTGTCAGTGTCCTGCTGTCTGTGAAAGCCTGTCAGTGTCCTGCGATTTGTGAAAGCCCCATCTCTTACTGGCGAGAGAGTCTGTGCCCTGCTCTCTGTGAAAGCCCCTGTCAGTGTGCTGAAGAGCACAATCTCTTAACTTGTAGGCTTACATGTCTTGGATGTACTGCATTTTATTTAATACACACCGTAATTATTCAGCTCAGATCTCAAAATACAAATGAATTGCTGGTTTGTAGGTAACACATAATGAAGGTTTGTGGTCTGCTGTGTTTAGTTTCAGTGTGCAGGGCCAGCCTAGGTGCTGACCTGCAGGCTGCAGGTTACTCTGCTCCTCTGCCCTCTCAGACAGCATGTGCATCTGTGTGGAGGACTGAGCCTGCCATGTTTCCCAGCATCCCCTCTGTCTCTGTGCCCCAGCGGATCCCCCCCTCAAGCGCGTGGACTCGCCCATGCTGACCCGGCACGGGCGGTGTCGGCCGGAGCGGAAGAGCCTGGAGGTGCTGAGTGTGACGGAGCAGGGCTCCCCCACGCCCCCTCGCCGCGCGCTTGACACTGCTGCGCACAGCCAGAGGTTAGAGGTCAAACCTGAGGCGTGGCTAACTTCAGCATGTACATCCTTTCATTGAAAATGCCATAACAAGTGGATGATGAAGTGTCTAACATTAAATATCTGAATCCTAATGGCCATAACATGGCTGCAGTACTGAACTGTTTCTAGGGGTAACAGGTAGTCTGGGCCGTACTATGCTGTTGTTGAGGTAAGAGGGAGAGTTGGAAGTGCTGCACTGTTTTGGGGGTAACATGGAGACTGGGCGATGCTGTGCTGTTTTGGGAGGAGCAGGAAGATTGGGAGGTGCTGCCCTTTTTTGGGGGTAACGGGGAGAGTGGGAGGTGCTGTGCTGTCTCCAGGGTGAACAGAGAGAGAGGTACTGTGCTGTTTTGGGAATAACAGGGAGAGAGGGAGGAGCGGGGCTGTTTCCAGGGGTAATGGGGAAAGTGGGAGGTGCTGCGCTGTTTCCAGGGGTAACAGGGTGAGTGGGAGGTGGCTTTACCTTTTTACAGGTGTAACAGGGAGAGTGGGAGGAGCGGGGCTGTTTCCAGGGGTAAGAGGGAGAGTGGGAGGGGCGGCGCTGTCTCCAGGGGTAACAGGGTGAGTGGGAGGTGGCTGTACCTTTCTCCAGGTGTAACAGGGAGAGTGGGAGGAGCGGCGCTGTCTCCAGGGATAACACGACTGCAAGGCCATTCTTTTGTTCCTTAATGGCCTACATGTGTGATAACAGCCTCTGTAGCGGTGGAAACCGTTCTAACCCAGCTAGCTCTAAAGCCGCTGGTTATTTACTGAGCACTTCCTGTGTGAACTTAAATTAATGAGCAAATGGGATTTTATGTGGTTTTATTGTGAAATTGCCCTCAGTACTGTTCAGATATTACAACAGAGACTACAAGACTCTCATATGTAATACTGTTAGACTATTTGTATGTGAATATGAAAAGTGTATTCTTAGATGGAAACTGGGCTGAATAAGATGATGATGAAGTCACATTGCTTTGAGTGTGTATTGTGGTAATGAGGAGTGGTGGTTGAACTAAGGCTTCATGGACACTGTCAGGGTGGAGCTACACTCTACTGTTACACATTGACTTGTTTCAACCAATAAAAACATTTTTGTCATAAAATGTCATGGTGAGTGCTCTAAGTCATTGAGTCATTGATACTGCATGGTATGACTGACTGGTGTTCTACCACTGTGCTTCCCCCAGATCCCGTTCGGTCAGTGGTGCCTCCACTGGTCTCTCCTCCAGTCCTCTCAGCAGTCCCAGGGTAAGTTATTATTGGCCTACACTTTTAGTTAAAGTAAATGGCTCTGCAGGACCCAGTATCATACACATGTATTTCACCTCTTTAGTCAAACCCACTCAAAACATTACATATTATGTCAAACAGTTATACCTGTCACATACTGTTTTTAGAAGTTGTCATCTATAGAATGTCCAAAATGGGCTATGACACACAGGTAATGAAACAGTACAGTGTAATTGCTGTTACACAGAAACATATCGCAAACCATGGAAAGTTTTGTGTTAACGACTGTCCATTGCACTCCATACTGTCCCATTCTGAGTCATGAAACATGCCATAGACCCTGTCTGTGTCATACAGCTCACTCAACCTGGTTTGGATAGTATAGTGAGGCTAATCACAAATACACATGGAAAGGAGATGAGTTTTTAATGCGTATTCATGCTGTCACAAGGTGATATGCTTTGGCTTCTAGTATTCTCTTTTCTGTTGACACTATTATACTGGCTGTATTTTGCCAATACAATTTGCACATACATAGACTCTGATAAATTCCATATTTTTAATACCTTGAGTTTTTTTTATTATTCCATAGGCAATGGATATTAATGTGTACCTTTTAAGCACATGCATTTCTATAAGATGGCTTCCTTATTTACAGTATAATTTTTCATTAGAATGATAATCATAATTCATAACTCTCATGTCCATTACTCTTTACATTTTTCCATTTTTCCTTCTCTCTTTTCCATCTCTCTGTCTCCCCTCCCTTGTCCTACCAGAGCCCAGTTTTCACTTTCAGCCAATCAGAAGTTACTTCTGCCACCACCTCCCAGTCTAAGGACCCCAAACCAGGAAGCGCCACACCACGGGCGGCCCTACGTGCACCCGACCAAAAAACCCAAACTCTGCCCTCCAAAGCCCCCTCTGATCGCCCCCACCTCCAGTCCATGAAGTCGCTACCGCTCCAAACACCCCGATCTCCATCCCCATCTCCCTCCCCACTCCTCTCCCCCATCCCTCGATTCTTCTTCCCCACTCCGTCCGTTCTCAAGTCCGTGACCAAGACTGTCCATCCTAACTCTGGCCATCCTAACACTGTGTCACAGGTCACCCCGCAGGGCTCTCCACTGCCCACCCCGCTCGGCACCCCCGTCCACCACCCCCACCACCCCCAGGCTCCCCCCACGCCCCCTTCCTCCTCCTCTTCGTCCTCCTCTTCGCGGGCAGAGGGTGGAGGAGTCGGGGGTGGATCCCTCTCCCTGACCCCGCCCTCCAGTCCTGGGGGTGGAGGCATGGCGGCCAGTAGCTCCGCCCACTGGAGGACACGCCTCAACTCCTTTAAGAACAACCTCCTGGGCTCACCCCGCTTCCACCGCCGCAAGCTGCAGGGTGAGTGGGACTCAGTGGGGTGCTTCCACCATGTCAGCCTGGCCTATCCAGCCAGAGGAATGTCTGAGTTATACCTACTGCTGGTATCTAAGAATGTCTGAAAATGATCAGTTGTTTATAATATTTTACAGCTTTGCTTCACTCTGTAAGCTAGAGTTGACTAGAAATACCACTAGTCATATGGACTATATATGATCTTTTGCAGTCAGTGATGTCTTGGCCAGAGTTTCAAGTGACTGAAAAACCCTGGCTGTGTCAGTGCTGGGTCTGGTACAGAACACAGAGTGATTACTACATTTATACATAGTCTTCAGGTCTCTGTGCTCGTGTGGGCATGGATGGCACAGAGTTGCATCATAGAGAGTGAGGAAGTAGCAAGGACAATGCATGGCTCATACAGTGAGATTAACACTCTCTCTCTTTGAGACACAGCTCACGCAGTGAGATTAACATGCTCTCTTTGAGACACAGCCCACACAGTAAGATTAACATGCTCTCTCTTTGAGACACAGCTCACACAGTGAGATTAACATGCTCTCCCTTTGAGACACAGCTCACACAGTGAGATTAACATGCTCCCTTTGAGACACAGCCCACACAGTGACATTAACATGCACTCTTTGAGACAAAGCTCACACAGTGAGATTAACATGCTCTCTTTGAGACACAGCTCACACAGTGATATTAACATGCTCCATTTGAGACACAGCCCACACAGTGAGATTAACATGCTCCATTTGAGACACAGCCCACACAGTGAGATTAACATGCTCTGTTTGAGACACAGCCCACACAGTGAGATTAACATGCTCCCTTTGAGACAAAGCTCACACAGTGCGTTTAACATGCTCTCTTTGAGACAAAGCTCACACAGTGAGATTAACATGCTCTCTTTGAGACAAAGCTCACACAGTGAGATTAACATGCTCCCTTTGAGACACAGCTCACACAGTGAGATTAGCATGCTCCCTTTGAGACACAGCCCACACAGTGAGATTAACATGCTCTCTTTGAGACAAAGCTCACACAGTGAGATTAACATGCTCTCTTTGAGACACAGCTCACACAGTGAGATTAACATGCTCTCTTTGAGACAAAGCTCACACAGTGCGATTAACATGCTCTCTTTGAGACAAAGCTCACACAGTGAGATTAACATGCTCTCTTTGAGACACAGCCCACACAGTGAGATTAACATGCTCCATTTGAGACACAGCCCACACAGTGAGATTAACATGCTCCCTTTGAGACACAGCTCACACAGTGAGATTAGCATGCTCCCATTGAGACACAGCCCACACAGTGAGATTAACACGCTCCATTTGAGACACAGCCCACACAGTGAGATTAACATGCTCTGTTTGAGACACAGCCCACACAGTGAGATTAACATGCTCCCTTTGAGACAAAGCTCACACAGTGCGTTTAACATGCTCTCTTTGAGACAAAGCTCACACAGTGAGATTAACATGCTCTCTTTGAGACAAAGCTCACACAGTGAGATTAACACGCTCTCTTTGAGACAAAGCTCACACAGTGATATTAACATGCTCTCTTTGAGACACAGCCCACACAGTGAGATTAACATGCTCTCTTTGAGACACAGCTCACACAGTGAGATTAACATGCTCTCTTTGAGACACAGCTCACACAGTGAGATTAACATGCTCTCTTTGAGACAAAGCTCACACAGTGCGATTAACATGCTCTCTTTGAGACAAAGCTCACACAGTGAGATTAACATGCTCTCTTTGAGACAAAGCTCACACAGTGAGATTAACATGCTCTCTTTGAGACACAGCTCACACAGTGAGATTAACATGCTCTCTTTGAGACACAGCTCACACAGTGAGATTAACATGCTCTCTTTGAGACCCAGCTCACACAGTGATATTAACATGCTCTCTTTGAGACACAGCTCACACAGTGAGATTAACATGCTCCCTTTGAGACACAGCTCACACAGTGAGATTAGCATGCTCCCTTTGAGACACAGCCCACACAGTGAGATTAACATGCTCTCTTTGAGACAAAGCTCACACAGTGATATTAACATGCTCTCTCTTTCTTTGTTAGTGCCTACATCTGAGGACATGTCTAGCCTGACTCCAGAGTCCAGTCCTGAGTGAGTACCGCATGTTAGCTCTGTGTTTAACACAGGGGTGTGTGGTGTTAGTAGGGTTTGTGTGTGTATATGTCACCGGCCTCAGACCTAGGGGACCCTAGGCGAGGTACAAATCAAACTCATCTGACGGAAAATAGAGAAGTGGAGATGTTAGTGTGTTTGATCAGTTCTGTGGTGGTTTTAATTCTGTTTGCATTTCCTTTATTCAACATCTTCAGCAATATATCACAATAGATTTTTGCATTTAATAAGATGCACTTCACTTAATTTAACAACATTGATCAACATTAAACAACACAAAAATACCAAAATACACTCTCCTCATTCACATATAGGATTACGTTGATTCAACTGTAGCATAAAGTAGCATAAAGCTGCTTCTGGCTAACTACAAATAATGTTCACAGTAACTACGGTACATTAGCTCTTCAATGTATATCTAACATAAAAGAAAAACTCACCTTGCCAGATTTGCGACATTACAAAGAAGGCAGCATGACAAAGTACTCAGGGTTTACACACCAATGAACTCAAAATAAACTGAGATTATTCCCTTTTCAAAGCTGTAATGACATCAGACTTGCTCAAATTCACACAAACCAACAACAAAAGCGAAAAGCAAAAGCAAAGAAACATTTTACTACTTACTACTGAGTTAGTCAGTGGCAAACAGTTGCATCCTGTTTAACATCTTTTCTTACCTCAGTCTTATAAAATGTTGTAAAACAGCTCCAAATCACATAGTTATTTTCTCTGACCATTTCTACGCGTATTTTAAAAGTTAAATAACTATAACATTGTTTTTTTTCTGCAAGTTTCACCAGATATCTGCTCGTAACCTCTACTCCCCGCCAACTTGTGTAGATTTATCTATTAGCATTTTGTAGCATGACAAAATACTTTATAGTACTGCTTTCATCTATAATGCATTTTAAATAATATACTAATACCACTACTACTACTACTACTAATAATAATAGTAAAAATACCCCCATAAGTGGCAGTTATGGGGACAAAGTGACGTGGCTGAAATCTGATTGGCTGATGGTGGCCATATTTTTTGAGCGATCAGCTTGTCTTTATAAACTTTAATAGGACTTTTGACCAAGACACGGTATGTATAAATGTGAACTAAAACTGGTTTAGGAGTTATGACCATTTGTTTGCTATAGCACTACATATTGACAAATTTGCAGACTTAAGCTTCATCAGTGGTAGCCATGTCTCATGTTTTGTGATGCAGTTGCATTCAGGAGTTAGATCTCATTATATTAATGGAAGCCAGCTCAAAATTCATTGACTTACTGTGGCCATTCTTTGGCTTTGCTTTTGTTATAGAATATTTCAAGAAATTGGTCTGAAGATTCTGTGCAAATTGGACACATAGTGTAGGAGGAAATGGATTTTAAAGATTTTACAAAAAAATAAAAATTGTGGAAATCCAATATACCACAACCAGGATAAATGTGTCAAAAGTTATGACCTGTTAAATTTGCACATATGTCACTTTTCTCTACAGCACCACCATTGGGACAATTGGAGAAATGTCCATGCCGATTGCTATTTTTGTATCCTCCCAAGGTTCATGATGATTGGTCAAAGTTAATTCAGGGCTGCTGAAATTTGATTGGCTGGTGCTGGCCATCTTGTTTGAGCTATTAAGTTGTCCTTATGTGCTTTATTAGGAAATTTGTTTACAACTCAGCATGCAAAATGTTAACTTATTCTGGGAATTGGTTTAGGAGTTATGACCATTTGTTTGCTGTAGTGCCACCTATTGGCAAACTGACACCACATTTTGTAGGCTTAAACCTCATGTCCTATGTATATTCTCAAATTTCTTTCTTTTTGCTGCATTGAAAGATATTAGACTGACGATGCTGTGAACCAAATTTTGTGCAAATTGGACAAACCGTGTAAGAGGAGAGATTTTAAATGTTTTTCAAAAAATTCAAAATGGTTGAAAATCCAATATAGTATGTCATTTTGGTCCAAGATGCATATTTGTTCATCTGGAACCAGGGAATCTGGAATAAAAAGAATTTCGACTCTAGGTCAAACATTTCAAGAGTTATTGGCCAAAACGTGTTTTGGCTTGCTATAGCGCTACCATGTGGCCAATCAGGGCAATTTTTTAAACCTGATTAGTGGGTGACCATAGGAACCTAGCTGCCAAGTAGGTTGTATTGCATATATAGATTTTGCTTTGCAAACACTTTTAGGGCAGAAAAATAATAATGATAAAAAAAATAATAATAAAAATCAGAACAAGACCAATTGTGTTTCAGCACTGTGTGTGAAACACAGGAGTGCACAGTGTTGTGCGTGTGTGTGTGTGTGTGTGTGTGTCACAGGGGTGTTTGGTGTTGCAGTGTGTGTGTTGGATTCCAGGCTCACCCTTTGTGTGTTTACAGGCTGGCAAAGAGGTCCTGGTTCGGTAACTTCATCAGTCTGGAGAAGGAGGAACAGATCTTTGTGGTGATCAGAGACAAGCCCCTCAGCTCCATCAAAGCGGACATCGTCCACGCGTTCCTCTCTGTGAGTCACCCTCTATCTCCCCACCCCCCCGTCATCATTTCTCACCCTCACTCCTCACTCTTTCCTCTTGTTCGTTTTTCTAACAGCATTGAGGCCTGTTTTTTCCACTCCCCTGTGATTGTGAGGAGTTTCTTAATTCCGTCTCAATCCACTCCACTTCCCTGTGTGTGTGTGTGTGTGTGTGTGTGTGTGTGTGTGTGTGCGCGTGCGCATGGCTCCTACTGCGCTCTGTTCACCTGTCACACCTCACCAGCTGCATTACCACATCTCGCCACTATGACAGAGCGGCACTAGAGAGCTCCATGCACGCATGCCCTGTGGTGTTAACCTCCCTCTCCCTCTCCCTCTGTTCCAGATCCCCTCCCTCAGTCACAGTGTCATCTCCCAGACCACTTTCAGAGCAGAGTACAAGTCTTCTGGGGGCCCCTCTGTCTTCCAAAAGCCTGTCAAGTTCCAAGTGGACATCGCCTTCTTCGAGGGAGACAGGGAGCGAGAGAGAGGGAGAACAGAGAGGGAGGGCAAGAGGGAGACTGGCATCTACAGTGTGACTTTCACCCTCTTATCTGGTATGCAGGGAGACAGGGAGGGTGAGAGGGAGGGACAGAAAGAGAGAGATACAGAGAAAGGGAAGGTGCGAGAAGCTGGCTCCACCTCGTGGGTGCCTGTCTGACTGGCACACTGAGAAATGCCATCTCATGCCGTCTGTACAAATCAGCATTTTCACGCTCAAAGTGCAGCTAGAGGTTAGAGGTAGAGGTAACCCTTTTGGGAAATAAATGTGATTTTTTCAATAGTGAGTGCATAGCTAAACGATGACTTCTTATTCTGCAAATTACCCATCAAATCCATGATAACTTTGCCAGTAAACATATGTCACATATATTTATAGAGAAGAACTATGTATTATAGTTCTTTTCAATGCAGGCAATATTGCGCATTGTCTACAGTAAATATAGGAAATATCACCAAACTCCACCTGAAACCATCTGTATGTTATCTCATTGTCTGATTTTCTCTTCTAACCAGGTTTCTTTCAGTGACGTCTCCTGCCTCACTGAAAAGTGTGTTTGTTTCATGTTTTCATTTTTTCATTGTCTAATACAGAGCTTATATTTCATACGTTTTTAAAAATATGTAAAGATGTTAAAAATTACCTGAATAATGAGCTGATGTTAGCAACAAAATCAACCTTTCATCATTATTTAATGACAGAATTTTTATAATACACCATATGAATGAGACAGCACTCCACAATGTCAACACCGAAATCAACAAAGCACTGTATTTTTGCAAAACGAGTTTGTAATTTTTGGTTGCTTTCACAAAAACACATTTTTCCATAAAAGTGGGGGCAGGTGAGTGGTTTTGAACCACAGGAGAAAGGGGGTCTATCTGTGTGATGGCAGAGCAGCCAGGAAAAGACACAGAATGGTCGTCTTAAAGACATTAAGCCAACACAGTTATAGTCATGTTGAGTTTGCACATGTTTGTATATTGGATGATTTAGCATTTTATGTAACTACCTTCAACTTAATTTTGTATTATCCACAGCATTATCCCTGTAGTCATTTATGGTATGATGAACTGCTGTGAATGAGTAAATTTATTCACATTTGTGGTTGAAAAAAGTATTGAAACTATGTTTAAGGTGAAAAATATTTTCTGCTTTGGTAATCAGCTGTTACTTCAAAGGGAAAATGATTGCAACTCTTGCTGTGGTTGGCAGGTACTTCCATTTTCCAAACTGCATTTTTATGACAAAGAGACCACAGGAAACATTCATACAAAGAGCCCTTGCTCAGGCCATACAGACACTTATAGAGCACCTTTATGCACAAAATGAAGGATAAACTGAACTTTTTTTTTATGTGACAAAGTATTGTGTTTTGATGCACTTGATTTTGTGGCAGGCTTTTTGCCATTTGAGACCATTAGAGCATTTTCCAGGAAAGCTTGATTGTGTTCAGTGGGTTGTGTTAACTTTAAAAAAGGTTATAAGCAGTAAGAAAATGTTTATAAGCAATAGGAAAATACTGTAATGACTGCTAGGCTGCACATTAAATGATAATCACAGTCTTAATTATATTTACGAAGGGGGGCTGGGAACAGAAGTTATGATTATCAATCTTACACATGTTCTGTGTGTCTGTGTGTGTGCGTGCATGTACATGTCTGTCTATTTGTGTGTGTTGCTGTGTGTATGCCTTGTGTGTGTGCACATTTGTTTTTGTTTGTGTCTATGTGTGGCTGTGTGTTACTGTGTGTATGCTTTGTGTTTTCCATGTGCATGTTTGTGTGTGTGGCTGTGTGTGTGTGTGTGCACGTATGTCTGTGCAGGTCCCAGTCGCAGGTTCAAAAGAGTGGTGGAGACGATCCAAGCCCAGCTGCTCAGCACTCACGATCAGCCCTCTGTGCAAGCCCTCGCAGGTGAGACCCTGATCAGGTACAGGCCCACACCTCTTAACCAGGTGTGCCCCCACACCCACACCTTAACCAGGTACACACCAAGACCCCTTCACCAGGTGCACGCCAACAGACCTTAACCAGGTACATGGTCACACCCCTTAACCAGGTACACGCCCACACCCCCTAACCAAGTGCAGGCCCACAGACCTTAACCAGGTACACGCCTATATTGACACACAGTTGCACCCTCACACTGTAATACCCTCACACAGTCACACTGGCACAGTCACACCCTAACACTGTAATACACTAACACAGTCACACCCTCACACAGTCACACTGACACAGCCACACTGGCGCAGTCGCACCCTCACCCCCACCCCCACCCCGTAATACCCTCAAACAGTCACACCCTCACACTCTTTGTTTAATTTAGCCTTTATTTTACTGGGCGTTACCCCACTGAGGTTAAAAAGCCTTTTCAATTGAGTCCCAGAAAACCAGCAACTCAAACATTCACACATTTAAAAACTCTCTCTTTCCCTCTTTCAGTGTCCTCACACACTCTTTCCCTCTGTCTTTTTACCGGTCAGACGAGAAGAACGGGCAGCTCTCCTCTCGGCCCCCCGGCACCCCGACCCGGCAGAACTCCCGACGGTCCGAAGGAGGAGGGGACCGGGGCGAGCGGGGAGAGTGGGGCGAGCGAGGGGACGGGGCAGGAGTAGGGGGAGGAGGGGGAGCGCCGCAGCGCAGGGGTTCGGCCAAAGACCGGACCAGACTCCTGTCCTCCAACGGGACCCAGGCCCAGCCCTGAGCGGCCCAGCACAGCCTCAACACCTCCACTCCAAGCCCTTTCATTTCTGATGGCAACACAGGAAACTATCCCTCTCATTTCAGCAGGAAAACACGTCTTTCTCCAAAGAAGAAGCATACTTTTACTCGCAGCATGAGATCATGGCATTTTCATTGTTCATCATCGGAAACACAGCGTAACACCTCACAGGAGAGCCTTACGGACACAGAAAAAGCAACGTGAAACGGGAGGTACCGCACCTGTGCATTTGAGCTACTTTTATCAGTCATGACTGGAAGATTAACAAATCGTGAAATCAGTAAAATATGAAAACTAACATGCATTCACTGGGGAAGTGCTGTGAACGTGGGGTTGTCTGAACTCTGCAAATGGAGCGGAATGCATTTGACATGCATGCTAAGCAACTGCTGATGCCTCTCCCCAGAACAGTCAGAAATGGGTTAAAAATGCTTGAGTGAGAAACATGGCATTTCACAGATCAGACTGAAAACTGGATTAAGACAGTCGTGGGGCTGGCTGGATAAGGACAACGTGGTTGACACTAAGGAACAAGAGGATCCATACACACGGAAACCGAGTCAGCCCCAGTAAAGATGGCACAGAGACCAGACTCTTCAACATAAATCCCTCCATATCAAGGAAATGGCTTCTGGAAACCCGGACAACCTTCCCGCATTGGTTTCCCTTCAGAATCTTGGACAAACAATGAAGAGCAGTAACTTGGATTTAACTAGAATTTAAACACAATTAAGCAATCAAACCCAATCAACAGAAATACGCAGGAGTCTGGTATCCTCTGGTGCCGTGTACCTAGGAAGACCTCTCCGACAGTTCACCTGCCAATGAGTCCGTCCAAATATTACTAAACATAATGATGAATATCTGAAGCTAATTTAAGTATAATTCTGACTGTACCTATTTAACTAGTTCTATCTGCGTGAATAAGTTTGGCAGACGCACTCAAACTCAGTGAGTGATCGAGTTAAAGCACCCCAGATTCCTCCAAAGTGAGGCTCTGGCCGTCTCCGCACAGGGGGAGGGAGGAAACCCGATACCCAGAGCTTGCTGAGGGCCCATAGAATAAAAACAGTGGAAGAAAACGACTCAGACTCAGCCTCAGACTTATGAGAGAGTATGAAAAATAATAGAAGCTGCACATTCCTAAAAAAGGGGAAAAAGTTACTAAACCAGTGGATTTCAACTTTTTTGGGTTGATTTTCATCATGTGTTGAGTGCAAGTAAACAAAAATGTTAGTGGAGAAGCTAACCAAGTGAATGTTAAAAATCTATTTAAAATGTATTTATATATTTATTTTTAATTTTATTTATTTTAAAGAGGATGACAGTGAGAAATACAAGCTAAAAATAAGACATGAGACGGTGTAAAATGAGAAGGAACAGGTGCAAAAATTGAACGTGAATTGTGTGTTGCTGATGATGAAAGATGAACCTGGATTTGGATCGTATAAGTGGAAACTGGAAATACGAAGGAGCTAAAATGTGCTCAAATGTGCACGATTTTTTTTACTTTGTAGAAACAAATGCTGCAAAATCCTTCCAGCTAAAATGTTTATTTTGGGGTTTTTTTTATTTTATCAGTAAATATTGAAAAATAAGCATACAACAGCTTTATTTTTCCTTGGGGAAAAAACTAATTCTTCCATGAAATTCTGACATTAAAAAAACAACAACACTAGAACAAGCTAAGAACATGAAAGATGGTGTAGTGCCATTTACTTCCTGTCTGTGAAACTGTTGCAGATCAATATAGAAGTATGGATATGAATGGCAAAATACTCTCTCAGCTTGTCCCATACATAGGCAGTATTCACACACTGACTGCACAATCCACATTTGTGTGTGTGGATGCTCTAGAAACTGAACTCAAACTGGAATGCACAGTTCTACACAGAACCTGCAACATCTCCCACCTTAACACCCATTGTCCCTGCCACACCCAAACATTGATTCTTCATCTGCAACTTCTACAAAGAAAAGCTTCATCCAGGTTTCTGTTTTCTATTTACCCATGATGCACCTTGGATATGCAGCACGACCCAGGATCAGCTCACCCCTGAAAAGCTCAGTGAGCCAGAGTAAAGATGAGGTCACAAACCTGCTCTGTCAGCCTTGTGTTTACTGCTGCAGGGATGTAATGTAAAACAATAGAAATCCCACAGAGCCTCGCCCCCAAGTCCTAATGTATTCTGGTTCCCAGTGCCCATAGTTTACATGTCTTGTATGCAAGGTTTTTCTAGAACAGGTCCTCTTTAATTCTGGTTTAAAATCCAAACTGTGATTTAGGGATATGGTATTGTCTGAACATTTTGACCATTACCATGATATTCTGCATGAAAAGGCACACTGTAACATTTCTTTGCTTTCCTTGGTAAATGTTTAGTACATGCCTGTCGGTCCAGCACAGTTAGAGTCTTTATTTGGAGGAACTTTACCTTCAAGGAAAAATGAGTTCTTTGTCCAGTTGCATATCGTTATATTTTTTTACGTTTTTAATATTCGTTTTGAAAGGAAAGAACCAAAATACAAAAAAAAAAAAAAAATCACGATACACAAATGTCATCAAAAGAAAGACGTTTTTGAATGTTCTGAAGAGGTAGCTGAAGGGAAAATGGGAGAGGAAGTATCATGTCTTTATCAGTCTTTAAGTTTTTACAGATTCCTAAATTGTGTTAGACACATGCACGCTCACACACACACACACACACGTTCCTGCTTACAGTGCTGGATATAAGGGATGCCAGTTAGAGGCGATGGTTAAAGATTCCTGAGTAACACCTCTTTCTCATAACTTGTGTGTATGTTTGTATACACTTACAATATACAAAAGACGAGCTAAAACCTTGCCACCATTTGTGTAAATCTGAACACTGGTGTTCAGAATCATTCACTTTTCCTTCGCTGTCCACCCACTCTGTCTGTAATTCATTCTATCTCCCACCTGTGTGCTTCACCCCCCCACCCCACCCCCACCACACACACTAAATATACCTCAGTCACGTACTTTATCCTTATGCACATTCATACTCAAGTTTTTATTCATTGTATACAGTAATCAAAATCATATCTTGGTTATTGAGCATCATCACTGTAGTCACTTAATGATTATCATTGTTGATTATTCCAGTTCAAACTGTAACGTTTATCCTTTTCCCCTGCCACACAGTAGAACCATTTTTAGTAAAATAAAAAAATGGAAAAAACAAGTAATACTGATGAAAAGAAAAATGTCTGTATTATAATAATTAAAATATGGAAGTGCACTATTATAACTGTTATTGCCTGTCATAAAGAAAACAATGGCATCTGGTTAAAAAAAAACAATATCACCTTATGATTATAAAAATAAACTTTGAAAATGGTGTCTTGAGTCTGGTGCTGCTGGTGATGTCTGTAGCGGTTCTGATCACAGTTTATCAAATGCCATGCAGAAATCCTTCTTCTGTGGAATTAAAGAAGATGTTCTTCTGTGGAATTAAAACATGAAAGTGATCATTTTGGGAGATGACACTAGGAGATTACACTGTTTTGATAAATTACAATTTCCATAAAGACAAGAGTAGTACCTTGTGGATTAGTTTGTTTAAGCATTGGATAAACGAGGTCACAGTTGATTAAATAGTTACTGCGTTATTGCTCTTTGAAGATTTCTCTTTTAGTGCTTGATATGCCTGATGCTTGATTTTGTCCTAAACACTTTCAGTTCCACAGCTGCTAACACCTTTGAAAAACTTGTGCAAGAAACGTGGAGCAGACGTTGCATTTATAGCCCTGCGCTTTTGTGCAGATTGTAGTTCATGTACAAAAATGCACTGTGAAACTCACATTACCACAACAACTAGCTATCTCATATTTTAGTCAAACCTACATGTCCTTGTGTCAACAGCTTTGGAAAATAGCAGATGTTCGTGTCGTTAAGGCTCAAGTGATGTGTTAAAACTTAAACACGTACAGTCTTTTGCTGTACTTTTGATTTGCCTTAAGAACATTTTAGATGTCATCTCTGCTTCGACCCACTTTCTTCGGGTTTACATACATGTGTAACTTAAATGTCATGTGATCACATCCCAGTTGTCCCACTAGGATCTCCGCGGTGACTCAGGCTCCGCCCTCCCGCTATAGATACACTTGAAAATTACCTTTAGCCTACACACGCTTTGATCCTCGTCGCCGCACTCAGCCGCCTGGATCAGTAGCGTTGCGAAAAGAAACCAGCTTGCCTTCGACGGGTACTTTAAAAGCGTAAGAGGAGGGAGGGGAGCCACTATCTTCAGTCGTGTATCAATAGTTACTTTCAACATTATCGCCATCTCAACGAAATCTCAGGTATGTGCTGGAAAATGGCCATCCACATATATCTTTATATCATGTGTGCTTGTCAGGTGCTTTTTATGCTCGCCCTGTACAGTTTGTGTATAGAAGGTGTGGTTGTAGGGTAGGACAAGGGAACAAGATTTTGAAGCAAATTTGAATGAATAGATTTTAGTAACATAGAAAGAACAATAGTTCGCGAAACAACAACTTGTCGAATGGGCCTGTTTATGTGTTGCGTTAAATGTATGTATCTGGAGCTGCTGATATAAACAGTATTGAGAGAATGCTGTACAGCGTTTCTGTGAAGTGGCATACAGAGGTTAGTATTTATGAAATTAGAAATCTGTGCAAAAGCGATAATACTAATATGTTGGAAAAACTAACTTTTTTGCAGCAGAGTGTGTTTTTCTGAGGCTTAATGAAATCAGATCCAACTGTACATAATGTTCATTTATAGATACAGAAATCAGCGTCAGAAAATGAGTGAAAAGCAATAGAGCCACATGTACAATCTGAAATTAGTTCATAGTCTTCTTACTTGGCCAGCACTATATCGGTGTATATTAATCTGGAAATAATGCTTCATATTCTTTTATTTTATTTATTAATGCTCAACGGGCGCAGTTCTAGTCTAATCTTACCTACCCAACTCGTTTGACGAAACGGCCACTTTACAGTTTAAAAACGCAAAAGCTCAGTATTGTGATGTCGAAACAAAGTCGTTGCCGCAGCCGCCTGTTTCCAGGTTTGTGGTTTTTTTTTTTTTTTTTTTTTTTTTTTTTTTTTTTGCCATAACAGCAATATATAATATGCAGAAGTACCAGGATGCTCGTTTATAAATATTTAATAACTGACGACTTAGCCTCATAAATGAATGGTGACAGGACAGTTAACTTCCATCTTTTATTATTATTATTATTATTAAGTCAAAATTATTGTGTGTTTCCTTAATTTGAGCTACTGTAAGGTGAGAAGTGACATAACACCTATCATATTAACACGAAAGCTGTATATTTTTTCTTGTTTGTTGATGTCTGGTCAATTCTTTAATCTGGTATTTATTTTTTAATGCGACTAAACTCAGCTTTGTTGTCATCGTTAGAGATGCATTTTATAATATACTTCGTTTTCTACTTATTTCCACCGGCGGTGGCTGGTGAACACAAAACAGGGGAAGAACAAACTTTTCCTTTATACCTATCATTATGTTAAACCTATTTCCATTTATCTTCCTTGATTAACAATAAA
Organism: Albula goreensis; assembly: GCA_022829145.1. Lineage (NCBI taxonomy): Eukaryota > Metazoa > Chordata > Actinopteri > Albuliformes > Albulidae > Albula > Albula goreensis. The sequence continues at coordinate 25,857,142 of CM040762.1, read as the reverse complement.
CACCAATTGATATAAAGTAAATGGTTTTGAGTTTAATTTTGTAACAGTAATATTTTCTTTACTGATCTGTGTTGCATTTGTAGTATTGTAATTTCTGGATAATTGTAATGTTTGTCCGAAGTCAGGGAATAATTATTTGCTAACCTCAGCTGTAAGATTCTACCATTTTTACCGCGTGAAGCAACACAGATTGGCTGAAATGTGTTCTGTACAGCATGAGATTGATTAAGAGGTATTTCTCTTATATGAATTATAGTGGGCACGTAGTTCCAAAACTTTCTCTCAACCGTGTTTGACATTGTCACTTTCTTTTGTTAGAACGCAAAGACAAGCAATTGCAGAAAAAAAGATTTTAATTTCTACAAAGAATAAACATGGAAGAAACAAGACATTATATCTGTGTATTACATCAGCTTTGGGTGCAGTGGACAATACGTAAAATGCATGAAAACTATGACGTAACTATGATGTAAACTGCATAATTTTTGCAGATCCTTTTAAAGTCACATTATTACTTGAGTTTGGATAAAAGATGAAGTGTATGGTTGTTTAAAGATTAAAAATATGTATGGATATAACAAACATAGCACTAGTTTGCAAAGCACAGCAATTCTATTGAAAAGGAAATTGATAACCATTTACTCTATTTATGTCAGCTGGTATTGATTCCTCTGTGAATCATTTGTTTTATGGTTAATAAAGGAGGATAAATGGGAACAGGTTGAAAGTAATGATAAGTTTAAAGGTAAATTTAGTGCCTTTAAACATGATTTACATGACAAAACAGGATGTCTCTGACTGTCTCAGTCGCTATCTCTTTTCATCACGTGTAACAGGTTTTTCTGATACTACGTTTTTTGGCAAGCAGTGTTTGCATTCCAATAGAGCAGGTTCCTCATTCCCCTGTGCCAGACCTGTTTGGTGGGATTTCACTGCCCAGCATTGCTTTATTTTGCTCATTCCCCTGGCTCTTCCCCTTCTCTTCTCTGTATCAGCAGAGCTCAGCATCATAATTATGGTATCAGTTACAGTCCAAAGACTGTCCTTTTCCTTCCTCTGCTATCCACATTATCAGTGTATGCATGGTCTGTGTTGTGTGCATTATCAGTATGTGCAGGGTCTGTGTTGTGTGCATTATCAGTGTGTGTAGGGTCTGTGTTGTGTGCATTATCAGTATGTGTAGGGTCTGTGTTGTGTGCATTATCAGTGTGTACAGGGTCTGTGTTGTGTGCATTATCAGTGTGTGCATGGTCTGTGTTGTGTGCATTATCAGTGTGTGCAGGGTCTGTGTTGTGTGCATTATCAGTGTGTGCAGGGTCTGTGTTGTGTGCATTATCAGTGTGTGTAGGGTCTGTGTTGTGTGCATTATCAGTGTGTGCAGGGTCTGTGTTGTGTGCATTATCAGAGTGTACAGGGTCTGTGTTGTGTGCATTATCAGTGTGTGCAGGGTCTGTGTTGTGTGCATTATCAGTGTGTGCATGGTATGTTGTGTACATTATCAGTGTGTGTAGGGTCTGTGTTGTGTGCATTATCAGAGTGTACACGGTATGTTATGTGCATTATCAGTATGTGCAGGGTCTGTGTTGTGTGCATTATCAGTGTGTACACGGTATGTTATGTGCATTATCAGTATGTGCAGGGTCTGTGTTGTGTACATTATCAGTGTGTGTAGGGTCTGTGTTGTGTGCATTATCAGAGTGTACAGGGTCTGTGTTGTGTACATTATCAGTGTGTGTAGGGTCTGTGTTGTGTGCATTATCAGTGTGTACACGGTATGTTATGTGCATTATCAGTATGTGCAGGGTCTGTGTTGTGTACATTATCAGTGTGTGTAGGGTCTGTGTTGTGTGCATTATCAGTATGTGCAGGGTCTGTGTTGTGTGCATTATCAGTATGTGCAGGGTCTGTGTTGTGTGCATTATCAGTGTGTGTAGGGTCTGTGTTGTGTGCATTATCAGTGTGTGCAGGGTCTGTGTTGTGTGCATTATCAGTCTGTGTTGTGTACATTATCAGTGTGTGTAGGGTCTGTGTTGTGTGCATTATCAGTGTGTGCATGGTCTGTGTTGTGTGCATTATCAGTGTGTGCAGGGTCTGTGTTGTGTACATTATCAGTGTGCATGGTCTGTGTTGTGTGCATTATCAGTGTGTGTGTAGGGTCTGTGTTGTGTGCATTATCAGTGTGTGTAGGGTCTGTGTTGTGTGCATTATCAGTGTGTGCATGGTCTGTGTTGTGTGCATTATCAGTGTGTGTAGGGTCTGTGTTGTGTGCATTATCAGTGTGTGCAGGGTCTGTGTTGTGTGCATTATCAGTGTGTGTAGGGTCTGTGTTGCATTATCAGTGTGGGTCATTATCAGTGTGTGCATGGTCTGTGTTGTGTGCATTATCAGTGTGTGCAGGGTCTGTGTTGTGTACATTATCAGTGTGTGTAGGGTCTGTGTTGTGTGCATTATCAGTGTGTGCATGGTCTGTGTTGTGTGCATTATCAGTGTGTGTAGGGTCTGTGTTGTGTGCATTATCAGTGTGTGCATGGTCTGTGTTGTGTGCATTATCAGTGTGTGTAGGGTCTGTGTTGTGTACATTATCAGTGTGTGTAGGTCTGTGTTGTGTGCTGTGTGTGTAGGGTCTGTGTGTGTGTGTGCAGGGTCTGTGTTGTGTGCATTATCAGTGTGTGCAGGGTCTGTGTTGTGTGCATTATCAGTGTGTGCAGGGTCTGTGTTGTGTGCATTATCAGTGTGTGCAGGGTCTGTGTTGTGTACATTATCAGTGTGTGTAGGGTCTGTGTTGTGTGCATTATCAGTGTGTGCAGGGTCTGTGTTGTGTGCATTATCAGTGTGCAGGGTCTGTGTTGTGTACATTATCAGTGTGTGTAGGGTCTGTGTGTGTGTGGGTCTGTGTTGTGTGCATTATCAGTGTGTGTGGTCTGTGTTGTGTGCATTATCAGTGTGTGTGCAGGGTCTGTTGTGTACATTATCAGTGTAGGGGTCTGTGTTGTGTGCATTATCAGTGTGCATGGTCTGTGTTGTGTGTGTGTGTGTGTCTGTGTTGTGTGCATTATCAGTGTGTGCATGGTCTGTGTTGTGTGCATTATCAGTGTGTGCAGGGTCTGTGTTGTGTGCATTATCAGTGTGTGTAGGGTCTGTGTTGTGTGCATTATCAGTGTGTGCAGGGTCTGTGTTGTGTGTGTTGTGTGCATTATCAGTGTGTGC
>CM040762.1:25686435-25848935 GCA_022829145.1 Albula goreensis | reverse complement strand
TATTCCAATAAGAGGTGATTTTTTCAAACTGAATTTTGCGAATTGAATTTGAATACTGGAAAGAACAGCCCAAATACAGATTTGAATACCTGAAACTTTAATCATTGTATCTGAGTTTGTGAACTCTTAATAACCCCATTTAAATGTGGATGTTTAATCTTTTTGAAGCTTGAAGTTTATGATGTGAATTTCTGAAAATTTAGAATGTGAAGGAGCTTTATTCAAAACAAATAAATTCAGATGTGTGGTTTTCAAAGTAAAATATTTCAATGCTATGAATTCAGTGTTTTTAAAAATACATTATCAAGTATTCAATAGCTAATAGCTTCTAAAATTCAGATCTTTGTGTCCACTGTGTTTTAAATAACTTGACAGTGAAAATGTTGAGGTTTAGGTTTGTGATGCTGGCTGAAATGTGTCTCTGCAGAACAGTGTGATCTCAGGGGTGTATCCTGCCAGCCCGTACTCCTGGCTGTTTGTCGTCATCGCGATTCTGGGCACCATGTACACCCGTTCTGACTCCTCAATGGGACTGATTTCCAAAATTCAGGAACATCTACCTGTCAGGTAGCACACACACACCTGAACTTTAATTCATATGTGCAATCATCTATGAGTACCTTATGCCAGTTAATATTAATACCTGTATCAACAATAAACTGTCATTTGTATGTTTTTCTCAGATTGTGTCTCTCTTAAGCTTTCCTTAATTGTGAGTTTGTGCTTTTTTTGTGTTATTGTGTGGCCTGTGTATCTCAGCTCCAACTTCCTGTGCTGTGACCCTATTATTAGCAGAGCTAGGTGAACTGAATACATGATGTCTTTCTCATCCTCTGACGGCATAAGAAGTGTGCAGCTGATGGTTTGTCAGCAGTGTGGAAAAGAGAGTGAATTAGAGTAGTCATATACTTGGTTGAGTTTGAGATGGGAATGATGGCACAGAAAAACTAACATAAAAAGTAATCCTTGTAACAGTAATAGTAATATAACAGTTATACATAACAGTTATACTAATTTAAACACTATGACAATAGGTGAACATTTGGTGTGAATACTTACTTTATGTGTCAGGTAGGGAAGGGAGGTTTAGGGTATTATTTTTAATTTGAGAAAGTAATGTTGTCTAGTCAAATTGTATTTATCACATTTGGTAAGGAAGTTTAGGAATGTCAGGACAGTGGCCAGGCTATGGCTGGGGCACAGTGGCCAGTCTGTGAGTGGAGCTCAGTGGCCAGGCTGTGGGTGAAGCTAAGTAGCCAGGCTGTGGGCGGGGCACAGTGGCCAGTCTGTGGGTGGAGCTCAGTGGCCAGGCTGTGGGCAGGGTTTAATGGCCAGGATGTGGGCGGGTCTCACTCATGATCTCACAGGCTGTGCTGCATGTCTCTCTCTCAGTGGGTCTCTCAGCACTCAAGGTCAGATGGTGGTGTCGGCTGTGCTGTTTGGTACTCTGCTCTGGATCTCCTTGATATTTGCGATGCGGCTCTGTTTGAGGCAGCTCCTGTCCTACCACCGCTGGATGTTTGAGCTTCATGGCAAGATCTCCCTCACCACCAAAGTCTGGGCGGTTAGTCCTCTTCAGCAGCTCCATGATAAAAACGTAACTCATCTCTGAGGGAAGGGTACATATGAACTATGCCTTTGTGTTTCTGTTTCTCTCTTTCTCTCCTAGGTGCTCATGAGGCTCCTTTCAGGTAGAGAGCCTCTGCTCTATAGTTACCAGTCCTCCCTCCCCCACCTGCCTGTCCCCTCCATCAAAGACACAGTGAGAAGGGTGAGCACAGGAGGCTAAACCCACACACACACACACACACACACACACACACACACACACACACACACACACACACACACACACACACACACACACACGCACACTCTACAACAGAACACTATACTCAGCTAGGACTGTGTTACACACGCACACACACACACACACACACACACACTACAGTAGGACGGTAAACCTAGCTACAACTGTGTGTTACACACCCACATAAACACACACGCTACAGCTGAACACTAAACCCAGCTATGATTGTGTGTTACACACACACACACACACACACACACACACTAAAGACAGTCTCTTCTCTCCCTCTCTCTACCCCTCTCTCTCCCTCCTACCCTCTGTCTCTCCCCCTCTCCTCCCCTCTCCCTCTCTCTCTATCCTCCATTCCTCACTCTGTTACTCAGTATCTGGAGTCAGTACGTCCACTTATGAGTGTTACAGAGTTCCAGCGGATGACTGCGCTGGCTGCACAGTTTGAGAGCAGCATGGGAAACCGACTGCAGTGGTACCTCAAACTGAAGGCATTATGGGCTGCCAACTACGTGAGTGTCATCCCGCTTCATGTGCGATGTCCATTTACTAATACCTTCACATAAGGAAAGCCACTTGCACAGACATGTGATCATTTTAAACATATGTGCATGTGCCACATTAATACTGAACAATCGTTTGGATATTGTCATCATTTTTAATGACCCTCTGAAAATGGTACAGATGATATAACAGCGTTGTAAAACACAGGCAAATTAAATTAAATTTGTCTTACAGGCATATGCAATTCAATTACATTACAGTCATTTAGCTGTAGTGATTATGAAAAATCTGTTTTTTTAAAAAAATCATGTGTAAAACTGATAACATGCGCATTCGTTAAAATTGAAAGATAACCAGATTGCTAATTTTTGCTGGTTAGATTAATGTGCAAAATCATGGTTCCCTAAATTATTTCATGAAATTGTGGGAAAAAGTCCTGCAAGTAGATTACTTTAGCACATCAAATGTGATTTACTGATTTCCTGGGAGTAATTTTGGGAATTGACTTTCAGCTGAAGGCTATGTTGCGGTGTTTCTGTATGTTTATAAATAACGGAACTATTCTAACATATATATGTTTGTGAATGCCGAGGTGTGTGGTTATAAGAAAATAATGTACTTTGTGCATCATGCATCATTCATTATCATAGCACAACAGCTATACTAGTGTTAGTATGTACATTAGGCTGGAGAAATTTAACACTGAAATCTGCGTCCTCTTTCATTGATTCTGCGTCCTCTTTCATCGACAATTAGCGATGCTACACTTAAGAGCCACGTTGATGTGCTCACATTTGTTGACAGAACAGGCCCACATTTAAATTATCATGTACATACACACACATTGCCACATACATCTCATCATGTAAAACTAACAGTGCATTAGCACAGTGACTGTCGTTATGATTATTTCAGTCCTGGAAAACATTTTACGCCTGGCAGGCATAAAATGCTATGTTGAGGGATTTTGTGGTAAAGTGGTTAAGTCGTTAACTAAGGTCAAACATGCAAAATCCCTCATTTAAATATGGCTTGGAGTCATTTACACAATGACTCTTAGCTGATCACCCACTAAGAGTGCAATGATAAGACATGCAAATACTTTGGGTATGCATGCAAAATAACTCCTCTTATGTGGGATCTTAGTAAAATGACCTAAGTTTGATTGGGTCCCAGCATTTAAACTGTTGACACTGGAGATGTAGATGTTGTTTGTACATACTGCATGCTCCTGTCCTTCAGGTGAGTGACTGGTGGGAGGAGTATGTCTACCTCAGAGGACGAAGTCCCATCATGGTCAACAGCAACTACTATGGCATGGTATGGGACCTCAAACACAACCATCAGAGACAGAAAACCTCTGACTCACTCACTTACTCATTCTTACTCTCTCACTCACTCTCACTCATTCTCACTCTCTCATTCACTCTCTTAATCACTCTCACACTCTCATTCACTCTGTTATTCACTCTCACTCTCACACTCTCATTCTCTGTTTTACTCATTCTCACTCTCTCATACACTCTTTTACTCATTCTCACTCACTTCCACTCACTGTCTTGCTCATTTTCACTGTCACTCATTCTCACTACATTTTTTCTCACTCAGTCTCAGTCTCTCTTGTTTCTGGAATTGAATGGCCTGTTTTATTTTGATTTTTATGAGTATCCCAATGGATATATGCCTAATTGTGCCCTGAGCGTGTGACTTGCATAAGTGCATGCAGGATTGGAGTTGGTTGTTTGTCCCTTTGAGAAAAATCTAACTTTGTAAGCAAATTTAAAGATTCTTTCCAAATGAAATATGAAAATTTCCCTGAGATTTCTCTCTTTATCTCAAACCCACTTTCACTCACTCTCTCTCACTCTCACTCATTCACTCTCACCCTCAAATTCAAACTCAAATAGGCTTTATTGGCATAATAAAGCTCAGTACTCTCTGTATCTCCAAGAGTGTACAATGCTGAAGTGCTGGAAATGTCTTGGTTCAGTAACAGAACAGAACATCTTTTAAAAACTTCCTGTCTCTGTGCCAGGACTTCCTGTATGTGACCCCCACGCCCATTCAGGCTGCCCGGGCTGGGAACACCATCAGGGCCTTTCTACTCTACCGGCGGAAGGTGAACTTGGAGGAGCTGAAACCGGTGAGTTCATCCTCACTCTTTGGTGTTGTGTGTGGGTGTAGTGGCTGTGGAATTGTGGGTTAAAGACAGGTCCAATAAATAGTTTTGGTGAATGATGTCACGATTATTATGCAAGTAGAATCCAGAGGACCAGATGATGCAGAAATGCCATAGAAATTAGTGGGCTATCAGAAAGATTGACTACTGTCTCTGAAGATTCTTTGTAGTGACAAAAAAATACAAACAAATGTTTTTTTTTAATCTAATATCAATCATTTAGAATTCGTTTATGTTCAGTATTTTCTATTTTAATACTTGGCTCATGCTAAACACCCTGCTAATGCTAATGTACATTTAAGTGTAATGTTCCATAATCCATGTTTATAAGGGTAAATAATAGTTTGCTTAATTAAGGATAGTATTACTCACTAGCAGTAGTGTGAGCTCTGCTAACTGATTTTCAGTTTACCATAGCTAGTTGCGTTGCTGTGTGCATGTTTTTGGGAGTCCGTAAATCACTTTCTAATAACTTAATTTACACCTGTTAATTGCTCATGATTTTAGCATATCGATAATTTAATAATTTAATAAACATCCCTAGATTAACCATTATTTGTTTGAAGGATATACCATTGAGAATTGAAACATTCTTTGGAAGAATTTAACTGTGAAGTTGGTCTGTAACTGTCATATTGTGCAGGGTGCTAACGCTACTATAAAATTAAAACAACACTTTGCTTAAAACCCACTGTTATCAACTAACTTTATGACAGAAATCCCTTGAATTCTAAAGCAGAAAGAGACATGTTATTGCCTGGCTGGTTAGCTTTTCTTTATTGGCTTTATATAAAAATTGCAGGCGGAATATTAAAAAAAAAAAAAATGGAATGTAGTTCTCAATATACATATATTCATTTTAATTAAATTCAGTGGAAGGTTTGTTTCAAATATACATTAAAACTGACTTTGATGAGGTTATTCTGGCTATATTGCTGCTATAAACTGTTCTATTTGGTAATAAGTCAGGTCCCTTGAGAAGAATGCTTTTACATATGGCAGATGAATTGTGGGATTGTTCAAGCCTTCATATCTTGGCCCTAAGTTTAAGGCTATAGAATTGTGGGTAATGGCTGTGGGATTGTGGGTAATTGCTGTTGTACTGTAGGCAAATATTCTTTTCAACAAGGTGGTTCATTTGCCGCCAAAATCTTAAGAACTGCCCTGTCACACGGGTGAGCAGTTCAACACCACAGAAGTTTCTTTATCTCCTGTGATTAGGGCTGAGTGACATATCAGATATATTCAATGTACTCTATACTTTTTAACACAAGATACAAGAAGTTGGCATATCGTAATATTGAATAAGGGTGTTAAGTTGCTTGTTTGTTTTAAAAGTTAACAGCATTTAACAGGCACAAGCTCTCTCACTTACGCGCACTCTCTCTCTGAAACTGTCACACACACACACATACACACCACTGTGACCACACCCATCAGTTGTTGTCATGTCAGGTGGAAGAGAACCACAAAGAGCACCTTGCTAGAGCTGAAGAAGGCCTAATTCTAGAAAAAAACAGTCAAGGGTTTGTTGTATGGAAATGATTTGGATCAGGAGGGAAGATGTGCAACAGAATATAGTTTTGTGTGAATTATGCCAAAAAAGATTGCAACAAAATTGTAGCAGTGTCATAAATTTATTGCACCACCAAGTGTAGTACGACGAATCTGTCAAACACCATGAGGCTAGCATTGCTTACATTACCATTATCATTATGGGAGTTATCCTGTGTGTGCAGTTGAGCTTGTATTTGTGTGTCCCAATAGGAGATGCAATTTTGTTTTTGGCTGGTTATAATTTGGCTGACTAATTCATCCACTGCAAGATTGAAATTTCTTGTGTAATTTTATGTTCAAAACTAAATAGTTGTATTGTTGCATATTTCTCTGGGGATTTTTCCTAGTGTGAAATTTGATGTTGTTCCCTGAGAATTGGATCTTTTTTGGAATACCATGATTCTGTTCTTTTTCATGTTTACTGTCAGGGCCCAGTTCTGGAAGTACTGCTCTAACAGATTCAGGTTAATTTGTAGCCCATTGATAGTGGGTGACAGTAGAACAAGGTTAACTGCATAGAGCAGGAATTTAATTTCTGAATTGTAAATAGTGAGTCTGGATGCTGTAGATTGCTCCAACTCATTGGCCAATTCATTGATATATATATATTAATACACACACACACACACACACACACACACACACTAGGGTTGGGCTTAAGCTGCAACCTTGACATACCCGTGGGTAAATAAATTTGTTCTTTTTTTGCCATTTTGATGCCACATTTATTGTCTGTGTACATCCATTTAATTATTTCATAGGTTTTACCCCCTACACCACTTTCAATAACAATGTACAATAGCCCTACATTCCAAACTGAGTCAAATGTTTTTGGAAATCTATGAAGCAAGCATATGTTTTCTCATTTTGGTTAACATTATGTCAGGGGTGTGCAGGGTGTAAATGTTTTGAGATGTACGGCAATTTTGTAGGAATCTAATTTGGCTTTTACTCAAGACATTGTGCTTGGTAAGGAAGTCTGTTCATCTTGATAATAATGCCACAGAAAACTTTCCCAGGTTACTGTTCACACAAATGCTTTGTAATTGTTCCTGTCAGATTTGTCTCCATTTTTAAAAATCAAGTCCTTGATTCCAAATGTTAGGGAAATAACCTACACTCGGAACCAAACTGAATAACTTAAGGACAGCCAGTTGGAATTTGTTGCTGCTATATTGAAGCATTTCAATTAAAATCCATCAGACCCACTCAATTTTTTAGGTTTTAGGTTCTGAAGACTTTCCTTCAGCTCCTGCTCAGTAATTGGAGAGTCCAATGGATTTTGATTCTTAACTGTTTAATTTATCATGAATATTGTGTTGTTATGAATTCAAGGCCAATGGTATGGATTCATACAGTGATTTAAAATTATTAATCCATTTGTATCCATTTTGTATAGCCAATTCTTCAAGTTTTAGATTTTTTGAGGTTTCTCCACATTTCCCAGAAATGGTTTGAATTAATGGACTCTTCAATTAGTGTCAGGTGTTTGCAGGCATGTTGTGCCTTTTTGAGTGTAGGTGTTTATATTTTTATATTTAGAGTAGATAAGGCGTAAATCTTTATTGTTTGGATCTCTGTGTTTTTTATTTGATAATTTTCTAAGTTCTTTAACTTCTTTTTTAATTTACAATTTGAATCAAACCAACCATCCTCATGGTGTGTTGCTATATTTTTTGATTGTTTCAGGTGGGACATTTTTGCACTCACTGTTCTCAGCCCATCAGTCAATCTCTCGCTCTCTGTCTCCCCCCTCCCTCTCTCTCTTTCCTTCTCCATCTCTCCCTCCCTCAGACTCGTGTCCCAGGCACCGTTATCCCTCTGTGCTCTGCTCAGTGTGAGAGGATGTTCAACACCACACGCATCCCGGGACAGGAGACAGGTGAGACATGACCCGTACAACAGCTGAGCACTGTTAAAAACACACATCTCACCAGTAACTTCCCTTTTACATGAACTGTACCAAGCTCTAGTGCTTTATGTGCATGCAAACTACATTACAATTCAAATTTCAAACACATATGCATGCAAAGTAAATCCTACCTGTGGAGAAAAACGTTTACTGTGAAATATATGCATAAGAAGCCATAGTTTGCAGGTTATATTTTAGAGTCAGACAGGAATTGTGTAGGGGTGAGGAAATCAGAATATTTCAGCTTTTCTCTCTCACTCTGGTGTTACCCGTCTGTAAAAGTCGTGTGGGTTTCAGCTTTTAATGTCTGTACTTTGTTTTTCCGTTATGGCTGATGTTCTTTATCTCCTTTCCTTCAGCCCTTCCCTCCTCTTCTCTTTCTTTCTCTTTCTCTCTGTCTCTCCCCGCACCCCTGAGCGGTTGTCTTCAGTTCTTTGTGCTTTCTGTCACGTTCAGAGGATGTTTGCCTTTTTGCAAATTCCTTGGGAGATTTCAGGTATTAGCACCACCTCTGTTTCTCAGTCACTTCACCTTTACTGATTTTCGCTGAGGCACAGCTCTGCTCGCTGCATGCCGTTTAGCGCTGTCCCACTCCAATCTGTGTAATAGCGATGAAGTCATGTATCCGACACCTTTCCATTTCCCCTTCATCCCTGAAATGACTCCCATTGCTAAGCTGCTTCCTGTCCTCGTCACAGCCTGTTCTGCAGAAGCTAGTGAGCCGAGTCTCCGGCAGCACAGTAGTCCGGTGTGTGCATGTAGCCGCAGAGTTAGTCTGCCGTCCTTCGCTGTCCAGCGCATCACGGTGTAGTCATGGTAGTGCCACAGTGCAGGCGGTGTTTGTGTTCTCTGTGAGCTGCCTCCTCCCTCCTGCAGCTGTAACCCCACCCGCTTCTCTGCCCCCTCCCACAGACACTGTGCAGCACTGCGGGGACAGTGACTATGTGGCAGTGTACCACAGGGGGCGCTATTTCAAGCTGGGGGTGTACAGGGCAGGCAGGCTACTGTCTGCTAAAGAGCTGGAGCTCCAGATCCAGAGGATTTTGGATGATCCCTCACCCCCCTCACCTGGAGAGGAGAAACTGGGGGCTCTTACTGCTGGTGACAGGTGAGCTCAAAAGCGTAGCTGACTTAGGTGCATCATGGTGTGAAGGGACTAACAGTGTGAGTCTCTTAGAATAGGGCTGTCTGCCTAACAAATAAGTAATCATGTAGAGAGGGGTGAATGTTGATGAGACAGCCCTTCAGATGTATAAGAATGCAGTGAAACACACAAAGCTGTCTGGACAGAACCACACAGTTTAAGCCTTCTGTTACATTATGTCTGTTGAACTGGCTCATTTAGAAGTTTTAAAATACTTCAAAGTGTTCTGTGTTTTTTGTTGTTCTTGTTTTGTGATTAGGCTAATGCGAGTTGAAACAGGATGAACATTATAAACAGTATAGCATATCAGTACTCCACAGCCGCTCGGTAGAGTACAGAGAGGCCATACTTCAGTGTTAGAGTACAGAGAGGCAGCACTCAGATGTTACGGTATAAAGATGGAGAGTACTCAGGTGTAACAGTACAGAGAGGCAGTACTCAGATGGTACAGTATAAAGATGGAGAGTACTCAGGTGTAACAGTTCAGAGAGGCAGTACTCAGATGTTACAGTATAAAGATGGAGAGTACTCAGGTGTAACAGTACAGAGAGGCAGCACTCAGATGTTACGGTATAAAGATGGAGAGTACTCAGGTGTAACAGTACAGAGAGGCAGTACTCAGATGGTACAGTATAAAGATGGAGAGTACTCAGGTGTAACAGTACAGAGAGGCAGTACTCAGATGGTACAGTATAAAGATGGAGAGTACTCAGGTGTAACAGTACAGAGAGGCAGTACTCAGATGTTATGGTATAAAGATGGAGAGTACTCAGGTGTAAAAGTCTCCTGTGTTTTCAGTCCTGCTCCTGCATTGTTGTGTCAGAGCTTTGTCATGTGATGTTTTCACTGCAGAAGTAATTTAAAAAAGAATACAATAGAATAGAATACTTTTTCCCATGAGACAATTCAGGTGTCCTACAAGAAATTAAATAAACAATCACATAAGAGATTCCTTTTCATTACTTTTCAATATTTACAAATTAGAAATGATGAAATCTGCTTATCAAATTCTAGTAAGATCTTACAAACAAATAATTTAAGAATTGACAAAAATATTTTTAAGAATGAGTGAAAGGCTGAAAATATACTAGACTAAATAAAAAAATGAAATGAATCATAAATTAATTTAATAATTTTTTTCCCCCAGAGAGCCATGGGCTCGGACCAGGAAGCAGTTCTTCAGCTCTGGGGTGAACAAACGATCCCTAGACTGTATCGAGAAAGCAGCATTCTTTGTCACGCTGGACGACGAGGAGCAGGGCATGATGGGTGATGACCCTGTCAGAAACCTGGACTGCTATGCAAAGGCACTTCTTCATGGAAAATGTTATGACAGGTGAGCAGGCGTGACAGGGTCTCAGCAGGTGAGCAGCTGTGACAGGGTCTCAGCACGTGAGCAGGTGTGACAGGGTCTCAGCAGGTGAGCAGGTGTGACAGGGTCTCAGCAGGTGAGCAGGTGTGACAGGGTCTCAGTAGGTGAGCAGCTGTGACAGGGTCTCAGCAGGTGAGCAGGTGTGACAGGGTCTCAGCAGGTGAGCAGGTGTGACAGGGTCTGAGTAGGTGGGCAGCTGTGACAGAGTCTTAGCACTGAGCAGGAGTGACAGGATCTCACTAGGTGAGCAGGTGTAACAGGGTCTCAGTAGGTGAGCAGGTGTGACAGGGTCTCAGCAGGTGGGCAGCTGTGACGGAGTCTTAGCAGTGAGCAGGGTCTTAGTGGGTGTGGTTATGTAGCTGTTATGATAGGTGAGCAGGTGTGATGGGGTCATGGCAGGTCAGAAGGTGTGACTGGGTCCCAGCAGATGAGCAGGTGTGACAGAGTCTTAGCAGTGAGTGGGTGTGGTTATTTAGCTGTTATGACAGCTAACCAGGTGTGCCACCTTGTGTAATTAAAGGATCCGTCAACACTCACACAGCAGTTTTATCTTTATTTACCATGCTGTTGGTGAAAGAATGAGTACAAAATTGAATAGCAAAAGAGTATCACTACTCAGACATGAGCCCAAAGGTAACAGCACTGAATTATAAGACTGTTTAAATATGTTTAGTTTTAGTTCATCTGTTCTATGAGTACAGTGAAAAAATTGGAGTAAAACTATATAAAAGTTTGTAATAATATTAACCTGTTCACTGTTTATCATAACAGCTCATTATTCACACAAATATGTTTACAAAGATATATAAATGTTAAAGTTGGAATCATATTAGAAATGTTACATCACCATTTAACACTACATGGATGTGTAAGTATATTCATGTAAAAGGAGCTGTAGTGATCATTGATAAATACATGCGTCACACAGGCAGGAGAGATGTGAGTCAGGAATGGGGCTCGGTTTCGAGAGATATTCGAGAAAACAAGTGTTATGGTTAATGGCACTTCTATTAACACAACTTCAAAGAACAAAGTCTCTACTTTCAATTACCGCAAAACCAAAAATGTTTAGATCCTGTCATAGAACAAGAGCAGCAAAGATAAAAAATGCGGGCTGGCTGGTTCGGTGTATCAGGAAATGAAGCTATAAAGTTGCAGGAAGCGGTGCTGCCCGGCCACTCCTCCCCCGCCATGGCTGTGCAGCCCCAGGCTGCAGCAGTCATCCCATATGTAGCCCGGCTGCTCACCATTTATCCTGCTGCCCCTGATTCTGTGTTAGTGGTTAGGTGATGCAACAAAGGTGCTTCCAGGTCCAGCACTGGACAGCTCCCACAGCCTGTTCTAAAGCCTGTTGTGTGGCTCTTTTGTCCTGTGAGCTGTCCATGGTCCTGATACGCCACCCCTCACCATGCCACAGTATCTATCTGTTCTGATCGTCACATTGTTTATCATGTAAGGATGTGATTTTCAATACTTGGAGAGAGTAGTGAAGGTCAACTGAACCCCAATGGTTGTTCTAAGCCAAGCCAATGTTAAGCAATTGTTTCACAAAAGGATTATCACAGGTTCTGGTAAAGGTGAAGAGCACATAACCACATACCAGTCTGCAGGTGTTATTGGATGGTGGGACATAGCCTCCATAGTGCCCAAGAATGAACTGAGTTTAATAAGGACATTCCCATTCCACATCAATGTAGAGATCACATGCTGAGTGTCAAATTGGGTTATGGCAGGAAGATTAGGGTAGTCTGAAAAAGGTGGAGAGATAGGGAGCATTTTTATTTTAACTGAGTAAAAGTGCCCAGTAATACAGGCAAACTGTTCCCCTTCCAGCTGCACAGCCTGGATTAATGACTGGTTTGTGGTAGTCTCAGACACAGGGCTTGGGGCAGCATCAACCCACAGACTGTTTGAGAGACCCATCCCTGCTGTCTCTCCTGAGGCCAAGCCCGATAACAGGACTTCCTGTTTCTCACTTCCTCTTACAATCCGAAGCCTCTCTTTTATGTGTAATCATCTTTGCCGCAAGCTGTGAGCAGCATAGTGACACTGTGGCAGTGACATGCAAGCTGTGAGACCATGACTGACAGTGGGGATAAAGCACTGTGAAGGTAGTGACATCAGTGACTTCTCTGTAGGAGGGGCTGCAGACAGGCAGTTCCACAGGGGACAACTTTAACACTCATTTTAAATGACCTTTTAGTGCTGAATGTTGTCCATGAATAATGAGTTTGACACCATGGATATGAATTTGTACGTGTTTGCAGTTATAGCGGGACAGTGATTTCTACACCGTGGTGCTGGCTGTGGAAGGTGACGTGTGTTTTTCCGCCCTTGCAGGTGGTTTGATAAGTCCTTCTCATTGGTGGTCTTCAAGAACGGGAAGAGCGGGCTGAATGCAGAGCACTCCTGGGCCGACGCCCCAACGGTAGCACACCTGTGGGAGGTGAGGAGCGGAGGGACACTGGAGCTTTAGGGGAATGATTAGCTGGGAGGGGGGGCTGTGTGATGGGACAGCAGAGGGGTCTGTGTGATGGGACAGTCTGGCAGTATAAGTATATCAGAAATTGTACTACCTCATCATGTTAACGTTAATGTCTGATGACTGTAAAATGAAAGATGTTTTATTTTATTATTATTATTTTACAGTAATATCTCCCTGTCTCTGTACAGAATGTTTTGGCTGTAGATGCCTTCCAGTTGGGGTATGATACTGAAGGCCACTGCAAGGGTGCAGTGGATGCCACCCTCCCCCGCCCACACAAACTGGCCTGGGACATTCCTCCAGAGGTAGGTGACCTCTTATCATTGTAACATGGGGAAGTTTCCCCAGACGTTTGTTTATTGTTTTATTTTTTTACAGCAGGTTGGGCGGCCAGGATCGGTAAAGTCTCAGGGACTGTTGTGTTTCTAGTCATTGTATGGCATTTTAGAATGACTAAGGCCACCGTTGGTAGACACACCCACAGCAATCAGCTTCATTAGCTCAACCCACCATTTTGTTGTCTCCGAGCCGCTCCATGGCCTCAATAGGCCGGTCCAGGCTGAGCTTGCCACTGTACACGTCCTGTGTGTCCAGAGTGTGATGTGAAAGCAGCTTCACCAAGGTCTGGACATTTACATAGTTGTCATCATCCACATGGCAGAACCACCTAAGGGGAGATCACATGGTTACAGCATATGTCTTTGAAGATACTCACCACTGAGTACAAACCACTTATTAACTACACACTCAGTCTATGGGGTACAAAGCTATGCCAGTATGACGAAAATCACAGTACACAGAGTGAGGTTAAGCAGCACATCCCTGTCTTCTAATCCTTTAAACATTACCCTAAAGGCAAGAAAAGCCAGTTAGCGCTCTCTCATCCATCAGTTTGGAGTTACGCCGTCATGACTAACAGAGGGGTTTCACCAGGCGAGATGCATACTTTTTCAAAGATTCAAAAAGCTTGTCACACTCCACTGCCATCTTGCAGGACAGGGCATGTCGGCCATGTGCCGCAGAGCAGTTTGTGTTGATGACGTGGCTCCCTGCGTTTCAAAAAAAGGGGAGAAAAGCTTAATCATCGAGGGAGTGTCCCTGTGGCTGACGGCGCCGCCCTTCTGTCCGTCTTAAGCCTGTACTCTGTCGGCCACCTGTCAGACAAGCCACTCTGAGGGTGTATGTCTCTTTTGGGACCCTAATAGAGAAATGTGCAAAGTGACTATAACGTCCTGTCTTAGACATAAGAGTTCTGTGGTCGTTTGGTGGAGTGGGCTTGAAAGGAGCCCGAAAGGCAAAAGTCTGCATTTATCTAATTGCCACACACAGCAGGACAGTCTGGGATGGCCCCCTACATGATGCTGTGCAGTAAATAGGTTCCAGTAATAAAAGCTAGCTTCAGTGTGTTTAACCCGCTCTGTCTCTCTCTGTACCTCAGTGTGTTTAACCCGCTCAGTCTCTCTCTGTAGCTCAGTGTGTTTAACCTGCTCAGTCTCTCTCTGTAGCTCAGTGTGTTTAACCTGCTCTGTCTCTCTCTGTACCTCAGTGTCAGGAGCAGGTGATGCAGTCTCTGGCGGTTGCCCAGGCGTTGGCTGACGATGTGGACTTCCACGTCCTTCCATTCAAGGAGTTCGGGAAAGGGCAGATAAAGAAGCTGAGGATGAGTCCGGATGCCTTCATCCAGCTAGCCCTGCAGCTGGCCTACTACAGGGTGAGTGCATACCGTCATCTCTTATTGGACAATGTGTGACATGTGACCATGGTTGCAGTGTCACAGCCTTGTTCTTAGGGTCACATCATTGTGACACGCAGTATATTGTAAATGGCTTTTCACCTCCATTCATGAAAGTGTTTTATATCAGGAAACTGGCATCGCTGCTTAGTGAAATTTTGACTGTCACCTGATGAATTTCTCCCTATCCGTTCAGACCACACACATGTGTAACTCTGTCCTGCTCTCTCTCTCTCTCAGGACCGGGGCATGTTCTGCCTGACCTACGAGGCTGCTATGACCCGTTTGTTCAGAGAAGGTCGCACGGAAACTGTCCGGTCCTGTTCTAATGAGAGCTGTGCCTTTGTCAAAGCTCTGGACAACGGAGAGGTCTGAGGAAAAAAAAACTTCATTCAATATTTATTATATTCAGTATTTATATACTCATTTAAATACAGTCGTCCCTTGGTATCTGCAGGGGATTGGTTTCAGGACCCCCTGCGGAATACCAAAATCCACAGATGCTCCAAGTCCCCTGAACATCTTCTGATCTCTGTCTTCCAGGCCGCAGAGGAGTGCAGACGGTTATTCTGCTTGGCCGCTGAAAAGCACCAGAACCTCTGTCGATTGGCCATGACAGGATGTGGGATCGACAGACACCTGTTCTGTCTCTACGTCGTCTCCAAATACCTGGGAGTCGAGTCACCTTTTCTGAAAGAGGTACCTGCCGTTTATTCACCCATGTGTCTTCTTAAGTTCATAGAACTGCTAAAGCTCATATTGTCCAATACAAAAGTTATAATATTTTTATCAGATGGGAGAAGCAGTATTTTCAATCTAGGTATTTTTAACAAAAGTACTTTTCCTTTTATTTTTAAGGTAAATTTAAGCAAATGTGAACTTAAATATTATCCACTAACTTAAGATTCTACAAAGTCGCACAGTGTAATACTTCTAATTGTCACTCGTGCTGTAAACTGCAGAACTTCCATTATGGTGTTGAAGTATCACTTACGTTTAGATCGTATCATCAAAAAGCGCATCATTGGAATGCGCTTTTTGTATGCTATTTTTTCTGTTATGTTTTAATAGTTTAAAAATGTTTCCAGTTGTTTCATAATGAACAACAAGCATCATAGCAACTATATGAAAAGTTATTTAGGAGTTAAGGGTATAGCTAAAATACAGTGGCAACCAAGAATGAATTCCACACATTTTCCAACCTTCCAAAAGCCCAAATATGTTGCGTGCTGTAGGCTGCATAATAATACAGTGACTGTCATTGGGTGAGGATTCAGGACTCATAATAAGAGGGTGACTGTTATTGGGTGAGGATTCAGGACTCATAATAAGAGGGTGACTGTTATTGGGTGAGGATTCAGGACTCCTAATAAGACGGTGACTGGTATTGGGTGAGGATTCAGGACTCATAATAAGACGGTGACTGGTATTGGGTGAGGATTCAGGACTCATAATAAGACAGTGACTGTTACTGGGTGAGGATTCAGGACTCATAATAAGACGATGACTGTTATTGGGTGAGGACTCAAGACTCATAATAAGAGGATGACTGTTACTGGGTGAGGATTCATTCTCTGCTTCTCCTGCCAGGTGCTGTCAGAACCATGGCGCCTGTCCACCAGCCAGACTCCCGTCCAGCAGATGGAGCTGTTTGACTTGGTTAACCACCCAGAGTACATTTCCTGTGGAGGAGGCTTCGGCCCGGTCAGTGCTACAATCGGCTTTTGGCTTTCTACATCTCTCATTTCATCTGTCTCTTCCTCTCTTGACGTGATGTTTTTTATTATAATAGCCAATAAATTTCATTGCACATACAGGACATGCATGTCACATAAAAGTTTAAAAACTGGAGTGTCCCAACACTGGTAGACAGCGTATGTAATGAGTGTGTCATTGTCTTGACTGGAGTATCCCCAGGTGTGGGGGGATTGATTTTCTCTCACACTGGGAGAGTGTGTTTGGGATTGTGTTGGCTCCTTTCCTCTGATACACAGCCCTGCTGACTGAGGGTGTTCTGGGTAGGCCTGCCCTCTGCTAGCACATGGCACAGTGCACTGGACAGCACTATCAGTGGTGTCTCAGTCTCTCTCGCTCTCTCAATAATGTGTCATGTCATTTTCTGTCATTATACATTCAGTGTAAAGGTTCATATCCAAGTATGGTGTTGTCATCTTTCATCTTTTGCTCCACTGATCTCGGTCTCTCTCCCAGGTGGCAGATGATGGCTACGGAGTGTCCTACATGATTGTGGGAGAGAACATGATCAACTTCCACATTTCCTGCAAACACTCCTGTACACAGACAGTAAGTAAATCATTTACCTAACACTGATACACACACAGCTCACTGGCAGTGAGGAAATAATTTACCTAACACTGATACACACACTAACACACTACACAAACAGTGAGTAAATCATCTACCTAACACTGATACACACACTAACACACTACACAAACAGTGAGTAAATCATCTACCTAACACTGATACACACACTTACACACTACACAGACAGTGAGTAAACCATCTACCTAACACTGATACACACACTAACACACTACACAAACAGTGAGTAAATCATCTACCTAACACTGATACACACACTAACACACTACACAAACAGTGAGTAAATCATCTACCTAACACTGATACACACACTAACACACTACACAAACAGTGAGTAAATCATCTACCTAACACTGATACACACACTAACACACTACACAGACAGTGAGTAAATCATCTACCTAACACTGATACACACACTAACACACTACACAAACAGTGAGTAAATCATCTACCTAACACTGATACACACACTAACACACTACACAGACAGTGAGTAAATCATCTACCTAACACTGATACACACTAACACACTACACAAACAGTGAGTAAATCATCTACCTAACACTGATACACACACTAACACACTACACAAACAGTGAGTAAATCATCTACCTAACACTGATACACACACACACACACACACACACACACACATACACACAGACAGTGAGTAAATCATCTACCTAACACTGATACACACACACACACCACAGACAGTGAGTAAATCATCTACCTAACACTGATACACACACACACACACTACACAGACAGTGAGTAAATCATCTACCTAACACTGATACACACAACACACTACACAAACAGTGAGTAAATCATCTACCTAACACTGATACACACACTAACACACTACACAGACAGTGAGTAAATCATCTACCTAACACTGATACACACACTAACACACTACACAGACAGTGAGTAAATCATCTACCTAACACTGATACACACACACACACACTACACAGACAGTGAGTAAATCATCTACCTAACACTGATACACACACACACACCACAGACAGTGAGTAAATCATCTACCTAACACTGATACCCCCACACACACACACACACACACAGACAGTGAGTAAATAATCTACCTAACACTGATACACACACACACACCACACAGACAGTGAGTAAATAATTTGCCTCACACTGATACACACCACACAGACAGTGAGTAAATAATTTACCGAACACTGATACACACACACCTCACAGACAGTGAGTAAATCATCTACCTAACACTGATACACACACAAACACACTACACAAACAGTGAGAAATAATTTACCTGACACTGATACACACACACCTCACAGGCAGTGTAACTGTAACTGTGGAGCACAGAGTATGCACTCAGTTGGCACTGTGTATCTTTCAGGATGCTCACAGGTTTGGAGCTCACATCAGACAGGCCCTGCTGGACCTGCTGGCACTGCTCAGCACAGCCACGCAAACCCAGACAAACAAGAAGACAAACTGATCGACTTCACAGGGATGGATCACGAGTCATTGAGTTGGCTAAACGATGGCTAATCAAACAATGATACGACTTGTGCTTGGAAATGCATGGCTCATTTTTGATGGTCAAGTATATTATGTTTGTCAGTCATTTTTTATGATTTTATTTTGAATTTTTTAATAATCAAATATGAAAATACAAAATTTTAATTACAACACAATAATATAATTGCAATATTAAAATGTGGCATCATGAGAATTGTGAATCTAACTTTCCACAACTCCACTCAGAGAGTGGAAACAGGAAATGAACAATCGCACCGCGACTGTGCCTGAGCTATGAAGTGACATAATAGTCGTTTTACCTTTTTATGATGCACTGATCATGTACAGGCCAGAGAGAATGGTATTTATGAACGGTATATATTGCATAAAACTTGATTTTATGATTGCATGATAGTAGAATCTGGGGATTATAGCTGAATAACAGATCATTTTTGTTGGTAAATTGTTTCATTTTGCATTTTTGTTATTTTATATGTATTTTTTATACATACAAGGGCATTGCTGTATTGTACTGTATGCACTGTTATACTGAAAATATACCTACTATGGCCTCTCATTGTCTACTGACTTTACAGAATGCAAGGAGCCAGGTTTAGATACCGGCCTTACAGAACAGCACAGTAGCAGTCCAGTTTAGATAATGGCCTTACAGAATGACACAGTGGCAGTCCATTTCAGATACTGGCCTTACAGAACAGCACAGAAGCAGTCAGGTTTAGTGTACGCACACATTTGCAGACTCATGACAAACAGCCTAAAGAATAAACCAATAATACAGTAGAGTGTGTCAATAAACCAGGTCATACAAATGTACTGTAACCCAGTATGTATGCTGATAATGATTTATGGAGCATGATAGCCCTACACATTTGCAGCGGTGTAGGCTACTGACCTGTTAAACCTGCAGCATGATGTGGAACACAAAACCATGGACCCTAAACGAAATGCTGATATATGAAGTCTTGAACTGGACTGTGCTTGTAACTGCGTCTCTATAGCAGTGTTTCCTTGTCACTATAATTGAGGATTTCTGCATTTATTTGAAGAGGCCAAGTAACTGCACTAAACTGTGTAAACTGTTGTTATAACTTGGAGTGATTATTTCAGGGAAATAATGTGTCATTTAGTATGTATTATGAAACAAACACAAAACAATGCAATATCTTTTTAAGTTATGAGTAATCTGTTGACGTATCCAGCCTATCTTCAGGCTAGTCTCACAACCATTACAGTAACCACTTCCATGCGTTTCATGTCTGACTGTTTGTCTTACTCTCTTTCCTGACTCAACACCAGCCTTTCATTTATGACCATGGCACATGAAAGTGTCTAACATTCTATTGTTCCTTAATTTTTATTTTTACAGTAAAACTGAAATGGGAAAAACATAAAGTGTGTGTATTGTACATGTCTATATTATTAAAGAGAATCTATCTGGATCTGGGGTTTGCTTTGTGTTTGTGTAAGCTACTTATTGCTATACATTGCACATTAATGGTGGATAAATATAACTGAATTTTTTATTGTCGATTAAATGTTACATGATTTTGTACATATTTTCTTCAGCTCTCTAAGATGATGCATACATCCAGTGCTAAATATTAAGCAGCAACATAATAAAAACCTGAACAGAAAATGCAATCATCTAGAATTTGGAAGGATTATCTTTTCATTATCTTGACTTGCTCTCGCTAGGATTTAAAACCGCACAGTAATTATGGCCGTTTCATTTAGACGCACAAATCACTGCCACAAACACCTGTATCCCATCAGCAGCAATAAGAAAAGTACTTCCGGGTCAATGATATCATAATAGAGGTCCTCTACAAAAATGAAGAAATTGCACAAAAGCGGTAAAATACCTAATTTAAACATAAAATGCTAACGAAAACTTAAAGTATATGTTAAAGTAAGTTATTTTTAGTGATATTTTAGATTCTGCATTTTATTCAGCAATTAATAAAAATACAAGTTTCAAATACTGAAGAGCAAAATTTTAGTGTACAGAAAAAACTCTACTACATGTCTCAATAAGTGAGTTTGACATTGGACTGCTGCTGGCATTTTCCTGGCACCATATATACACAGTGAATGCACATGTCTTTATGGCACATTTTGACTTGGAAAAAAAACCAACATGTTTCAATGAGAGTGAGGTCCATATTACATAGGAACAAGTCTACTATCCATAAAAAGTGACTTATTAAGTGATGTGATGTCTTACGGACTGCTGCTGGCATTTTCCTGGCATCATACAGTATACACAGTGAATGCACAGTGACTTTATGATACATTTATTTTTGACTGTACTACATGTTTCAATGAAAGAGGGGTTGGGAATACTCAGGATATGTCTAGGATCCAAAACAAGTGAGTTTTAAGTGGTGTGATGTCTTACAGATTGCTGCTAGCATTTGACTGGCGCCATATACACGGAGCTGATGATACGAGCCTGTTCTTCCTATGCTTACTGCGGAAGCCGTGACGTCACTCCCAATCGTTCAGCTGGCAGCATCGCCTAACCTGGGAGGGTCCCGACAGCATCACGAGCGGCATCTCCTGCCCCTTCCCACCCGTAGTGAAGGATTGTTACCTAAACAAAAACAAAATATTTTTATGCGGACGAATGAAGTACTGGACAGAAAGGAATTGACAACGTAGATCGGCGTTTTACATTTCTTTTTATTTGTACCTATATATTATGTTATTTTCCACTGACAATTATCCTGCTATGGATGAAGTACATTGCTGCGGCCTTTGGGCGGTAGATGCGCTGTAGAGGCCGTACATTTTTCACGGTGTGAGTTTTATTTTGCTTGAGGATGGGTCGGAACAAACCGAACCGGTTTCACATGGCCATAGATGCTGGTATCGGGAGGAAGTCCCATACGGAGTGCGTCTAGGGAGTCTTTTCAGGGCTGCGGCACTGAGAGGGGAATAGAGTCCGTACGCTTTACAATTTTGCATCTACAAGAACAGAATATTTAATGTCATCTTTGCCGCTGTAGTCGGATCATTCAAGGTGATAAAACATTTGGCCGTCGGTAGTGGGATCCCTTCACTGTCATTGAGACAGTTCTGTATAATTGTAAAAGACTACTGAATGGACATTTTGAAAACCATTTTTAAAATCACGACACAGTGACTCGACTGGGTACCTAAAGAGCTGATAATATAAATTAATGCTCGTTCTCTCCTACTTGGGAGACACATTTTCCTCCCCGTGAAGAGTGCTGCATTGAGTAGCTGAAACCTTGTATCGTTGCCAGAATGATGGAGCTACAGCTGGACGAGGTGGTGTATCAGGACGACTACGGCTCCGTCTCGGTGATGTCGGAGCGTGTATCGGGCCTGGCTAATAGCATCTACCGGGAGTTCGAGCGGTTGATTCGCAGTTATGATGAGGAGGTTGTGAAGGAGCTGATGCCACTGGTGGTGAACGTGCTAGAGAATCTGGACGCAGTGCTTACAGAGAACCAAGAGCACGAGGTGGAGCTTGAACTGCTCAAGGAGGACAACGAGCAACTGATCACCCAATACGAGCGCGAGAAGGCGCTGCGCAAACAAGCAGAGGAGGTGCGGTGCTTGTTACCGTTTTCTTTATGAATTAGTTTAGAGTCTTCTTTTCCAGCTGTTGTTATGTATAATATTTATGAATATGTCTTTTAAAATATGTGGGCTGTAGTTTTAGACTTTCATGAGACATTATGAGCGTTTTACAGTGTGAATATTTTTGAAATAGTCTACATAGTCATACGGGTCTGTTTTACAAAGGCCTCTCGGTCTGTCACTAGATGAATTTGCACTTTTATAGCTTAGACTACTTGCAGTGTCTGTATTAACAAAAGGTGGTGTCCTACATACTATATTATCCTTAATCACTACGATGCTCCAGTGTCTGACACCTGCAAGAGTTCAGTGGGCATTCGATTTTACAGTGTGTGGGTGAGCTATACCTCATTGCAGAGTGTATGTTGTGTTGTGATGTTGCTGTCTCTTTAACGAAACCCCACCCACCCATCCTGTTCAGATACACAAGAAAACAGCAGAGGTATATTCATCTGTGCCCTATGTCATCTTCCCCACCAACAAATGGTAATGCTGAAAGGGATTTGAATAGACACTGGTGAGCATCACTAACCAGCTGTAATACTCCTCTCTGAACAGATGCCATGTGATGTGAGGAGAGGATTTGCCCCAGGGAATTTGGCACAGTGATGCAGCTTTGGGCGACATAGAGTAAATCTCTGTTTGTGATAGTCAGAGTAATTTACTCAGTGTAGATATATGCTTTCATGGGCGTGCTTGTTTACAGAACATCTGTTGCTCAGACATATAGGATATGGTGATTTTAGTGCTTAATTGTTCATCATGATGAAACCAACCAACCCCTACACAACGATCTGCTCATACCCAACAACAAGCTAGCAATGCAAAAAGTTAACAGGCCTGGAGTTTGTGACAAGATTAACAGAGGAGGACTACTTCCACATGGAAATAATTCAATCATATTCTTAAAGGCAGGGGGAA
Organism: Albula goreensis; assembly: GCA_022829145.1. Lineage (NCBI taxonomy): Eukaryota > Metazoa > Chordata > Actinopteri > Albuliformes > Albulidae > Albula > Albula goreensis. Next base: position 25,825,810 of record CM040762.1, on the reverse strand, counting down.
CAAGAGTTCATTTGTTCATCTTTATTGGAATTTTTACATTTTAATCAATTTTTTGGTAGAAGAGAAGAAGAAAGAAGATGTTAGATCCACATTAAGAGGTGAAAAATATTCACTCAAACTTCTTTCTAAATTCTGGAACAGGATCCAGCAGGATCCTCTGAAAATGAAGCACATCGTTTATTAGTTAAGAGCTTATATTTTACATATCATCCTGTTATATCTTTACTGAATGATCTGTCAATTTTATAAGGTACAATTGCAGCAACACACCTGTAACCTAATTATGTGATAAGGGTATTGTAATGGTGATATATTAATAAACCAGTACAAAGACATTTAAATATACTGTCCAAAAAACATTTAGCCCTCCAATGGCTTGTAACTGGGGTAGGACTCCAAAAGGTACACCCTGTGTACCCTTACCATGGTATATATTGTTACCTGACCTTTATGTACCCCTGGAGATAAATTTGGACCTTTATGTCCTGGTACCGAAATGTATCCTTGAAAATGGCACAAATTTGGCCTTTTAGGGTACTGTCCCAGTGACAAGGCCGTTTTACCTTTATGGGTAAACTTTGTACCCAATACATTACTGTCATTTAGGTGATGCTTTTGTCCAAAGCAACTTACAGTTGATTGGGCTAACCAAGGGCCAATTCCCCCTGGGAGCAATGTGTGGTTAAGGGCCTTGCTCAAGGGCCAACAGCTAGTGGCGTTCTTGCTGTGGCTAGACTGGGGCTTGAGCCACCAACCTCAGGGGTCCCAGTCATGTACCTGTCACTGGACTACAGGCTGCCCAATAAAGCTAACATTATCTCCCATTTCAAAAAAACATAAAACTTTTATTCAACATGAAATGTAATTTCATTTACTCATACATTTTTTTAAAGCAATCATGAACAATAATATACAAATGATCATCTACAAATAAGTATCCAAGGCATGGAAATGCATCTCTTTCACTGGTTTGACCAAAGTTCATTCTGTGTCAAATTTAAAACTGCACACATTGGAATGAAATATGGTGAAGGTGATAAGTATAAAAGAACCATTATGTTCCTTAAAATAATAATACAAAAATGTAATATTCGACTCCTGTTGAACAGATTGTAGCAGGTTATTTTTTCTCTACATATAAGTATGAAGCTGAAAAGTTTTCCTTTGAAATGAAGCAAGAATTCAGCCATACTGGGTGGATTTGAAGCATCTCTGTCTTTCCTTGTAGGCTCTTGTCTAGCCTGTACTCTGGCTGGAAATTTCCAGAATGCTGGGTGATGCCAGTCTTTTTGGGGCATGCATTGTCCTGCTGAATATTGGGAATGTGGTACAGACTCGTACCCTTTCATACCCATGTATTTATATGTACCATATCAGTCTGTAAAGGTACATATAAGTAGTTCAAGGTACAACACTGTCCCATTGAGGGCACATTAACAGTAATTGTACCTGAAAGAACAAAAACGGACCCCTCTTTTTCCCCTTGTACATATATTCACCTTGCTTCACACATTTGTACCATTACAGTGCCGACCAGCATGTAATAAACATTTATACATGAACACATGGACATTTTGGATTATTTTTACCACTCGATCTTTTTCTATGGCTGAAAAAAATTCATTTGATGCTGCTAGTTTTGTATCAGCATTCTGGTACTTGCAGGCCCAAGGAGATTCTGCATTTAATATGGACAGTGTGGTCCATATAGATCTATATTGAGGACATTTTCTCTTCTTCAGGCTGCTGTTAATGTAATACTGGCTACTTTTATCTGCAGTAAGCTGCAATATATGAATGATCCACTAAAATGTTAAGGATTCCTAAACATTATCAAACAGGATACAGAAAATATCACCACATCACCAAATACCTAAAACAAGAATGCATCATGTGGAACACACAGAACCATTACAATTTAAACAGTATTCTGTTTTAGCCATGAAAATATGGTTTGCTGAGGAAAATGTATTTTGAAGTAGTGATGTTACATAAGTACATGGTGTTCACAAAACTTCTTGGGAAAGTATGTTAGATAATGTTTTCATTGAGTTACATTTTTAAATACTTTCTTTGTAGAAAGAAAATATTTGTATTTGTAAAATGTTTGTGCATAGTATTTGTATCCAATACTATGCAGAATACATGCCCTACCTGGCAATGCTTTTTGGCTGTTTCTTACATTCCCGCCCTTCATAAGAATATGGCAGTATAAGTATGAGGTTTGATTTGATTGATGACAGCAAGACTTAATGAGCCTGAAGGCAGTTCTCTTTTTAATTGAATATGCCATTGAATAGACATTTATTTGATTGTTATCACAGCTACACATGATAAAAATGAAACATGTGGCTGCATCAAAAACTACAGACAAGTGGTGAGTGAGACTGAAATTAAACAAAAGGCTACTGTAAGTGCACAGTGTGCAAATTTGATCAGATAGCACCATTTGCAGGATTATTATTTCTCAAAGAAATGTATTTTAATTAGACATTACTCTTAAAATAATTTGTTGTGAAACTAAAACTTTTAGTTTGCATCACGATTTGTATCATTGACTTGTCATCATTAAGTTGCCTGGCACACATCACTTTTAAGGTTGATTAAAATGAAATATCTGAAAAGGAGGAATATTTAAATATAATTGGAATTGCAGCTGTTCATTGTTGCTCAATCAGACATTGAATATTTAACTATGAGTAAATGGTCAAAATGCTGCAACTTTTATAATTGTCATTGAAAGAAAATTCAGGAAGACCTTTTGAAGGCTGGACACCTGTAATATTGCACATGTATGACCTGTGTATTCTTAGATACCTCAGTTGGTGTTAAATTTGTAATATGAACATAGTTATTGGGTATTTAAGGTGTTTATTTATGTATAAAACATGAATCCACACACTTTCATGAAGATTTTTGTTTTGGCAGAGTCTCAATATAGAATAGGAATTATATAACCTATTACATCATATAATCTATAACATAATATGATGTATAACAATAACGTGTGTAATTTTGTTCTCTTGCCAGGAGGAAAACTGTACAGTAAAAAACCAACAAAGACCAGACAAGATGCAAAGATTTTATAGCGGGACTGCTTTTAGTCAGAGAGCCAGTTCAGTTAATCGTATTAGAATAAAGACTTAGAATGACAAACAGCAGTATGGGTAGAGTAGGGGCCTGGAGACAAGGGATGTTTATTCTGCAAAAGGCCCCCAGTATATGCCATAATTTAAGTCCAGGAAGGTCAGTATTTAATTTCATGTTAGGCCTACTTATAACAAAATCTTCATGATATTAAATGTACATCACAACTTGTGTGTCATTTTTCCCCACATAAATTGAGCCACTGTCTCTAAGAGCCACAAAGTAACTGTCTCCGATAGATTTTGGAGGAAGAATTGAAAATCTGTAAGTATCTGAAATACTTACATATTGCATTAGAAAACATGAAGAAGTTATATGATGAGTTCATGGATCTGAGGATTTTAAACAGCTTAACCCCTATTCTTCCCTGTTGAGGCTGGACCAGTGTAGTCTTTGAACTTTGGTTGGTGATGGTGTGACTGGGACTCGAGCACCTGGCTTTGGCACCCATAGCTGCACTACTCTGTGACTACCCAAAAGCCCCTTTAAACTCCTGTTAATGGTGCACTTCTGTGGGCTGGCTTTGTAGCATGCTGAACTGATAGTAGAGTCTGTACAAACATGTTCCATGAGCATAATCTGTTCTAACCTGCCTTCACGTACAAAGGGGCTGGGTGCCAACCGATCAGTATACACAAAACCGTTGGTGCCTGCTGATGTGACTGATTTGTAGCATATTGACACATAATTTTGAAAATATGTTTCTTTCAATGACAATTCTGTACTACTTTGAGCTTTCCAGTTAGCAGGCTAACATTTTTCGGTGCTGCAGTTCAGGAGCCAGGGTTAATTTAACTATTGTTGTATAACCCACAGCCAGTAGAAACATTTCACAATTGTGCCTTACAGTAGGCATATCAATGAAGAAAAATCTACTCTTACTTTCAGCATTCCTTCTACCGTCTTATAACTGAGAATATAATTATTTAACTTTTACACATTCTCAGACTATGAGTCATTTTTTATTTAAATGTCTCTTGTGTAGTTCATTCATATTTTGTTACTTACAATTTTTGATACAGCCTTGCTTTTTTGCAGTTTGCTGCTTAACTGGCCTGTCATTTTCTGGGTTCCTCCTCCTGGCTTAAGTATAACTGACATTATAGTTTGATCTATTGATTCTATCAATATGTAGCTCTCCCAAATGTTTGATGATTTCACTGAAGAGCGTTGCTACTTCACCCCAAGCAGTTACTGTAAAGTTAAACTGAAAAGCTATCTAGTCCTGGAGCTTCTATATTGGGGAAGATTTTTACAAAATCTTTCATTTCCTGTTGAGAGATAATATTTTTAAGTTCTTCTTTTTGTCGGGGCACGTCAGATCGGTCATCTCAAGGATGATCGTCTAAATAGTCATCTAAGACCATTTGCGTCAAAGTCCATTTTATGTTTTTTCTTAGAATGTATTAATATTGTAAGGCTCTAAATGTATTGATTATGATTGTCTTATGATTCATTTGATGCATTATATGTTGGAGTGTAGAATAAATGGTTTTTGTCTTAAAGCTTATAGATTTATTTGGTAAGACTGGAATAATGGAGGATGAAGAAAAGGCACTAAAATATTTCCTTGCTTTTTACTGTTATAAACAATGAAAAGATAAACCTATACTTACTCAAACAATAAGGTGGTACACTTCAAGTAATATTGTTAACCGTTCAAAATGAGAGCCTTGAAAATGAAAGCTTTTTTATTGGACACATGAAAACTCTGTGAAGAGTGGTGTTCAAATGAGTAAAATATGTTCATAGGGCCCATACATTTTAAGAACTATGAATCTATTATCCATTTGTATGATAAATGTTTTCAAGATAAATGTTAAGACAGTAATTTCCTTTATATTTTAACTGCTTGGGATGACTTAGGTTGAGAACAGAACAAACCCTAGAAATGACATGGATGCTCTCATTCAAATTGAAATCAATGTTTAAATCAATGTCATCACTTTCACTGAAACTCAACAGCAATCATGCACTAAACAAGAACAAGTTTAAATCTGAACATTTTAAGTATAATTAATATTAAAAAACACAGACACAGAGTGAATCTGGCATAATTATGTTAGTGATATCCAAAGGATCACAGAATGATTTTGTATGTATTTCCAAGTATAACTATCTAGCTATATGTATAATTATGTGTATGATTTCCCCCAGGATGAAGGTGTAATCTGTATGTCTCCTGCAAAGACTTTGAGATCATGACCAGGGGTGCTTCATGTCTTTTTACAGAAGTTTATTGAGTTTGAGGATGTGCTGGAGGCAGAGAAGAAGGACCTGCAGACTCAGGTGGAGAACCTGGAGCTCCAGGGGAAGCAGCTGGAACTCAAGGCCAAGAATTACGCTGACCAGAGTAAGAAAGTTCCAGATGTTCAACATGTAAAATGCCTGCTGATCTTAGAGTACTCAGCTCGACCCATTCACCAGCAGTGTGTCAGCTATCCTGCATGTTTTAAAAATGATTTATCTTAATGACAATATCACATGAACACATAAATAAGCATATTTTTACAGTGAATCTTTTGGTGTAAAGGTACAGAGACATATTAAAAACACAAGGTGAAAATGTACTTGTATTTTGAATTACAATCAAAGAGGAGTTTACATGTATTTCATATTAATCAGTAATTTCATTTGTGATTTCTGAAGCATCATATAACTAAAGAAGTCCAATAATTGGAGCCCAAAATATAGGCGTGTCAGTCAAACAAACAGCCAAATTATGTAATGTACCAATCAGGTTGAAAACCATGATGGTTCACCAAACAAGAAAAAACTGCATCACGAAAAAGGAACAACTGTCGCAAATGTATGCTCATGGACAAGGCTAGACAGACACCTTCACATTATAGTTACTAAAAACAACTAAACAACAACCTCAAAAGTGACGAAAGAGCTGAATATACACCCCATAACAAGGTCTAAAAAATGCTGACATGGATATTTTATACTCATGCTATGCTGAGGGTCTGACTGAAAACGAACTTATGTAACAGCATTCAAAGCAGGACTGAAGCTGTTCCAAAAGCAAATGGCAGCTCAAGTCCTTAAAATCCATAGAGTTTTTTTGACTGATTACTTACTCTGGGGGTCTGTAACATTTTTTGGCAAACTGATGCAAGTATTTTTAAATCTTCCCCTCTGAGGAAAAAAGACAAGTTACCAGTTTTGCTCTGGTATCGTATGAATTATTAATTAGTGTTGACAAATAATAGTGCAACGTTGTGTTCTTTAGCGGCTTTTACATATTCAGTGTCAGTGGCTATTGACTGAGTTCTGGAACACCTCTTCAGCCTCATTTTGCTTGTTGAGGTAATTGGGTTGAGAGTACAGAGAGATGAATCATGAATTCTTTCCTGTCCTTTCCAGTGTCCCGCCTGGAAGAGCGGGAATCAGACATGAAGAAGGAGTACAATGCACTACATCAGCGGCACACAGAGGTATGCTAAAGCTAATAGCAGACATGGATGTGCTCCGCGAAAGCTAATAGCAGACATGGATGTGCTACTAAAGCTAAGAGCAGACATAGATGTGCTCCGCTAAGGCTAATAGCAGACATAGATGTGCTCCGCTAAAGCTAATAGCAGACATGGATGTGCTACACTAAAGCTAAGAGCAGACATGGATGTGCGCCGCTAAAGCTAATAGCAGACATAGATGTGTCCTGTCCTGCCCTTTCACTAGAGCTACTAGCAGACATGGATGTGCTCCACTAAAGCTAATAGCAGACATGGATATGCTCTGCTAAAGCTAACAGCAGACATAGATGTGCTCTGCTAAAGCTAATAGCATACATAGATGTGTCCTGTCCTGTCCATTCACTAGAGCTAATAGCAGACATGGATGTGCTCCACTAAAGCTAATAGCAGACATGGATGTGCTCTGAAAAAGTTAACAGCAGACATAGATGTGCTCCACTAAAGATACTAGCAGAAATGAGTATCCTGCACTAAAGCCTTTGCAAAAATGAGTATTCTACAATAAATCCATAGCAGAAATAAGTATCCTATACTAAAGCTAATAGCAGAAATGAGCATCCTGCACTAAAACCATAGCAGAATGAATATCCTACACTAAAGCCATAGTAGTCATGGGTACACATAGTTGTAATGGGTATACTAAACACTAAAAAGATCTTGTGCACAGGTATGAAAATTTTAAAGTCATAGTACACAGGTATGCAAACCATGAACAGCCAGGAGCCACAGAGATACACAAACATCTCAAAGCAAAGATACTCAGGTAAAAAAAAATGAATTACAAATTGTGCACAGCCATGACCCACAGAGAATGTAAACCTGCAGCCATAAATATAGAGGTACATAACCCACGAACAGCTGTGGAATAGGTCCTCTAACTGCCAACAATCAAGGCACACAGAAATATGTTAATATTGCCAGCCTTGCCAGGACTGCAGTCGCGAGGATCTGGAAAAATGTGTCAGAGCTACAAACCTTCACTGCTGTAAACACATTCATATATTTTATCATCCTGGCTGAAGATTTTATTAATTTGAAGAATAAAGGCCAAATTATGTTAGATAATACAATTGGAAGAGAAATGGGGTTACACGTCCAAGTGTCATGCACTCTTTCAATGTGTAACCATTTTTGGATCACTTACAGGTTATAAGGTTCATTTGGAAAAAGAGTTTAGTTTGGACTGATTTCCACCAAAAATCCTGGAAGATATATTAATATAGCAAGATATACCAGAATTTGAGCTGCTTTCCCCAGCTGGAGCCTAACCTACACTAGATTCTTCAGAAGTACTGTGATATTGTACTGTTTGAAGCTCTTTGGAATGGTTTGTCTTTTTGTTTAATATATTTAGAATCAGTTTTCTGAAAAAGCCACAACTATTAAATCTTAAAGCATTTCAATTAAAAACCTCAATAAGAACTAGCCATTCATGAGCAATGAAGTCCCTCCATTTGTGATGGCTGAATTGGAATTCCTAAGACAATCCTATCCTATGTATATCCTAACAAGGACCACACCTTCAAACATGTCCTAAAGCCTTACCCTCTCTACCCTACCCTACCCTAACCTCACCCTACAATCCATGATTCATGGACCACACCGTCAATGTTTTTACATTCATGAAATGTTTTTTATATGGTAGTATTAGTGTAAATACTAGTGCAGTGTGGAAAATATTAGCACAGTGTGAAAAGGGATTACTGTCCCTCTCAACGGTATTGGCAATGACCACTGAACACCAACGCAGGTTGGGACACTTAATATTAAAAGTTATTATAATGACAACCCCTAGTATTTCATATGGCTCCATTTCATAATGTAATCCAACTATTTATACATTTAGATAAAGAAAAAATGATCAGACCTTAAGTTGGCCACAGAAATAAATGTGGTCAATTACAACAGAAGTATAAATGAGGCTAGAGAAAGTTAGGATGTCCCCCCTTTTTTCAAGGAGATGAAGGAGAATAGTGTCACACTCTGCCACAACATATGGTGGCGTCAACCCTGACTAATCAATTTTTAAGGAGCAAGTGGTCATAAAATGACACCCTGTATTTCCGTGCAGTGTAATGAAGAACACTGCATGGCTGAATGATGTTGTACATCTCCTCTGGTTCGCACAGAAGAGAGCCACTTGCCCTTGAATAAGCTGAGGAAGTGTTCCACAGTGAACTGGGTGCACTTGTTCCGTGCTCAGTTCCAGGGTTGGCCAAAGATGTGATTTTAAGGGAAACTTTGGAAAAAATGGGCCATGCAGACAAACTTAGCAGACTATCCTAAACATCAGAGCACATCAGTAGTGAAGTGCTTTAACAATCATAATATTTATGTTAAAGGTTGTTCAAGTCAATGTTGGGACTTAAAATCTGTTCAGATGTTGTCACAAGACGTGAAGCAAGCTGCCCATGCATAGAAGACCACAAAGCAACACAGAAATGAAGCAAATCTGCAAGCATGGGCGAAAACTCCTCAAAACAGATGCAAGAAACGTATTACCAGCTATAGCTTCATATTTTTCACAAACTGATACAACTCTTAATTTGGCCCTCAGATGATTCAGACTTGTATGGAACACATTGAGAGGTCCAAGATGCAACAGACTGGGAGCAACAGCCAATCGGAAGCCTCTGGAGGAGGGAGAAGGTATGAGACCCGTTGATTTTCACTGGAATGGCTTAGCCTGCTTTTTTTCCTGGCAGTGACATATGTGTTGATGGAAATAGAAGAGGTAAGAAATAGAAAATGCCCTGAATCGACTTAATAGATGGTGCATGGTATGTAGCACAAGTGCATTTAAGATGCATCCGAATCCATTTTTGCTAGTTTCCCAGTGGATTTTCTTGAGCATAATTTTGGCATAGTTATAAAAGAAGCTGGGTTTCATTACCTGTAAGTGGGCATAAATGCACTGTAAAGAAATTTAAACTGTCATCTCACAATCCTTTTAACAGCCATCTGCATTAGTTGGCTACATTATTGAATTCTGCTAGATATTAATGGAGATTTTGGCCCCTTCTCCACAATGCTTTTCATTACTCGCTAGCCAGTGACACCGAGTCTTCCTCCATATGTGATGTGAATATCATAGTCATATCCAAACAGGGGAAGGAACCAAGACAGTTCAGTTCATACAGGTCTACATCTCTAATTAATGGATATTACATAATTCTAATGTCAGTCCTGGTTGGTACATAAAATAACAATCAATGTTATGCTTCCTGTTTTAGCCTCTTGTACAGATAATGAGACACGCCAACAATATAAATGGCATTTAAATTAATGGAGAGGAATGGTGGACAGGGTCTTGGAAAATGTTTATACTTGAATTGAAATACCCCAATTTAACTCTCTCCATCGTGCAACCAAACAGCTAATTAACCAATGGATGCATACGACAGCTGCATATGAGAAAACAACTTTAACACATTTGCATGCATTTCTGCCAGTTCCACCTTACACAGTTTATGGCTGTAACTAAATAACTAAGAGTATTTATGATGATTTATTTCAATACTGTTTCTTACCTTGCAGACGGTACGCAAATATAAGGTAGTTGCAGGTGTACTGTTACTGACTATAGCTGTCTGTGTGCAGGGCTTATTTGCATACTGATCACATGCTAGAAGAAACAACAAAAGCATTCATTATGAACCCTGTGAGTGAACACCATAGGGTGCATCTGGTCTTGCCAGTTTTTGTGTTCCTTACACCAGAGTATGTGTCTTTGTGGATTATCATTAGAATCTAGCTGCCTGATCGATGCCTCTTTGTGTCCAGGTTTTATTGTCTTATTATGGTCGCCGTCTCCTCCTCAGAGATCCAGTACTGAGAATTTGTCAGTACATCTAAGCCTGTCCCCTCCAATTTCAATGTTTCCAAGAGCAACATTGGTTGTGTATGCCTCCCTTAGCCCCAAAAGTTACTTAAGAATATTCCTATTACCCTTCCTACCTTGTGCCTGGCAGGTGTATCTCAGGAGTGGTCTCATTCCTTGGTCTTGAGGGACAGCTAGCTCAGTGTTTGTGCTGCATTGGGAGGTCCTTCATCCCTCTGTGGTTCACCTTGTGTTCTGCACTCCAACCAACCTGACCTGAGGATGCCAGTCTAATTGTTGTTTTACTCGTAATGCTGCAGACCCCTGACTCTCTTGTATCTGGGTGCTGCTGGGTATCGTTAGCTGAGTTGCCCCTCTGTCACCGGGCAGATGATTCACATTTGTTAAAGTAGATGACTACTTCCACGTGCTCATCTGGTCGACAAATGGTTTCTTAGATTGTCTTCAAAGGTTTTACGGCATGCTAGCTGCGTTGTCCTAGCTAATGTTGATTTATCTGAAGAGACTTCCCTAATTGCAAGATCAGCTCATATGCGCTCCACACATGGCCAGGCCATACAGGACATAAGCAGGGGCCCTTCCACATGGTCCATGTGTACCAGCTGGTGAGAAACATTCTCTGACAGGTGTGTTTTTTCTGGTGGAACATTACCTGGTATCCACAGTGGTAGACAGTTGGACTTGGTATCAACAGTGTTTCATTTTATATTGGATCTACATGCTCATGGACATCCCCCATCTATGCTAAGGTTTACATGGCAGCTGTCTCTACCTGCTATGAGGTGGTGGAAGGAACACCTTGGGCTTTCATAGCATGACTAGTCAGAAAAGTGCCTTGCTTCAGGTGTGTAGGAACTGTTGAAGGTTTCGCTAGAGCAGGTCATTCACAGGGTTTAGTCCATGCTATCAATTCTGGCACTTGGGACTTTTACCCCTCTCTAGAACTTTAGCACTCTTGTCCCCAGCGACTGCACTTTGAGCTGTAAGTCACTCTGGATAAGAGCGTTTACAAAATGCCTACTATGTAATGATTAACTCCTTCATTCAGGGCACCCAGCCCTTTTGCCTCTATCCGCCTCAGTTGCCCAAGAGCACGGAGTGAGATGTGCCCCTTTTGTTGGAATGCTTATGTCACCTGCCCTTCTCGTCAAACTCACTGGCTGCAGTGAAATGGTGCCCCCTGTTGACCGCATTCCTGATTGCTATCACATTTACAGGGAGAGTGAATGAGTTGTTCATGCTCTCAGTCAGTTGGACATGGCACCCTGATGATTCAAGAGTTACTAACTCAAGAGTTCAAGAACTAACCTGGCTTTGCTACTGACAGTGCCGTTCCCTCAGTTTCTCAACTGGTCCGTTCGGTTTGTGGCCTGCAGTGCTGCAATGGATATTTAAAATTCACAGCTACGCCGATGCAAGTACTTAAACCTTAAGTGAGTTTGACGGATCAGGTTTTTTTCTGTTTGGATATGACAATTGGCTTGATGTGCCTGAGCTTTGTCTGGTATTTGTTGTTGCTCACAGAATAATCGTATAATTACCCGTGTGGTCCCCTCTCACCACTAGGTGTCAGTGTAGAATTCTGTTTGTGTGTGCTATGTTCATTCCAGTGCAGAGTAAGAAGAAGCAAGAGTGATGCCATGTTGTTGTTGTACCCATGTTTTTGATTTTAAGTAAATAGTACCGTGTTCCATCCTCACCAGTCTCATGATTAACGTTGTCTATCAACATTACAAACTACTAGCAAAACCTGCAAAGATCACATTGCTTACGTGTGTCCAATATAAGTTCTGGTGCAGAGAGTACAAAGAATTAAGAGTGGTGCCATGTTGTTGCTGTACCCGCGTCTTTAACTATAAGTAAGTGAGTGCAGTGTTCCATCCTCACCGGTCTCGTGGTTTAGACCGACTATCAACTCTACAGAATTGTTAGTATGCCACCATGGCATTGCATTCCTGTAACGATTGGTAACCTCTCTATCAACCTTTTTTGTAACCTCTTATATTTGCTATATGTTATACTAGAGGGCAATGGCCATTTTCATATTTTTGATTCAAATCTGCAGAAGAATAGGACATTTCAAAGTTATTATTTTAATTACATCTCATAATGAGCATTGTGAACACTTCAAACATGTCTACATTGAGAGAGACGTTTGGTCATTAACAAAATGGTGTCTGCTTTTCTATATCAAAAAACTAGGACTGACAGTAGTGTAATGAAAACTAGTATTATATTATACTAGTATACTCTGGCACTTGATTGTGGCCTTAGATGGGGAAAAAACCTAATGTGATATATGAGATCAGATGACATGTCAGAGGATATAATTTGTGCCTGAGTGATGCAAACACACACACTCACACATAGGGCCAAAAAGAATACCCGTATCTTTGTTATCTATTTTATAAGATGTTACTTTCAGATTGTCTAAAGGAAGGCTACATTTTACAACAGTATATAATTCTATTTTCATAAATCTCCATTTTCATGTGAAATTATAGTAATTCATACCTCCTCTTCTTTTTTTTCTGGGAACATAAAAATGCACATTTCAGAATTACCACCATTATGAACATACTAATTTAGACTTTGGATATACCTAATTTGGTGGTATTGCTTTTGTTTTGCAATGAATTAAGGGCATTCCAAGGATCTGAAATAATGCTAGCTATTAAAGTTAGATAGTAATCTATGGGGTAGGAGAATACCTCTATGCATTTGTCCCGAGATAGAATTTTGTGTTATCTGGTGTGGTTTGACTGGAGTTAAAAGTTCCACAGAGACCAAAACAAGCAAACGGTGTTTGTCTGCGATCATAAAATACACAGAGCTGTGTGATCTACACCTAATTTCAGAACAGCCCACCTAAGGTGACGCAAGTTGTTTTGTAATTTTCAGAACATATTGGAAAAATGACCTATGAACCACTGCGCCATTCTGAACCTATCAAAACAAACTTACTTTACAGCTACCACCATGTTTCACCAAGTGATAAATAAGGCCTGGCATGTCTTTGAAGGAAATACAAAGGTGATGCTTTTTTTATATAAAATTAAGGAGAATAGAATTAAGACATAGACATAGAATTAAGGAGAAAAATACAGAATTAATTAAATAAATTATTGGCGAGTGGAGCCTTTGTATCATTGTGTCTAACCTGTGTTTCTAACATGTGTTTCTCTGTTTTGTTCTTCATTGCAGTCACTCACATGGATGGAGGAAAAGGTAAATCAATCTTAACTTCACCAGTAACCTTCCTCCATCATTGCCTGCCCACACACATTAGGCTTACATTGACTTTCATTGACATACCATCTTACTAACTTAGCATGTCCCCTGTTCCTCTGAAGCCCTCTCTTCAATTCAGATAGATTTCGATCATCTTTACTGGCAACATGTCTTTAATGCATGAATGGGTATCAGCGGAACATAAAGCATGGTGGTATATATACCTTTCAGATCTTTTGTGTTGTTGAGTGGGAAGTACATTTATAGCCTGTTATTTTTACTATTGATTGCTTGATTTACGATTTAAGATTTAAAAAGGTTTAAAATTACATATAAAACTTACCACATGCCCAAAAATGAAAAATAACTGGGTGCTTAATAAACTTAAGCTCACAGTTTCATTACATCTTGTGTGCCTTCATGAATAAGGTCAAATCACTTTCTGTTCGTCCGGAATTGGTTATTTAAATATTTAAGTTTGTGGCTAACAGCATTCAAGTAATTATTTTGTCTGTCACCCACAACACACACAACCACTTTTGAGTATAACCACTTTGTGGAGCCAGTGTTATGGAGCCATTTATTTGTTTTCTATTTTCTCTGTACTCTTTGTTTTACGTTCTCAAACCCAATGAAATGTAAGGGATCCTCTTTCTGATTAAGAATCTGTCTGACACATTCTCCCTCATTCTCTCTCTCCACCTCACCAACCCCCACCCCCATTTTGCACCCGCAGTAGGACGGATCGTCCCCCATCACTCAACCTCTTCCCCAACACGGATGGAATGGTACGTGGGTATCAGGGTGGGGCTAAGATTGCTAGAGTATCTAGAATACAACTGATCTTGTAAAATAGCTTCATATTCCTTGCCTGTGATATAAACAAGCATGACAATTACCAGACACAATGACTCCAGTAAGATGGCCACCCATTGGATTAAAAAAATGAACTTTCCAGTAAGAAGCTCAGGGCTGCTCTTTAATTGTGGCCAATCCCTTGCACACAGAAATCTGAACAAGATTCAGGATCTGTATAAATAATAATTGAATAGTAGCTTAGCAAGGTACACAGAGGGAAAGTGAAGCGTGTATCCAAGTGATATTAGAGTACGCCACCTGCTGGTGCTTATTGATGCAGCCTGACTGTACTGATAAAGATCTATTCAGTGATGGTTCAGTAGGGTCATACATATTGCATGCGTATTTCTGACTTCTGTCCCTCTCCGTCCCACCTGCCTCCTTTCCCGCTGGCCTCTCTCCTTCACATGCAGGAGGATGAATCCGAGTCAGGGCAGTCTTCAGCAGCGGCCACCCCAAGCAGCACAGGTACCAAGTCGAACACGCCCACCTCCTCCGTCCCCTCAGCGTCCGTCACGCCCCTTAAGGAGTCCGAACTGGACGTGGCCTGCGGTGGAAACAGGAGAAAGAAAGCCAAGCGCCTGAGCAGGAACATGGAGGTGCAGGTCTCCCAGGAAACCAGGACCGTCAGCATCGGTAAGGCCTGGAGGAGACTCATCTCATATCCATTAAAACAGAACCGTTTGCCTGCAGTCATATGCTCACGACCATTTCATTCACTAATACAGGTATGAATGGATACAGGTGGAATGAATTATTGAACAGTACTGTAGTTTGTGTGGCCCTGCAGTGTGTGACCTCTTGTTGTCACATCTAGGGATGGTCAGCAGCGATGAATGGTTCCCGGACATCACCCCAGAACCAGATATGTACCTGGACCCTCGCATCTACAACGGGGGCAACAGGTAAACCTGCCTCCATGGCTCCACTGTACCCCAGCTCTTTTATTTGCATTCTTTGACAGAATTATATTTGTAGTATCGGTCATGGATTTTTCCTTCTTTTCAGTCCATCACGTGGAATTGTCAATGAAGCTTTTGGCATCAACACAGACTCCTTGTACCATGAAATCACGGATGCCAAGTCAGATATCATTGGAGACGTGGACGCTGGGGCCGAGTTGCTCGGTATGGAATGGACCTTTTTTGGAAGAAATTGGATTATATTGTATTAAGGCTTGTGTACTTCACTTGATTACATGCAGACTAGTTTGATTGACTCAGTCAGTGATGTATCCTCTGTAGCAGTGCCTTCCAGCACAGAGGTATTAAGAGGTGGATTTTATTAAGCATAATTGGCTTTGTTCTGAAACTGGTTCTTGTTCATTTTAGTTCCTCTGTTGCTCTGCACTTTCTTTGCTGCTAGCTTCAAGCTAAAAACATTTTAATTTTGAACCTCACAATAGCATATGTACAGTGCATTGACCGTGCTACAGCATGTGGATGGTGTTGTGTGGTAATGTCTGTGAATGCCATAGACCCGTCCAAATACCTACCAGCAGACTATATCCCCCATGCACCGCATTCCCCACGCAGCACAGACTACACGCAGTGCATCCCCTGTGCAGCACAGCCCACATGCAGCACATTCCCTGCACAGCACAGCCCACATGCAGCGCGTTCCTTGTGCAGTACAGCCCACACGCAGCACATTCCCTGCGCAGCACAGCCCACACGCAGCACATTCCATGCGTAACATAGCCCACAAGCAGCGCATTCCTTGCGTGGCACAGCCCACACGCAGTGCATTCCCTGCGTGGCACAGCTGCATTCGCTATGCAGCACATTGCCCATGCAGAGCAATGGTTTTGCAGTGCATTTCCCATGCAGAGCATTCGTTATGCAGCACATTTCCTGCACAGCGAATTCGCTATGCAGCACATTGCCCAAGCAGCACATTCGCTATGCAGCACATTTCCCACGCAGCGCATTTGCTATGCAGCACATTTCCCACACAGCGCATTTGCTATGCAGCACATTTCCCAAGCAGCACATTCGCTATGCAGCACATTTACCAAGCAGCACATTTGCTATGCAGCACATTTACCAAGCAGCGCATTTGCTATGCAGCACATTTCCCACACAGCGCATTTGTTATGCAGTGCATTTCCCACGCAGCGCATTTGCTATGCAGCACATTTACCAAGCAGCACATTCGCTATGCAGCACATTTCCCAAGCAGCGCATTTGTTATGCAGTGCATTTCCCAAGCAACGCATTCGCTATGCAGCAGGAGCTCCAGGCTGCAGAGTCCCCACATTGTTTACTGCCAGACCTTTGAGAGTACTTGCTTCTTGCCAGTGTTTTTATGTCCTTGGTTGTCTTATTATGATTTCTCTTTCTTTTCCTCTGAAGGTGTTGGTTTATTTTATCCCCTTTTGGAGCTGTGTCTGACCTTCTCTCTATACTTCCTCTCTCTTCCTCTGCGTGCTTTGTCTGGACATACTCATAGGAGAATTCTCAGGTGTGTATTTGCCCATTTACTGGCATCACTGCTTTCCTATTGGGGAGACCATGCACCACCCTGCCTGCCTCCTGCTCCACCATCCTCTCTTCAGTTGCACTATTGCTATATTCTACCCAAGGGATATTGTGCTGAATCGAATTGAGTTGAATTCAGCTTAATTTATCGTTGATCAAAAAGAAGTTGGGTTTTCTATCACTCACTGGTCCCATTGCCAACACAAAAAGTGTAGGAGGCATAATTTGCTTTAAATTATTGTTAGAAGAACTGTCAACTTTTATTCGGCATCATTATACTTTTTTTCCACTCAGTCCTGCAGTCGTAGTTGAACGCTTTCTTTGGAACAGTTTCCCTTGCACAGACCACTCCCCCTTCACTGCTCCTGTTTGAATATGGGGAAACTGCTGATTGGCTTCTTCTCTTTTTCCTTGTTTGGTGTGTCACCCCGTTCCATCCCTGCCATCTGTGCGCGGCTGCACCTCGCTGGATCGCACATTCAGTGCGTGATGATTTTTTGGGTAAGGGCCTCGGTCTTGTTTATTATTTCATTGCTCCCGCTCCCTGTGCTGTTTAGACTCCTCCCCTGACATGGCAACCCTCCCCCTGGCCTGCCGTCACATCTCTCTCCTGTTGTGAGCTTCTGTCTTTATTGGCTGAGCGCAGATGGAGAACGTAATATTTCTTTTTCTTCTTGTCATTATCGATATTGCTGTGTGATACTCCCAATGCTTCAAACTCTTATGGTGGAAGCTTGAAAAGGTGGAGGTAACTGATATCTTAACCACACCCACAGCTCTGCTTGGAAAGGTCTCCTGTCTTCTGTCTATTCCATATTCAAATGAATTACACAGGACTTTTGGGAGGATAATGGTGATGTTGTGTGTTGCATCAGTGCCTTGTAGTGCTGATTTTTGTCAGAGGATGAAAATGAGTCTATGAATTTGTCATTAATACAAAACAAACTTATTAAAAGAAACAAAGGGCTTTTGCTACATCATACATTAAACACCTTTTATGAGAGATATAAGAATAAAGGAATGGGTACACCAACGAAATTACACTTATTATAAATAAGATAGTGCTCTCTCTGTTATCTAATGAAAAATAATGCAGAAACATCATCCAAAATTTTCTTTTAAAGTCTGGTTGAATTTAATGTTTTTTCCCCACTGCATAATATTTTTGACACTTGCAACATGAATGCTGATATTGCATTTTTTCTGTTCTTCATCTTTATGTGAAGATACTTCTTTTGATTTGAGTTTGTTTTCCTGCATTAGTACCTCATGCTTATTCATTGGAGATCTCAAAACACACTATACTATACTATACTATACTATACTATACTATACTATACTATACTATACTATACTATACTATACTATACTATACTATACACTATACACCATACTAGCCTTTTGGATCAAATTGTTTTAAAAAATATATTGTAAAGCTGTAGGATATCTGCAGAGTGAGTGATAAAGTACTCGTCCTTTAAATCTCACAGTCTGTTCAGTTCCACAGCTAGACTTTAGGCATGCTTATTTCTCTTTCAGGAATGGGGAAGGAAGTGGAAAACCTACTGACAGAAAACAAACAACTCCTGGAGACCAAGTAAGAGTAGTAGAAAGTAGTGTGAATGTGTGAGAGAAATTGTGCGGATATATCATGTATTATTTTTAAGTGCTCTGTCGGTTTTCCAATGCTGAGAATTTCACTCTTGTGTTTTTTTACAGGAATGCCCTGAATGTTGTGACCAATGACCTGCTTAGCGGAGGTGGACAAGCTTTCAAGTGAGAAGAAATTCCTGAATGAGGAGCTTGAGACTGTGAAGCACTCTAAAATCAAAGTGGACACAAAGGTCAAGGAGCTGGAGGAGGAGCTCAAAAGGTGAGACCCTGGTCAGTGTTTTTATAGGAAGCCAAAATAGCAGCACCACCTACCTGTCACATATAATGCCTTACCTTTAGTTTTAATTCTGATTGTGCCGTAATCATGATCAAGTTCTTGGTGAATGGTGGCTCTAGCTTCCTGCATTTCATGCTCACAACTCCAAAAGTGCAGGCCTTCCAGGGCTTAGTGCTGCTACTGTGGTTGGAATCTGGATTGGGAGAGAAAGAGGGAATGTTAGTTATCCCATATGCAGCCAACTGCTCGCCTTTTATGCAGTTGCGATTCTGCAGTGGGAAGCAGCTATGTGATGAGATGATGTGATGAGGTCTAGCACCGGACAGCTCCCACATTTTGTTCCCAGGCCTTTTGCATGGCTACCTCTTTGAGCTGTCCATGGTCCTGAGACGCCACCCACTGCTGTGCTACAAGGGATAGGACAGTGGCAACTAGGATGAGAGGAGTAGTAGAATATAAAATAACTATTATACATTTGAATAACCTTTAAGAAATGTTTCATGGGTTTGGCCATAGGTGCACATTGGCTGAAATTCATTGGGAAGATTCAGAGGGCACCACAGCAAAATGAATCAGTTTCACCAAGTGACACTGGAAGGGGAGAACAGGGGGAAAGTAAATGAATAAATACAAAAAAGTGGTGATGAAGGATGATGAAGGGGTCATTCCATAAATAACAAATAACAAGTTAATACGTTAATAAATAGCAAAAGTTATCTGGATGGAAATATAGTAACACATTTACATTTCTCTTGAACTTGTATCTGTGAGACTGAATTTTGAAAATATTCTGTTTCTAACTGAATACCTGAAATATTCTCTTTCTGTTTATAAACACTTCTTATATAAAAAACACATATGTTCCTTGTAATTTTTAAACTTAAAATGGCACTTTGTTTTCACTTAAGTATTCTGTGTAACAATAACTAATACAGAATACCACCTGACATATACATTTGTTATGAATGAAAAAAGAAAAAAATGGAAATTTTATGGACCTGAAAAGTTGCCTTGCACTGGCAGCTATCATTTAACCTGCAGAGAAACGTTAACACCGCAGTGGTGTCAACATCCTGTGGGTTAATGGCCAATAACCACACAGCCGTGAATGTCAGTTTTTCTCAATATTTTTTTTTCAAACTAAGTAAGTAAACATGTATGTATTTCAATCTACATAATACTCTGGGGAATGCATAAGGATACACTGCCGTATGGATGTTTTGAGCACAGCCCCACTCTGTAATGACTCTCTTCCTGTTTACGGTCTAGACTGAAGGCTGAGGCTCTGGGGTCGTCGCTGGATGGAAAGGAGGAGGGTGCAGATGATGTGAGTAGGTTCAATTTCAATATATCAAATAAAGAGCAAAATAATATACCTGACATAATTGAGTTATACTTTTTGAATATTTAAAAATATTTTGAGATTCATTTTGGCATACATTTAGGGGTCTACTCTGACCTGCGCTCAGTGGGTTTTGACCATTTGCATACCTTTCAGAGTCTGTTTGTATCCCTTTACGTATCCCTTTACGTACAGTATGTTTAGGAGACTTGAGATTCATATAAATCTTTCTCGTTAAACTACCCACCATGCAAATTTTGACTTTAAGTGGAATTTCTGGGTGCATATTCTACATACACCACAACCCTGTATTAAGCAGTACACTCCTATCTATCAGGCTCAAATAGTAAGACAAAAACACACAGACTATGACTATGACGCCTTGCCCTATGGATATATTGAACCTAGAGGTTAGTGTGCACACCTCCTATGTCAATGACCTGTGTTCTAGTCTGGACTGTGCACCAACCTCGTTCAGCAAGTAAATATTTACACAGAAAAAGGGCTGAGCACTCCCATGTCAGAATTCCCCCCTTAGAGAGAGTTTATCTGAAATATTATTCATTTATTATTGATATACTCTTAAGAAAAGGTTCCTTAGGGTTCCACAAAGAACCCTTTAGAGATTGCGTCTAAGCAGAATCTTTGCCAGCGGGCAAACGAAGGCTTTCATCCTATTTCAAAGAGTGTATTCAGTGAAGAGTATACTATCAAGTGGAATCAGTACACTTGCTTTCACATCTGCTTCAGTAAATGACAGCAGAATTACACTTCTTTATGCATCATTATGAAGCAGTGAAGGCCTACTTACAACAAATTACAATCATTAGCACCACTAATAGTACTACTACTACTAATGATAACAACAACAATAATAATATCTTGCAATAAGACGTTCCACACCTTAGCAAAGTGCCTCTATATCTCATATGCTTATTTACACCATTGCTTTTCCCTGGTAGTACTCCTCGCCGCTGCAGGACGATGTGGCGATCACGCAGAGGAGGCGCTTCACGCGGGTGGAGATGGCACGAGTCCTGATGGAGCGAAATCAGTACAAGGAGAGGCTGATGGAGCTGCAGGAGGCCGTGCGGTGGACGGAGATGATCCGGTGAGAGCTGCAGCGCCTCCAGCACGGCCCGGATCAGCGCTGCCTAGCTGCATTGCATATTCCCACAGTGCTATTAGAAGTAACTGCCTTACCGCACTGTTTTTGCTGTTTCCTTCTCTTAGTTTTCTATTGCTGTTCTCAATATGAATTTTAAATGTTGACGCTAAAATTAAAGCTAAAATGTAATTTTAATGGGTTTGTTCACACCTATACTGAACCAGTTGTTTTTTGACCAGTTGTGAGCCTAGATACCTTCTCATGTAAGGGACTGGCTTTGCCATCACCCACAATTGAGTTGTCTATTTCACAATATGTCATTAATTTTATTAAAACCCTGTCATGGATGCTGAATCCCAGCTCAAAGCAGACGTGAAAAATATGGACAACATGCCAAATGTTTTATTGTTATCTGAAATGTCCTTCATCTTCCTCAGTCCGCATATCCTAAATATAGAATCAGTAACATTTTTAATAAACTCTATAAGCCCAAAAGGCTGGTGGCCTGTAACATACGCCTACATTCAGACCCTTTTCAATTTCCTCCAAGATTTTAATCCATATGTCTTTACTAACACCAAGGGGATACAGAGAAAAAGTGTTTAGCATTCCCATTTCAGAATTCCCTCTTAATCCATAATGTAGTTTGCATAGTAGTTAATTCAGAAGAGTTGATTTTGAATATCAGAGTGAGTGGCCAACCAAACGTTTTCTCCAGGTGTAATTTTTTTGTACAGAATCACTCCTCATAATTTACTAACTGCTTTTAGGAAAGAGCAACACTGTCACATGACTGCTTTTGCCAAAGGTACCACATTGTGCACTCTCTGTACTGTGGGCATGTAGTTATCACTCTTATAGGCACATTCGAGTCACACTGTCAACTGTTTTGTATATTTTCTCAGAGCTTCAAGGGAGAGTCCCCAGATACAAGAGAAGAAGAAATCCACTATCTGGCAATTGTAAGTCTTTCCCATTCTGCCTGAGCTAACGTAATCTGAACTATGGTTTTTCTATTGTGAGCTCTGTGTCATCAGGAAGCATTGATTATCATTCATTATACAGATTATTTGCATTAATATTGATTTATTTTACCCTGATTGGTGGTGCACGTGCAGTGTGAAAAATGTGAGGTCATGTTATCACATGAGTTGGAGGAATCATGTGACATGCCTTCCTCCCCAAGTCAGCAGCAGCAGGTTACTGTGGTGGGCTAAACATACTGGCTGTGTTCAAGGTGTGTGAAAAAGGGTAAAACCCCCCAAAAAAGATAAGTCTTGTCTGGTTCTTGGCACAAGGAGAGCAGGACAGGCAGTTTGGCAAGATAGCTGAACCAGTAGGTGGGTTGTGGTGCTGGAGCCTGGAGCAAGGAGATGACATTGAAGCAAAGCATTGTCTTAACACAGACATCATTTTCTACTCTACATTTAGTTATTTTGTCTTTTTTTCTTGAGTGCAAATAAATGAATCAGATCAAATCAGTTACAGACATAGACCAGAGCCTGCTGGTCCTAAATATATTGTATTGTACGTTAAGCTAAGGGAAAGCAGGGAGAAATTCCCAAAAAAAGGCTGGGGAGTCTAGGAGGTTAAAAATAAATCCCATACAAAACAAATATCACATAAATAAAAAAGTATACTTGTTATAAATATAATTCCCCGTATGATTCAATTGGGAAACTGCTTATAGCACAGAGGGCTTTCGTATTCTGCTTTTCTGTGCAGGGGTGCCTAATACTAGCCTGAAGGGGGTGTCTGTTTTATCTCAGTCGTTTAAGCTCCGGTCCTAAAAGCGTCTGAGCATGTCTCTTGTTTCTCCCTTCTGCAGTTTTGCCCGTCTCTTCAGCGCATCATCCAGCCCCCCACCGGTCAAGCGACCCTACACCAACGTCAACATCCACTACAAGTCCCCGTCGCCGGCTGGCTTCTCCCAGCGCCGCGGCTACACCATGTGCCAGATCTCCACCTCCAATCGCACACTGGAGTTCTTCCCCGAGGAGTGAGCTCCGAGCCCCCTCCCCATCCCATCCCCCCATGCACCAGCACTAACAGCCTGCACAGAGAAACTGCATGCACACTAGCGCACACACACTAACTTCAGCAACAGAGAGACCGCATGCACACTAGCATACACCCACTAACTTCAGTAACAGAGAGACCGCATGCACACTAGCATACACCCATTAACTTCAGTAACAGAGAGAGACCAAATGCACACTAGTGCACACATACTAACTCCAGTAACAGAGAGACAGCATGCACACTAACGCACACACACTAACTTCAGTAACAGAGAGACCACTTGCACATAAGAAACACACACACAGACTTCAGTAACAGAGAAACTGCACACACATGAACAGACACACTAACCTCAGTAACAGAGATACCACATGCACATAACAAACTCACACGTGGACTTCAGTAAGGACTCACACACTCATAACACCCCCACACACACACACATGCCTCAGTAAAAGAGAGCAGAGAAATCATACAAGCACCAACACACACAGATTTCAATAAGAAACTAAAATAAAGCCTTAAATTGTAGTCTCGGCATAGGAAGATTGCTATGCCTAGACTACAATTTAAGACCTTTTTTAGCTTCTTACTGTAGTAGCTTCTTACACACTGATCAAAGTGTGGGCCTTCTGCAGTATTAAACCATTGAGTTTGACTGGGGCCATTTGCCTTCAGTTTGTGTGACAGCTGCGTGCCTGTGGGTCTGTGTTGAGCTGAATACTGGTGTGCTGATCTTTCTTCTTATGCACCCTCTCACATGTGGACAGCCCGGTAACGCTACTGCATGTCTTTTCAGTGACAGCGCTCTCTCAGCACGGCGGGAGCAGCGACGTGAGCAGTACCGCCAGGTCCGCGAGCACATGCGCAGGGAGGATGGGCTCATGCAGGCCTGTGGCTGGAGCCTGCCGTCACGCTTCAAACAGGTACTCCCAAGCCCCGCCCCTCTGGGTGCCCGCCCCCAGCCTCTACACCATGCTTCAAACAGGTACTCCCAAGCCCCGCCCCTCTGGTGCCCGCCCCCAGCCAAACCAATCCCCAGCCTCCACACCACGCTTCAAACAGGCACTCCCAAGCCCCACCCCTCTGGGTGCCCTCCCCCAGGCAAACCAACCCCCAGCCACTACATCACGCTTCAAAAAAGTACTCCCAAAGCCCGCCCCTCTGTGTGGCCGTCCCCCAGTTTTCCTGATGGTCCAGCCAAACCAACCCCCCAGCCTCTGCCGTGCTTCCTGCTAACACCTCTCTGTGAAGAGAGCCACATCTTCAAGTAACTCGTAAAAAAATGTTGAAAAATGCTACCACTCCTTTATTGAGAGAAATCCTACCACTTGCACTATAAACATAATATGTAGCAGTTCTGCTGATAGGTCCCCATCAGCCACATGGACCTATGAAGACTAGAAGACAGTTTAGCCATGCAATGCATTCTGGGACCAGTAGTCAGCTTTCTTAGGAGCGATGTTGATTTTTGTCATGTTTGATCTGACAGCATACCAAAATGACCACATTGACCACAGGTGACCACAGACCAGAGGGATCCCAGTGTTCCATTAGTCGTGTTTTCCTGCCATTTCAGACATGAGGCTGCTGAAAGCCTTTCAGTTGTTTTGATTGCCTTCATCCCTGTTCTGATGGACTTTTTCTTCCTTGGGGAAACTATTTTTTTTATTTTCCCATTCCAACACAACCAAACTGTTTTGTCTAGTGCAGCAATCTGATCCTGCTGCCCTCAGGAGGAGGAAGCAGTTACACCTGATTCCTCTAATTCATGAGTGCTCGCTTCTCTCCAACCAATCACATACTGCCTTATGTAACTATCGTCACCATATACTCAATTTGTACATATAAAGGCAAACTGAGAGTGACCAACCAGAGAGCGATGAGACTAACAAAATTAAACGACTTAACCCTTCTCTTCCCCCAGCAAAGCTGGCCAGTTTTTTTCTTCAATACTTTCCTCTGGACACGACCAGCGATAGCACTGCTGGGAAACGAACCCTTAGTCACATGGGACACATCTACCTCCCAAGCAAACATATTCTGCCTGAGCCACCTAGAGGCCTTAGGAATAAACCTTTAAAGTTCAAGCACAAAGATAAATACAGACTGTTTGATTAAAAATCTTTTCACAAACAGGCACAGAAGGAATCCTAGCATATAGAAATACTTATTTTCCAAGTGAACTGCAATTGTTACCTGCGCATATGCGAGGAAGATGTTCTTGTGAATATAATAACATTTCAGTACACAGGAAATTTGAGAAAGTCATAAGAAAATGTGTAGGAACAAGTCCCTGTAATGTTGAGGACAGAATTAGTAATGGAGTAATAAGAAAAACAGGAAAAAACTGCCAGTGACCTGGCAAGGATGGTTCCAAAATTTTATGCCAAAAAGCATATACCGTTGCAAATGTCACACCATTTAATAGAACTTTAAATATGCGTTATCAAATAAGGGAGGCGGTCATTCAGGGTAAGGCATCAACTCCATCATTTCTTCTGGATATATTCCCCTTCAGTTGTTTCTCGAAGTTTCTCTTGTCATGCCCAATCCGCCATTAGAGGGAGGTTCGTTGTCCCCGTGGGGAAGCAGGGTGGCGGAAGCTGAGGTGTGTTGCCAGGTGATGGTGCCTGGGGCCGTCTTGTGAGACGGTGCACTCTAACTGTCATCTCCCACAGACAGGCCCTCTGCTGGAGCTCACACAGGATGGGTCCATGAAGAAGCACCAGGCAAGTGAGACCGACAGAGTCCCAGCATGTACAACTGTAACCCGACCCCCGCCCCCTCCCCCCACCCCCCACCCCCACACACATAAAGCCCAGTGCAAGCTGGGTAAAGCTCTTTAGAAACTCCCATCCTCCTACCCCACATATGATGCTTAGGGCCCTTTACACCCTGAACTAAAACGTATCCTAATTTGTTCATATTCGTTAATGTGCTTCCAGTCATTCGCCCTCTCCCTATGAATGTGAATTCAGATCTCTGTCTGTCTCAATGTGCCCAACAAAAAAATCTCACACAAAGCTCAACAATGTCTTGGTCACTGGTTTGACATGGGTGGAAAGTAGCCTTGACATTCTGAAATATTGAATGTTTGCTGTGTTGTTATGTTCAAGAAAAAAACCTGTGCTGTGCATGTCTTGAACGACTAACACTTTCTGAATGTTTTGTGTCTGTTTTGCCACCATGAGTGACTCAGACTTATTCAACTCACACTCCTTGATGTGTTGAGGCAGGCAGTCATGTTCAGACAGGTTGTCATGCTCATAAATACAACTCATGAAGACATTTTGATGTAGTGTTGCCACAAATTATATACATATATTTATCTGATGAAAATCATGTTGACAGTTTTGAAGCTGTCCAAGAAACAATCAGACTTTATTGAAATCAGGAGGCAATCATTATTACATTCAAATGCAAAATTCAGAGTCTGAGTAGTGAAACTCTTACTTTGACTCTGGCACATGGTCACTTTAATTCATTAAGCCATATAAAAGAGTAGGAGTATGTAGTTAGGGGTTTGAATGGAGCAAAAGCCAGAAGCATTCACTACACTCCATGACCAGGGTTTTTTCACCTGAAACTGGCCTTACATACCAGAATAGTATAAAAGTGATTCAATACCTTTCTTTAGTCATCATCATAAAATAAAATAGTAAGTTGAGGTCGCCATGAGGTTGTGGTGACTAGTAACTGGGTACATTGAACTGACTGGTTTAACTTTAACTAAGGCAATCACTTAGTGAGTTGGGAGAGTAGTTTAAAATTTTGCATGTCTTGTTCTATGTCTCAGCACTGGGCCACACCAGTGAGAAAATAAAACTTGATTCAAGAGCATCAAGTAAGCAAAACCAGCTCAATTCATCCAGAGGGCTTGAAGGAACTGCAGCACTAATCTCTCAGAGATAAATGTTTCTCAACGAAATTTATTGTATCGGCCTGTTCTTCACTCAGGTGTATTTCTAGAATGAAGTTCAGTTTGACAATTGTGTTTGTCCAACACTGTGTCTACTTTTAGATTGGCCCCAATGATAAAGATGATAACCGGATGAAGAATGTCCCTGTACCTGTGTACTGTCGCCCCCTGGTGGAGAAGGACCCCAACAGGAAGGTAAAGTTAAACACAAAAATGGCTGCTTCTCAATGACTTTGAGTAACTGCTGTGTCAGACTAATGATTTAAGATTAAAACTAAAACTCAGCATATAGTCAGATTTATACATCTCTCATTGAATCTGCAGAAAACCTGGAATTGAGAGGTTTGTGCACATTTTCCGCACAATATCTCAGGATAATACAGGAGATTCCTGTAGATAGGTGGAGATGAATATCAGAAAGACACGCCATGTTGGGTTG
This sequence comes from Albula goreensis, assembly GCA_022829145.1. NCBI lineage: Eukaryota > Metazoa > Chordata > Actinopteri > Albuliformes > Albulidae > Albula > Albula goreensis. The sequence continues at coordinate 25,798,050 of CM040762.1, read as the reverse complement.
AGGATATCAGGAACAGCGGGAGAATTTTTAAAGAATTTTCAGCCCTAATGCCTGAGCATTTGTGAATTGGTTTTCCATGTGTGTAGTTGTGGTGTGCAGCAGGAGTTGACCTGACTGGGTGGAAGATTGCCTCGCAGAATGCTTCAACTGGCGAAGCGCTGAAAGCCCTGTCCAGCAGCTCTGACCCTCTGACCGGGGAGGAAGAGGGCGAGGAAGGCAAGAGCAGCCACAGCTCTCCAGAGAAGAAAAAGGTGATGCAACGCTCTCAGCACTCTGATATATGTGACCTGAGACATGTTTACAGCTCATTACATGTGTGTTCCAAGCACACATGTTATTACTGACTTTGTATGATGTAACTCAGAGCATTATTGAGTGCAGCGCTTTTCAATTTCCAGTTTTGTAATCATGCTTATTGTACTTGAGAATGTTGCGTAACGGCACAAGTGATGAAAGCACATTACTGATTTATTTCACGTAGGATTATGTAAAAATGTGTGTGCTGACGGCGTGTATAGTTTAACATTTTGCTTAGTACGGTAAATCACTCTGAGGCTGAGAGTGCTAAATCAGTCTGAGGCTGAGTATAGTAACTACCGTCGCAATACTGTTAGAAAATCTTAACAAGCAAAAGTGTTATGTGAACGCAGTCAGCGTGTTTAACGTGGCGCTCCTCCCCACAGCTGAAGGAGCTGCATGAGATTGACTCCATGAGTAGCAGGGTGTGGATCCTCACTAGCACTCACTCTGCCAGCAAGGTGGTCATCATCGACGCCAACCAGCCGGGCTCGCTAGTTGACCAGTTTAATGTCTGCAACGCTCACGTACTCTGCATCTCCAGCGTGCCAGGTTAGCCCCTCCCAGTCCAACTGTTTTGACTAAAAAAAAATCATACAGCAACAGGACACCTTAAAGCAGTGGTTCTTAACCTTGTTGGAGGTACTGAACCCCACCAGTTTCATATGCGCATTCACCGAACCCTTCTTAATTGGAAAAATAAAATATGATTTTTTCAAATTCAAAACATAGGTATATATTTTACTGGTGCATCAAAATGAACCGTGCATCAACATTACTGTATTCAAAGAACAAAACCATCAAAACATGATTTTCACACAAAAACAAAAACGGGACGTGACATCACGAATCATATGAGTCGGGTGTGTGTCTTGACCTCCGCCGAACCCCTGAGACTGACTCACCGAACCCCTGGGGTTCGATCGAACTCAGGTTAAGAACCAGTGCCTTAAAGAAAACACACACATGATTTTTAACGCTTTTCCATAGACTGAAGAATGCAAATGAAAACTTTGCTTCATCATATGACATATGGCGCTATACTGTTAAACTGCGATTCCAGTTTAGCATTCCATCATTGTAACATGTTCAAATGTACAATAAGTCTTTTGTCTCTTTCACCCCAGCGGCCAGCGAGAGTGACTACCCAGCAGGGGAGATATTTATGGAGCAGGGTGAGGGCGGCTCTGAGGAGACAGGGGGCATGGAGGGCATGCTGGCGGGCATCACCCTGGTGGGCTGTGCCACCAACTGCAGTGTGGTCCGCAGCAACTGCTCCTCCCGCACTGACACCCCTGTGGGGGATAAGGCTCAGGGTTTGTGCCTCTGTTTCATCTGCTGTAAAGCAGGGGGTTAACCTGTGGCATTCTGGGGACCCCTGTGGATTCTGGGTATTCCAACCACAGTCACAATTCTTAAGTATGATACGTGTTTTCATTCTGAAACTTTCAATGGAGCATGACTCACCATTTACCCTCATGTGGCTACATCTAGTCGGAAACAGATACAGCGTTGATATGACGTATTCATGCGATGACTATTAATCAGCTACGTTCAATACTTGGATGAAACTAATGTGCTCACTTCCTGTAATGCGTTGTGGAAAGTGATGCTTTTTCAGAGGCTATATTTTTAGTGGATTTCCTGGTGGACACCTGGTCATCATGAAAACCATTTTGGAAATTGGACAGTTCACACACAAAACAAATGTATTGTTTCATCACATAATTATTGTAACTTAAAACACATTTTCGTTAACCAAAATGTTAGTTGGAACAAATATCAGTATACATGGGGGTCCTCCAGGAACAGGTTTGGGGTCCCCTGGTCCCTGATGTAACTGGTTGTAACAGCCACTGTCTCTACAGACAAATTTGCGAGCGATGAGAAGCTTATATGGATATAAATTGTGTTATACTGTGGGTACACATGGCAGTGTGGGGGAAATAAAATAGAACATTCCCCTTCTGTTTGCTTCTATAATTCCATAAAAGTAATGCTATATTTACAGTGTTACTTAAGCCTCAAATTTTTTATTAGCTTGACTATACTGTATTTTCACTTAATCTGTGATATCACAGTACCTAAGGATAGCGAGTACAGAGTGAATTATAATGAATTATTGTCTGATCATAATGGCAGTGAAGTGAACAGGGGGCTGCATACTGGTGTGTGTTGCAGGTCATGTGGCTCCTCTGCTGAATGGGAAGCTGAACGTGTCCCAGTCTGCCGAGGAGGCCACCGAGGCCACAGAGGTGGCGGAGTCCGTGGCCAGCGAAGTAGAGGAGGCAGCAGGCCCCACTGGGCCATTCACAGAGCATGTGTTCACCGACCCACAGCCCCTTGCTGCAAACATGCCTGCGGGCAGGTAGGAATGCAGTTTTAGTGCCACTGTTGACTTATCTGTCCATAGAACATTATTCCAGGACTATGGATCCAGGTGCTTTTAGGCAAACTTAGGAGCATGTATAATATTTTAAGAGAGCAGTGGCTTCCATCCTGTTACTGTTCCAAAAATCCCATTGTCTGATGGTGGAGTCATAGACAGAATCATGGGAACTGAACTTAGCTTAAGTAAATGAGGCTCTCAGGTCCCTGGGTGATTTTGAAGTGTTCTCTGTGACGTTCTGGATGATTTTATGCCTGCATTTCGAGAGATTTTAGGAGGATAGCTAAATTTGGGAAATATGCAGCTATCATTTGTTACTCTCTGACTCTCTTATACTGCTGGACCCAACAAACCAAATGCAATGTGATGAGAAAACATGCAGTACTGCAGAAATTCAGAGAGGGTTCAAATACTTTTTTGTGACACTGTAAACAACATGTAATTGGTGAAGCATCTATTGTAAAAAAAACACAGCTGTTCATTCTCCCAATCCTGTGGGTAAAGGTTAGTGTTGTGGGGCAGATAAGCTCTGTTTGGGTGAGAAAAAGCAGGGAAAAATAAAACAAGGCATGCAGAGCCATGTTACCCATGATCCTTGCTGCTTTTGTCAGTCTCAGAAGGATCCGTGCTCAGTGCAAAATTGATTTCCTTATTGAGAAACAGAGTTTCATTGAATCCATATTTATGAAATTGTCTTTATATGCTGCACAGGGATGCCACACAGTCAAAGGAGGAAGTAAATTCAACAGCCCCAGAAACGGAGGACAAGGGTGGAGAATCTGGTGATGCGACGAGCACTGCCCCCACCATGTGGCTGGGAGCCCAGAATGGCTGGTCTGTACCTCAGCTCCACCTTTCAGCCCCTGTACAACTTCATCCCACTCAACACTGTTCACCCACATCTCCCCTCACACTGTACAACCTCACTCCACTCAACACTGTACTCACTGCTCCCAGCCTCATTATTTCTTTGCTACCTTTCAATAATCCAAAAACCTGAACCGCTGGAGTAAGTTTCTGTTTGTATTGTATTGTGCTGATTTGAAGCATGTGCTAAGTGGTGTCCCTGGACCAACGGTGTTCTGTTTTCTTAGGCTATATGTTCACTCTGCTGTCTCCAACTGGAAAAAGTGTCTACATTCCATCAAACTAAAAGACTCTGTACTCAGCCTTGTGTAAGTATGTTTTCTATATGTACATTTACTCTGTTTTTTTTTTATTAAATTGTTTTTCAACACACTTATTTCATTTTAAGAAGAGTATGCACTGAACAATATCTGCCTACTGCAGCATTTTGATGGACAATGACATGGATTAAGGATCCTCTAATATATAATAAAATGCATATAATACTGGGTGAATATATCATAAATGTATGTGGTAGTCCTCTGGGCTACCAAAAGGCAAGCTCTAGTAGCCTAGACCAGGTTTGTGGTAGTCTGTATAGGTCTACTTAGTTTGCCCAAAGGAAACAATAACAGCAACAGAATGCCTTGCAAAACTTGCAAGCCTAAATATCTAGCAAGCCAAGCTTAGAATTGTATTTTCAAACAAATGTCTTCAATGGCTGGTATATATATCAAGACTGCTGAAGATGCTAATCGAATATACCAGTCCCATTGCAACAGGTCGTACTGGAATGACAGCCTATATAGACACATGGTAGCTCTGTGATGTTGCATATTGGTTGAGGTGTCTTCACAAGCTAGTTGTTCTGCAAAGAGGCTGTTGCTGTTGCATTTGCAGATAACTCAAAGAAATAACTAAGACAACAAACAATAATAACTATCCATCTACTCTTATAATCCATCTACTTTCATAAGACTGTTTTAATATTAAATTGCCCCGTGCGACTGATTAAAAAAACTCTTCTTCATATATATGCACACATTTCAGTTGCACCTGCAACCATTGGGTCATGCTTTAGAGGATTGATAATACATTTTTAAAAATGTACTCTGAATGGTGAAAAGTTATGGCCTCATGTAGTCTGTCTGCTAAATCAAATGTAAAGCTGATCAGATTTCATACTAAATTAATATGTTGTTACAACTAACATATGTTAGCTTGCCAGTAAACAAACTCTTGGTTTACTTGTAATTTTGCTAGACTTTCCAGATAAAGTGTTTGCTAGACTTTCCAGTTCTTTTCATTGTTGTCTTACATTAGCGTACAATCTCGTCTGATTTATGGACTTGCATTGTAGTTCACACAGTTCACAAATGACAGGATGGTACAATGGCAGTGGTGTGAAATCTTTTATAATTTTAGCAGCAGTTGTATTATCTGAGTGAATAGACATGGTTTGTTATGATTTTGGACCCCCAAAAGATGACGGTGTAGAATGCAGGGCATAGTTTAGACCACTGGGGTGTATCAGTGAATGCTGCGATAGACATGGGAGATGATGTTGAGTAGCAAGAAAGCTCAGCTCCGGTGGTAGGAAAAAAAGGGGAAGACCAGGGGCTGGGACCAACAGAGTGGTGGGTGGTGGGACAGCCTGCGGGAGAGGTAGAAATAGTGTCTGTGTGAGTGCATGAGCGTTCAAGCATACGTGAATGCATGCATGCAACACGAAGAATCTGGATATAGAAGAGGAGGCAATAGGGAGGCAGTTTAAACAGGAATGGGCAGCTGGTAGACCAGGACCATGGGGTTCAGAGAGGCTGGACTGCTGATAAGTATGGCTGGATAGAGGCGTCCTCCAACTATATATGACACAGTGTACGTGTGTGTGTGTGTGTGTGTGTGTGTGTGTGGCAGGGAAGGTAGTGGGAAAGGCTGCATGCCAGGGTGAGGTGGAAGTCGTTTCTGGGAATGCCTGTGACTGCTTGTGTAGAACCGGTGCAGGCGAGGGAGAGGGGGAAGGCAGAATAGAGACCAGCAAAGTGTGCAGAGGCAGGGCAGCTAACAGCACGGCTGTCAGGTGGAATCCCCCAGTTCCGGGTGTGCCTGCTGTGGAGTGGATGGGAATATAGCAGCAGCCTCTGGAGCATGCAGGGGTGGGGCAGCTAGCGGCATAGCCACTAGTTGGAATCCACCGGTTCCTGGATAATCCTGGACAGAAAGGGTAGAGGGGTGCATAGTGGGGACCATGGGAGCATGCAGGGGTGTGGCAACTGGTGGCGCGGATGCCAGGTGGAATCCACCGGCTCCTGGACAAGAAGTAGTAGAAAGAGAAGAGGGGCGTATAGCTGGGAAGAGATGACGAAGAAGCAGGGATCTGTGGATCGTGCTTGGGCAGGGCAGGGCAGCTATCAGTGCGGCTGCTAGGTGGATTCTGCCAGCTCTTGGGATTCCTGCAATAGGGAGAGAAGAAAAGACAGAATATTCTTTTCTTGAATCTTCCAGCTGTAGGAGACCTTGTAAGAGGGGGAGAGAGGAAGGTGGGACAGGAGACTTAGGAGTGTGCAAGGGAACAGCCACCATGTGACACCATTATGTCTTTTTACAAATGGCTGTATGGTGGAACCCTAGGACCCAAAGAGCAAGTCTATGGTGACAAAACCAAGGAAAAAACTCCCTATGTAAAGGAGAAAACCTTGAGCATGTGGCTGCCATCTGCATTTGGCTGGTACTGGGTAGACTTAATATGGCGCTTAGCTATATATAGGCAGAATGTGAAATGAAATGTGGGTATGAGCTGTTGGATATGAGTCGTGTGTGGCAGCTGAGCACAAACTCTTGTAATACAGGTAAATTGATTGTACAGGCTAAGAGAGGGCATGTAAATGGATGAAAAAATAAGCCTTCATTGCTTGTCAATGCATTAGGCTTACGTTATAGTGTTGGCAGTCAACGAATATGATGACAGTAGAGAATTACCAAAGTAATTTGCATATTATCGATTCTGATGTAGAAAAATATTGAAAAAAAACAGAATCGGTGTAATGGTTGACAATGAAATTATCGCTTGCAATGACAAAGTGGGGAAAATGGGAGGAAATGTTAAAACTCTGCGGACTGAATAGGAAAATCGACACTAAGATCATTAGCGGTGATGTGAAATAGGCAGCGATTTGAGCTTGGGAAGCCCACATGATAAACTCGTGACAGACATGAACAGTGATGAAACTGTGGTGAAATGGTGTCTGATGCATAACAGAGAGTAATGTCGGCAGCAGTAGCGATCTGGCTACAGATTACACAAACAGTACCAAGAAAAATAATCAATAGCACTCAGCACTAACACAAGGAAGCCACTCCAATTTATAATACGCCTTACGGATCTTGTGGATAAGGACAAAAACTTTATATTTTTAATGCGTGACAGAAAATATAACAAACAGGTTAAAACTCAGACAACAGTTACAGCTAACAGTATTGCAAAACCAGCATGCAAGATTCTGTTAACTCACCAAGCTCCGAGCCTTTTCAGGTTGCAAAGGAAGGCAGACAAACTCTGCAAACAGAGTGTGGATAGGCAGGTGGAGGTTGTATGCGGGAGAGTGTGAGTGTGTGAGACATAAAACAGAAGGGGCAGAGGAAGGCAGCAGAGATTCAGTAGAGAACAGTGGAAACACTGGGTGCGTCTGCAGTGTAGAGGGAAAGGGGGGTAGGATCGGGACTGGTGGGACCAGACAATGCGGACAGCAGGTGAATCCGGATCGTTAATTTTGAGGAGAGGAGGAGGCGTGTGGAGGAGACAAAACACGTCTCCTTCTTTTTTTTTTTTTTTTTTGTTTTTTTGGAACAGTGGAGGTAGGGAGGACACATAGATAAGTTTCTGGGGAATGGAGGAGACAAAGTGGTAGAGGAGGAGTGGAGGAGATGAAATTTGAGAATTGGAATGCACTACTCAAGTGTGGTCCAAGAACGAGCACAGGTCAGCTGAGGGCAATGCAGTTGCAACAGTGATGTCTTTGGGAGGCTTGGCTTGTGCGCAAAACGTAATCCGAGCATGACCGGATGGTAGGCCTCCAGGAGCATAGCAATGTTAAGATCAGTCCGTAAAGAATGTCCATAAGGGAAATGTTTCCGAGATGTAGAAAAAGAAAAGACTATTAAAACCCTTGCACTATTCCCATACAACAAACCAGGGAGCTCGTATCAATTTACTAGATGGATACAGTTAATTTAATGGAGTCCAGTGGTTTGGGAGTAAAAGGAAAGTTGATGAACTTAGTCCTTTATATGGAAGTTGTCCTTATTGGGTTAGAAATCCAGTGTCAGAAGCTGCATGTCCATGGCAGGGTGACAAGTGCTATAGGTAGACCACTGTAAAAGGAGAACTATGCCAGAAGCAGCGAGCATGATGGGAGATAAGGTATATGGCAATTTAATACCTGTGCAGAAAACCGTATAGGACAGAGAGGAATTTTGTTTTAACAAACTCAGTTTGTTGAAATGATAACTTCTGCATGATTCTTTATGTTTTTATTCTCTGACTCTGTATCTGTCTATGTCACAGGCATGTGAAGGGAAGAGTTTTAGTTGCTCTGGCAGATGGAACACTCGCCATCTTTCACAGATCTGAAGGTACAGTGTGAACAAAAAATGATGCAAGCACCACTGCCTCACTGGATGAAACAAATGGGTGAACCTTTTCATTCAGATGTGTTTAGGATTACATTTAGAACATACTTGAAAGAACCTTTGTTGAGTGTTATGGACATACTCTTCATATGGTAACTTACTTACTTACCTGAGAAGTGTACTATATGAGAAAATTTCGCATATAGTACACTTCTCAGGTAAGTAAGTAAGAATACATTTAATGTATTCTGCAACATTTATCAAGCAAATTAGCACATATCAGATGTGTGAATGTAAGACAAATGGGTGGACACAGAAATTTTGAAGGTGTTTCACTTTGTGTCTTTAATATACTAGAAAAATGTGAATATGGACTTTGTTCATGGATTAGTAATATACTGATATTGTACTGATTTATAAAGGAATTAAGTAAATATTTATAAAACTCCATAAAAATAGGTAATACATCAACATAACAAAAAGCTAAATATGCTAAATATAAACAATATGCAAATATGGAAGGAATCTTAATTAGTTTTAATTACACTTTATATTTCTGTTCTTAATTCCACATTATAAGAACATAAGAAAATGTTACAACAAGAACAGGCCATTTGGCCCAACTAAGCTCTTGACTTCAGCTAAAGAGTATCTAATACTCTGTCAAAGACATCATTATAATGTTGTGATGACAGGGATTCTTCCGCAGTATTTTGTAAGAGTTCCTGCTATGTGTTTGTACAGCAGTATCTGTGCTCTTACAATTCATTTGGCTAAATATAAAAATCTGTTGTTGTCTAATGGATTCTAATGATATAAATTTGCCTCAGAAGAAAAGATTAAAATGGAATAAAGATCATACTTCAGGATTAGGATGGTGGGTTGCATGGAAACACACTGTGGATGTAGTGTTCTTTTAGAGAGTACCTTGGACTGACAACTCTCATCTGGTAACAAGGTAGAGAAAGATCTATGGAGAGGACATGTCAATATAAGATCACTAGCATGTATCATGTACATGTATCATGGTTCATTGTCAAAGCTTTACAAGAGAATTGCAAGAGAAAAATCTTCCCTTTGTAAACATAGGCATGTAGGCAGTGGAAAATTCTATAGTCAAAACAATCAGATCACTTCAATTCAAACAGGGTGAAGTGTAAGTGGAGTGTAAGGGATATCACAGTGGCATTGACAGTGTCCACCTGCGTGTCTCTGTGCAGACGGGCAGTGGGACTTCAGTAACTATCACCTGATGGATCTGGGCCGCCCCCACCACTCCATCCGATGCATGGCTGTGGTGCACCACAAGGTGTGGTGCGGCTACAAGAACAAGATCCATGTCATCCAGCCCAAGACCATGCAAATAGAGGTGGGTAGCGTAGCAACACCATGGATCAGCTGTGGGCATGGTGGTAATGTTAGTGTTCTACACACCCTGAATCTGGCTCTGTTCCTGTTTTAATTCAGTGATATTCCAGTAAAAACTCCAAATTCAATAAACCCTTGTTTGCTTTTACAGTTTCATCAGGTTGATTCCATGTAGGGTGATTGCTTTTTAGAAAAGACGTACAATGTCTTAGGTTACTTTTAAATGGATGCTTAAATCCTGGGTTTACATTACTGGTTATCTTGATTGACCTATCAGGGTCCAGAGAAGTGTTACCTTTGGCAGTTGCACAAGAGACCAGGTCTCTTGAGAGTATATCTCCTTTAAGTATGTCATGGTTGTTTCCATTTCCTTTACAGAAATCGTTTGATGCACACCCGCGTAAGGAGAGTCAGGTGCGGCAGCTGGCTTGGATTGGTGATGGTGTGTGGGTGTCGATCCGGCTGGACTCCACCCTGCGGCTTTACCACGCCCTCACCCACCAGCACCTGCAGGATGTGGACATTGAGCCCTACGTCAGCAAGATGTTGGGTGTGTAGCGTAGCATGGCTATGTGTTACGTATCTAAAATGGCATTTCTTTCAAGGGAAGATGTTAATGGTGAGCGTGTAAGGAAGGGTGTAATTTGTGAGGGAAAGGAAATTAGGTGACACATATGTGTTTCTGTTAGAGTTATTTCAGTTGGGATGCATCCCCTGCATTGTGCCACTTAGTAATTGATCTCCACCCGTACCACATTGGAATCTGCTCTTCGTCTAGTGCAACACAGGGTACCAAACCTAAAGGGCACCTAATTAATGAAACACTGACTTCTACATCACACATAAACAGACAGTTATGTGAATTTTGGCCATACCGTTGCCCTATAGCAAGTTACCTGGTGCCGATGTCTGGGTGCAGGCCATGACCAGATTTGCCTCCGGATCCCCACAGATCCTCACACCACACCCCACCTGCTCCGACGTGGGGTTCAGAGGTCTTGTGACATGATACAGGCACATGTTCCAACCTAAGATATGAACTCAACAAATCTACATCAAAGCTGGTTGTGGAATGGCTAGATTAGGCTAACATGAAGTGTTTGAAATGGCCAGATGGTTCTATGTAAATAATTGACCACAATCTGTCTTCCACTGTTATTTTTATTTGCAGGTACAGGCAAGCTGGGCTTCTCTTTTGTGCGCATCACAGCGCTCCTGATTGGGGGAAACCGTCTGTGGGTGGGGACAGGGAATGGAGTGGTAATCTCCATCCCGTTAACAGAAAGTAAGTATGCGTTTGGTGCTGGTGGGTATGAACTTGGACTCTCAGGGATGGGACACACTGAAAGAACATGTCGGGCACTGTGACACCCTACACGTGTAGACATGCACCACCAAACACCATGAACACAGCTAGTGAAACAAGGTTAAGTTTTTACGTTAAAAGTTTACTCCCGGCTCAGTTCCAAATCTCATCTTTGATTGACAAGTTCCACTGGCTTAGCACCATTCCTTTTAACAAATCTGTTGCTTTCCTCTGTCTGCTCTGTACTTTTTTTCACTCATTCCTCCTCTATTCAACCTCTTACTCTCCTATACCTTTTTCTGTCCTTTTCATCTCCTCTCCTATTGTAGCTGTAGTTCTACACCGAGGACTGCTCCTTGGTTTGAGGGGTAAGTGAGAGTCTCTCCTTCCTTCTCTGGTTGGGCATACTCCCATCACCATACGCCCTTGGTTCACTGGCTTCCCCGTTCTGCCTCTCTTGATTACCAACACCTACCTAGCACTCACAAATTGCCTTTGTATTCTGCAGTTAAACTATTTATTCAGAAAATAAGAGTGATTCCTTTTCTGGGGAAAATAATCAGTACCAGTGTAGGTGTTGTCTATCCACTTCAGGTAATTATGGTGATGTAAATGGCTTGAAAACAGGTGCCCTGAACTGAGGAAGGGCTATGCATAAAACGCGCTACAATTTCTACTGGTTGAAGCCAAAAAGTATAACAATACAAGTTAGTAAAAGATGACAATCTGCACTTTAACCATATGTGAATAGTTAGATTTGTAATAGTTTTTACCAGGGGTGGTGAAAGTATTTAGGTATTATACTTGAGTTGAGGTAAAGATACAACGATAAAAAATGGCTCTAGTAAAAGTCCAAGTCGTCCATTAAAAATGACTTGACTCAAAGGGCCCTGTCTTTTGCGCTGTTCGTCATCAGTGTAATTTGTCATCACTACCACATTTTTCAAGTCTCATGTTTAACCCTTGAGTCTCATGGTGCTTTTTTTTTCCTTTGCTGCCATTTCACGGTCGTGAAATGTAACTCTCAAGGGTTTGACAACAATGACAGTGATCAATATTATGACTAATATAGCTGCATGTATATTTTACATATCCTAATATACACAACAGTGATCTTTTACAATGGCATCTTTTTTTATTCATATTTGCACATGCCCCTGTGTATGTAACGTGTACCTGCCTATGTACACGCACATCACTACGTAAGATATTGGCCCTGAAAAGAGCAGTAACAACTGTGAAAGACCTGACGTGTTTTGTGTTGATCATCAGCGCAATGGAAGATTGCATTGCGCCGCCAATGCGCCTGACCACACCTCACCTGACAACCGACACACCCATGTGGGCGGATCCACTTATGCTGTGTAGTGGGTGGAGGTGCAATGTGCTGAAATTGCACATGCTGCCCATTGTGCTGAATGTGCTTTTGAGGTTTGATGTTGAATTCTTGAAGACACTTATTTCCCTGCTCTGTCGTAAACAAATCTGGCACTTCATCCTCAATGGGTTGTTTTGTGGTTCTCTGTGCAACACGCGGTTTCATGGTCCATCTGCCCTGCCATTTTTAAGTGCCTCAGCTCATGTGCACACATTGACAATAAAAAGTAAGCGCTACTTTCCTGAGAAATTAGGAAGGCAGACAACCACATATACAATCTGGCTCCTGTTTGTGTACATCCACACCAGTTAAGTCCTATCGCAGCAATGTTTAAAATAGACTGTGGGCGTTGGTATTTCTGCAACCATACAAACGGCGATTGCATGATAAAACAAACAAAACTGTAAAAATTGGCAGGTGATTTAAAACAGTCAGAACTTTTCTCAAGAATGCTTTGCCGATGGTTGGACATTCACGGTGTCATTCGCGAAGGGAAGCGCGCCTCCCTTGAACCGTCAAATTATGTTTCCTGGCCAATCACAGGCCGCGAGAGAAAAAGTGCAACGGATTGAGTTAATCTGGCTACTCCCGCCCCCTACGGAGGAAGAGCAGCCTTGCTGCTTACCTGAAAGATTTGGGGGTCGCTGTTGAGCCGTTTTGATTTTTCTGAGTTGAAATAAGGGATCATTGTATTCAAGAGGTTTTTTGTTAATGTAACAGTGGTTTTTATTATTGGCAGGAAGGTTTTGCAACGTTACATTTCAAATACATTTTTATGTTACAGTCTTCTTCTTTCAGCTCAAAAAATAGGGGAGGACCATCCTCCCTTACCTCTATGGACCAGCCTCCTCTGATACAGATGTCGCCAGTCGCTCAAAATGTTTTTACTCATTCTGAGTACAGATCCGCTAAAAAATGACTGAGTAACCCCTGGTTATTACAAATCTAACATTGTGAAGTACAGAACCAAATCTGTATTTTCCCAAATGCTGTGGCGGGCACTGTTTGAACTTATAATATAGAGGGGAAGCAAGCTATCCAAGCAGGTTTGTTTGCGCTTCCAATCCACCTGACTTATTAGTCAGTAGTCCACTTCCTACTATAGTTGGCAGTGTATTTATCTTTATGTTGGTTGTGCAAACCATTGTAATCACTATAGAATTTGGGTTAGTTTGTTCTTATCTGCCTCTGCCTGTGAATGTGGTACTTGGGTGACAATTAGGCCTGAATTCATTTACTGTTTTACTCAAATTTAAATAAATGAAAGTGTTCTGGAAGAAAAAAAAACATTAATTTGTTTGGAAGTTAAAGGATGAACCCTAATTGAATCCAGGCCTAGTTTTATTTCTTTCTTTGACGTATTTAAGTTCTGGGATGTCTATGTTTTGGGATGCTTTTGTCTCTTTAACGTAGTGGCACTTGCAGCTGCACTGCGCATACCATTGGGCTACATTTTTTTGTCTTTAAACTTTAACTAATCATGTATGAAACTTACATGCCTTTTTCCATTTCTAGTTCATAAAATTAAATGCTGGCTGGTGATTGGTGATTTCACCAATTGCAGTAGCATTAGTATCGTTTTGTTACCAGTGGCAACTGGTGAATTCAAAACAGGGCAGGAACAAACTTTACCTTTCTACCTATCATTATGTTCAACTTGTTCTCATTTATCCTCCTTGATTAACAATAAAACAGGTAATTCACAGGGTAACCAACACCAATGGATTAAAAACATCTATGGATATAACAAATGGAACATTAGTTTACAACGAACAGCAATAAAATTGGTAACCATTTACAAAATTAAATCGGTAACCATTTACGCTATTGACATCAGCTGGTGTTGATTACTCCATGACTGAATTGACTTATTGTTAATCAAGGGGGGTACATGGGAACAGGTTAAAAGTAATGATAGGTTTAAAAGTAAAGTTTGTTCCTTCCATTTTGAGTTCACCAGCTGCCACTGTCTTTGTACGAACCATTACACCAAATTCTGCAGGCGCCCCTGCTCTCACACACTCAGCAGGATAATTCTGTCCTTCTTCCTCTCCTGTGACATGCTGTGTGGGAATCTCATCTAACGGTGCTGTTGTCTTGGTGGCTTTTTGTATGGCGGTGGGCACAGGCCATATTGCTCCAGCCCACTGAAATGGCATTTACATGAGTCTGTTGCTGTTCTGCTCTCCGTCACCAGCCAATAAAATTTCCCCAACCTCCTCGGGTGGCGTGATCCATGTGTACGCTGATGACAGCACAGAGAAAACCAGCGGAAGCTTCATCCCCTACTGCTCCATGGCCCAGGCACAGCTCTGCTTCCACGGCCATCGGGACGCCGTCAAATTCTTTGTCTCTGTGCCAGGTTAATCTGATGGCCTCTTTGGGTTTTTTATTGAAATTTTAAAAAAAGATAACATATACCATTACATTACATTACATTACATTACTATAATGTAATGTAATATACCATCCTTGAAACATAAAGATCTGAATGTAAGAATAGGCCCAAAAGCAGGATAAATGTCAAACTGTTAAACATCTGTATGTTGGTATTTGTAACTACAACTTGTAACATTACTGACCCTGTTTCTCCCAGGAAATGTGTTGGCTACTCTTAATGGCAGTGTGCTGGACAGTCCCTCAGAGAACCCCAGCTCAACAGCACCCCCTGAGGCCGAAACTCAGAGTGTCAACAATGTACTAGTGCTGAGCGGAGGGGAGGGCTACATTGATTTCCGCATTGGTGAGCAAAGAACGTGTGAATGTGTCCATTTATATCTGCCTGTCAAATGTGCCAGTTGTTTCACTATTTAACTTGTATTCACCTGTCAGGTGTTCAACTTTAGTCTGAGCCAGTGTCTTCTGTGGCAAATAATTTGTTTATGTCATGAAATGTTTTAATGCCATTATTTTGTCCACCGCTGTAACTGTTGTAGCCACATAACTGTCACAGTATATTTTCATGAACATCTTTGAATGGACACTGCAGGAAATTGCTGAAGGCAAATTTACTTCTTTAGATTTGTATTTCTGTTGGACTTTCATTGATTTTTACTGATTCTATTTTGATCATTGAGATTGGAAAAACGAGAGCCCTGTTTCTCGTTTTCTACATTCAAAGGATATCTCTGGGCCTTCTTATCACATTTCCAATTTTGTAACTTTTCAGTCTAACACAGATGTTGCCAATTTTGCGGTAGTCTTGAACAGGCTCTCTCTATGTCTTAGGGGATGGAGAAGATGATGAGACCGAGGACACCTCAGGTGAAGCTTCACAGATGAAGCCAGCACTGTCCAAAGCAGAGAGGAGCCATATCATCGTATGGCAGGTGTCCTATGTCCCAGAGTGACAAGCAAAACACTCCTTAAAACCGTCCCATCCCATGTAACTAGACACCTCTATTTCTCCTTCCAAAGCATACCTCTTACCTCCATTCCTTCAACCAAAACCCCCTGCATCCTACCAGCTACAGACGATACAACTGAATATATGTAAAACCCCCTCCCTGAGCTCTGTATCTAATCAGACCTGCTGTGACCTCCCCATCTCAGCTTACAGCTTATTTCTGGTCAGATGCACTGAGTCACTTTGAAATCACGCCTCCAAATTTCACCAGATTAGGTTAATGCAAATGCAACAGGAATGATGGGAAATAGATTACAAAATACAAGCACTGAAAGAAAGTTTGTTACCTCTGAAAACTATTTTCTGTTTGTTTTAAGAGAGCTAAAGCAAGGTCTTGGGATGATGGTTGGTCAGGGAGTGTTGAGATAAGTTTGCCCTCCAAGCTTTAAAGACTTTCAGTAGGAAAACAGTCGGACCAAAGTTCAGTGAGATATTGGAATGGAAGTATCATGGAAGAGTAAGTGGAGCCTGGTTTTGAAACGAGAGCTGTCATGGATGTACAGACCTAAATTTTAGCTAATAAACAAAGTACCTATATTAGAGTGCATACAAAATTTTAAGAGCCAAAATGAAAACGTTTTTACAGTGTATATAATGACGGATGACAATGGTTTCCCAACTGTCTATGTAATGTATTAAAATGATTGCGGGCTCAGAGCTCAGGAATAACTATCAAATAAGACCGTCATCTCTTACTCTCTTATCCCCTCACTGCATGTTTTACTGACCTCAAACCCTGTAAAAATCCTGCATTACTAACCTGTCTACTGCACATTAGAACATATAGGTGAATACAGGTTTGACTACAATCAGAGGTCTCATACAAAGGTAGAAAGAAATAACCACATGGAGAACAGACACTTCTTGCTGACTACTTTGCTGAAATGAGAAACAGGAAGGGATGTAGTATATTATTTTAATGATATACATTCATGGGACCAATACTTCCTGCTTTGAGGGCGTTTTCCTCTATATACGATGTTGTGGTAAGTAGTTTTTGGGTACAGAGATTTAACTGGAGAGCACAAAAAGCGGTTTTTACCCAGAACACTTCCACTAACCAAATTATGAAAACCAGCATCTTAGTTGTCATTGCAGACAGAAGACCTCAGAAAGCAAACCCTGACATATCAAAAGAGTGAGACAGGACACTGCATATGCTTACAACGATTACAAGGACACAACCCCTGTACTTTCAAGTAACACCTCTTTAACTGTAACTGGTTGTACTTATAACAGAGCACTACGTGTACAGTACCTTGTCCAAGCTCAACCACATCGTAACGGGTCATACTCTGCTAGCGGCCACCAGTAAGCTGTGAGCTGATTGGGTCACAGGTCCCCCCCACCTGTAATATTGCGCTGTTTTGTATGTAAACCCCCTGTATATTGAAAAGAAGAAGACGGCCTGTCACTGTTCCCCAGTATTTATCTGTAAATCTAAGGTATTCATGCCCTTGTTATCCGCATCCCGTTCCCATCTTGCAGCAATGTACTTAACTCATCAAATGTGAAACTATCTGTATGTAATAAACATATCCGTGCTATGACCGCTTTCAGACTGCGTTTTGTCAGTTGTACAAGAAACGTGATTCAACTATTTCTTTTTTTTTTCAAATATTATTTTCTGGACATATTCTAAGATATTTAATCATGACACTTCAGTAGTTATAAGGAGGTTATGAATAAAAAAACACAGGTAACCATCATTGGGACATTTATTTATAAGGACATTTTTGGTTATGAGAAATTGTGCATGATTAGAGATCAGAGGACAGTAGCGTTTGGAAGGTCACTTATTCTTCATTACATAAAAAGTGCAAAATAAACCACATTCAGTCTGTGAGATTGACATGGAGTAGATTTCAATAACAAGGTGGGAGAGAGATTTTCATTTTCAGCAGGCAATAACAGTACATAGTTTTTTTTTCTGTCTGTGAGTTCCCTGAATTATATTCAATATCAGCGGAACCAGGAATTTGGCTGAGGTTCAATTAACATTTGTGCTTTATTTTAACTTACAACTGAACAAGTGTTCTGCGTTTTGTGCAAGTACAGTTGGTTGAGTTAAAAGTCATTATTGTAGAACTTGCCAACTTGTGTCAATGAAGATAAACGTGAACACTTGCATTTAAATGTGAGTCAAAATTAATGAGACATGTTGATGAAAAAGCAAGGGCCAGGATGAAATTGTTTAAAAAGCAAAAGCTAAGGTAATGAAGGAGATGCATAATACAGTACACTACAACAGAACCTGACCTGTACAAACTGTTATTGATGGTGACGTCTATGGCGCAGGCCAAAACTGCCAAGGTGATTAGGCCAGTAAAGCCAGCAATAAGAATTGGTTGCATGCATTTCAACCTTTTACCTTTAAAACATATGATCTTATTTATTGCTATATTTTATATTTTTTATTATTATTATAAGTGGTCACAGTGTATACATGTCCAGACATCCCATAAAGAAACAAACTGATTTGAGGGACGCTGACCAAACAACCCAAACCAGCAGCCCCAAATTACTATGAGATTTTTCTTAATGCAGCGCAAATTGATTTACTGTGAAAGCCAAAAAATGCATTACATTTATTGAACATTTTTTGGATATTCAAAGAACTTCAAGTGAAGGTAATAATATTCCATAGAGAGCATTTGAGAGCGCATTAGTCATCTACTAATGGATTCCCTTGGTTCTGAAAGTTTGTTTTAAAACCAAGGGTCAGGCTACATCTATATTTTATGCTCCAAAACTCTTCCACTGGACTCCTCCTTTGTTCCAGCTTTTAAATCACAACTTAAAACATATTCTTTTTAAAAAGGTCTTTTGAGTTTTATTTCTTTTTATTTCAGTTTTGTGTATCATATTATGTTGTTTACTATTTCTGCTACAGACATGTATGAAAAGTGCTTTTGTGGTTATTTGTTTTGCATCACACAAAACCTGTACATTCATGAGATATGTGATTCCTATTTCTGAAGACTTGTTTGTTGTATGATGGAACAACGCTAGGGTGACCAGACGTCCACGATTTCTAGGGAACCTGTCCCCGGCGGGCGTTGTCCTCAGTTTGCTGTGGATTCAAAACCGCCCAAAATGAACGAACTCGTGTACGTGAGAAGAAAGACAGAGACGCAGTGCAACAGCAGCGCCTATTATGTCAATACTAATTTTGCCAATTGAGGGGGCTGCTCGCTATAGCAGTTTTATCGTCTTCTTACACCCATTTTCCTCTACTTGGTCAAGTCCTTGAAAACGGCCATCGGGTCAAGTGTCGGCGGTATTATCTTCAAGGTAGGGCAAAACGTTTGAGATACCTACTAGCTAACAGCCTAGCGGTCGAAGTAAAGAGGGAAAAACCGAGAGAAAAGAACTCGGAGCAGATGGATATAAATAGTTTCACATCAATGTGGAATTAATAGATGAATTATTATTGAATTAATTATCAATGTGAAAAGCCATTAACAATGTTTCACATGTAAAAATCCAGTGGAAGGACTATTTTGAAAAGAAAGAGAAAGATTATAGTTAAAACACAACAAACGCAATTATTAGAATATTGAAGGTATAATATGAATTATTATATTAATTAGGAAGGACAATGAGGAAGCGTGGGCGGGAAAGCTGAAGAAATAGTGAGGAGTAAGAGGAGGGAAGATTGGAAAGAAGTATTGAAGAGTATTGAGAGTAGAGTGAAGTAAAAATAAAAGGAGTAATAAGACTGAAGCAAGGACGATGAATACAGTGACAAAAAATAAAAGATGAAGAAAAAATGAGTAAAAAAAAGAGCAGACAGAGAAGGAACAATGACTCTTTCCAAGAAACAGAAATGTAATTTTAATGACAACATGATCCAGGTCAAGAAAATACAGTGGTTCACTGCACCATTTGTAATGCGTGTTTTTCAGTTGGTAGTGGAAGCAGAATGGCAGTGGTACAGCATCAACAGACCAAAAAACATACAGCCTCCTTGACTGCCTGTGCTGGTGTGCCCTCAGTCGCCACATTTCTCATTTTCTGCTGATGCATCGAATCATGAACGTGTTAAGCTGCTTCCAATAGTTGAAATGGAAAAATGAGAAACCAATCTGCCTTATGTATGTTCAAGTGTTTAGGGGTTTCGAAAAATCAGCTGGGATTTTAAAAATTTGAGATTGCATACAAATTTGGATCGGTCATGGGCGTCAGGGAGACAACAGTACATTCTGAGAGAGATGGGATGCCTGTGCAATGTCTCTCAGTACAAACATGTACAAACATACCATTGCATTAGTATTTGGTTATTTGATTCACTAACATTCATACTACAATAAAACAAACACAAAAGCATAACCCTGGCATTTGTGTGCTCTTGAGTTAAGACTGGACCCACCCACACATCAGTACATGGTCAGAACAGAACTGATGTTTTGGAGCACAAGGACATTTAATTAAAACTCAATATGGCTATCTTTCATCTTGTTTCACTTGTTTTCACTTTCACTGTTGTTGCATCTGTTGTCATGGTTACACATATGAGTCAATTTGCTAAAGGTTTGTGAGTACAAAAACGTTTAAAACGGTTACCAAACTGTTACAAAAAAAAACTGTCTGAGGTGATCAACTAAGAAGGTGCAGAAAGGACCACGTGTGAAGATTGAAAGACTGTGCTATTATTTTTGCATCAGCATGAATAAATATTCAAAATTCAGGTGTCGCGATTTACTCTGTAAGGTAATTTAGTACATCCAATTAAGAATGAATCAAAAAGCAGGTATTAACAGATATGCAATCGATGAGATGATGTTCTGTTAGAAGACCACTATGTCGAGAACCGGCATTTACCACTAGCATAAATCTTTTCAGAATATTGGAGGGAAAAAACAATACATAGGCAACATATTGCCTTTCTAGCGATATGATTTTACAGAATTTTAAAAATGGCTTTCTCTGGATTTTTCCAATGCGCTGCAGCCATTGATCTCTGTTGATCTGAAACTAGCTGGTGTATTCTAGTTAATGCTCAAAATACATGAACAATAAATTGCACGTTTGTACATAAAGAACAGCTTGAATAAATTATTTTCAATCATAAAGCAACCTGTGGTATACAGTACGAGAATAACTAGCATTTGAATCAAGAGAAAGCAATATGTCTGTTATGACAATGACACAAACGTCTTACTCCTGGCACAAATCCAGTGTAACAGATCATATTAAACGTATTTGGTACACCATTTATAGTGTCAATCAGGCTACTAACTTCTTTGTAATGGATGACCATATAACAACTGACCTGCTTCCTTGCCACTCAGGTGTGGCCAGGGCGGACAATAAATATCTCATACCTAAGCTAAGTAGCTAGCTAACTAGCTAGCTAGCAAGTTACAAAGTTTGCAGTTGATATGAAGTATAATGTTCGTTTCAACATCCAAAATCACCTCAGAAAAACATTCACCATCAGATAACATCAGTTGTTCATATTTATGCTTCAAGTAACAGAAATCCATCACGCAACACAAACCAGCCTTGGGGTAAAAAAATGTTCTGTATTTTACATCCACAAATGTCCAGTCTAATTAATGTTAAAATGTGTCCTCAAACTCTAAAGTTGGTTTATGATTTCAGGCAAGGTAATTACATGATCAGGTTGCTAAAGTGAATATAGCAGCAATTTACACGAACACACACAATATGAAATAGACTTCATGACCTGAGGAAAATTACACTTTTAAACGAACAGATTAGTGCTTAAGTACATTCCATAGCAAAGACAAAAGTCCCATTTGTTACATTCCTGACCATTCAAAGCTAGGTTCCAAGCTTTAGCTTTTTAAGGTTTTGATACATCTTTTTGAAAGTGTCCAGTTTGTAATTACACAAATTATAAAGCCAGCTAAGTGCATTTAAGGATTATAATTAAACCTTAAATGAGCTTAGTCATAACTGTTAGTGTTACAATGTGCACTGCACTGTTGTAAACGGTTCATACAAATATAGATATTAGCCATATCCTCCAGCATTCTGAAAAGCATGCTAAAGCACTGACATTGAATGGATCATCTTAGTATTAAAATGTTCCATCTAAAAGGCCAACCCTGATGTCTAGAGCTAAAGAAGACACGCTATTATTTTACCAAAGGAAGCGCAACATTTTTTTCAATGTCAGTATTCATGAGTTTGGAAAATTCTTAACCTGTACCTGCCCTACACTCGTCTTACAGTGGCTAGCTGTAACCCAAACAAGGATATTTAGTGAGAAGTTGGCCAACAAGTGTACATGTTCTGTTCAATGAAGTATTGCATAAAGCCAGACTTTCCCACATGGCATAACTGGTTCAGGAAATTGTAGATTTCTGCTCATTCTTCCCCAGTCGGCCTTAGTGTTCCAGTAAATAAATATACAAGTATATGAATAGTTGAAAGTTTTTGTGTGTGGGCTAAGAGAGACTAGGAGACTGTAAGCTGACTGCTGAGTTTTTGCAATGTAGATGTGTGTGCATATATTTTTGTGCAGGAGTGTCTTTTGCGAGTCACTTGTAGATCCAGTGCTCGCTGCTGTCCTCCCAGCAGGTGAGCTCATTTTGACGGAACCACAGTGAGATCTCCCTCTGTGCGCTCTCCACCGAGTCACTGCCATGGATTACATTCCTGCATCAAACACAGGCCAGTTAGTTGCATATGCATTGTCAAAAAACCAGATTCTCTCTTTTTTACTGCCACACTGCTCAGTATTTTAAACTCACACTTAAAAAGCTGCCATACTTCTCTGTACGGATGTAATGCTATGCTCACGTATCTTTCTCTTTCCAGTGGTGTATGTTATAGTGGTTTTGTCTCAAAGACAGACAGGGGCTACTCGGACACACCTGCCCACTTCCACGCAGTAGTCCCCTCGGATGGTCCCTGGGAGCGAATCTGCCGGGTTTGTCTCTCCCAGCATTTTGCGCGCCGTCTTCACCACATCCATCCCCTGCCACACCTGCACACACACACAGCACCTGTTTATCATACCTGCACACACATACACACACACACATCACCTGTTTATCATACCTGCACACACATACACACACACACAGCACCTGTTTATCATACCTGCACACACATACACACACACACAGCACCTGTTTATCATACCTGCACACACATACATCCACACACACACAACACCTGTTTATCATACCTGCACACACATACATACACACACAACACCTGTTTATCATACCTACACAAACATACATACACACACACAACACCTGTTTATCATACCTGCACACACATACATACACACACAACACCTGTTTATCATACCTGCACACACATACATACACACACACACAACACCTGTTTATCATACCTGCACACACATACATACACACACAACACCTGTTTATCATACCTACACAAACATACATACACACACACAACACCTGTTTATCATACCTGCACACACATACATACACACACAACACCTGTTTATCATACCTGCACACACATACATACATACACACACAACACCTGTTCATTGCACTTACAGATCGTCCAACCGTGGACAGATTTTATAAGTACCACGTAGGTATGGGCTACATAGATTAATGCGTGTGCAGCGGGGAGGAAACATTCTGCACATTCTCAGTCAATAAGAAAACAATATATGCATACACATATATTTAATGCAAATTACTTGTACTGATTCAGGAAATCCCTGAGACAGAACTTGACTATTTCAGTTTTCCACCCTTGTTTACCATGGCACAGAGGAGTAGCTTATCATCACAGAATATGGCCAATATGATTGTACAGCTCTGTCAGACCCCTGAGCGAGTGGGATGCAAGTTACAGGGAGGGAGAAGGGTTATTACCGTAAAGCGTGGATGGGAAAGTGTTAGTCAACTGAGCTGAATGTGTGGATTTGCTGTGCTCAAATTTTCTTACTAGCAATTGTTTTGTGGAGAGTTTCGCTAGTGAAGTGTTTTTATATATGTGTATATTCAGTTTTGAGAATCTTATGGAGGATGTTAATTGAAATGATTCAGAAGTTCTTTAATAGATATATCCAAGAGTTCTCATGGAACTAGCAGAAATGGTTTACTAACTCTGACAGTTTTTTTTGGTTTTTAAGCAGGTATGATTTATCTTTTAACACCATAGAAATACCATATGACTGGAAACATGGTGATGTAATACCAATCTATAAGAGAGGAGACTGTACTGACCCAGGCAATTACAGGTCACCTTAACATGTATTACGTGTAAATTACTAAGTCTACAATTAGAGAAAAATTTGAATTATTCCTTGAACGAAACTGTACCATAAATTCCTATACATGGAATAGGTTTCCAGGTCATGCAATTGAGGCAGAGATCCTCGCTGTGCTCAAGGCCAGACTTGACAAACTCTTGGATATTCTTCAGTTGAAATGCCAAATTGCCTTTTCTCGTCATGACATGTTCTTATGTCACATGGAATCTGAAGTGTTTCTCACCATGGCAACGACAGGTCCAGAGCCCATGTAGCGGATCAGCCCATTGAAGAAGGGCTTGTCCCTCAGGTCCCAGTAGTGTTCCCTCAGGAGTCCCTCCTTAGCCTGCCACCATGACAACACAGAAAAAAGTTTTACGTTGCAGGATATGAGTTTGTAAGAAACTATGGCTGCAGAGGGAAATTCACTTAAACTTGTGTAACACTTGAACCAGAAACATCCCACACAGGCATCAAGCAGCTCTGGCTTCAGTCAAACCAGTCGAACCAGCTTGTTTTCAAACGAACACATATGGATTAACTTTAATTAGTCAATAAAATGTTGCCACGCTGGGGCATACATTGTTGACTGGTTCCCGGAGAGTACCACTGCACCAGCGCCTCCAATATATTCTTTACGTATGAAACACAATCCCATAATTGCTGCTAACAATCATTTAATCACATTCACTATTCAAAGTAGTTGTATGTGCTTTATGTTGTACCATTGTACAAGTTGTGACGTTGTTAGCTAGCACAAACATATTTGCTCTTAATGCTGTGGTGACATAAACATTAGGGACACCATTTGGTGTTGGATAACGGCAGCCAGACACATGATTAGCCAGGTAGCTAAACTCCCTGTCTTTGTTTGCCTCCAGAGAACCCTAAGAAATTATTTTCTTTTTTCAAAATAGGCATATATTTAATACATTTATGATGCCAAGATCCCTCCAGTACAAAAACAGCAACATTGCATTTAAGTTTTAAGCTTGTTTCCTAGGATTTCCTGTTCTCATAACCAACTACCTTGACTTAATCACAATGTCAAATCCATGTGAAGCCAAATACAGGATACAATATGAAATGTAATATTTCGTAATGATTAAACAATTACAGTATAATCTATTTCTATGGTTTAGTGTGGTTGTGTGGTAGTTGGTAGCAAACCAAGTTAAGTGTAATCAATTAATCAGTATGTTATCAGTATTGTTTGAGATTTTTAATCTCTGGTTCTTGGTTTCACTGTGGAGAAATCACTCACCGAAAACAAACATTCATTTTGTTTTGGCTAATTTGTGTAAATATTTTGGTTGGCCAAGTAGTGCTGTGATGACTCACCGACAATACATATTTTAACAGCGCTGATTGCTGCTTTGGAATACACAGCTATTAGAGAATGTCATTCAAATACTTTCATTATAAAGAAACACTTCTCAGATACCAGCAATGAAAACCTATTTGGCTGATAAGGTGCGGTAGAAGTGAAAATTTCCATCACTGCACCATTACTTTTCACTTAACCATGAATTTATGAGGATTGACATAATTTTTATCATACGCTCACCTGCATCAGTTTGAGGCCTACCAGCTGGAAGCCTTTTCGCTCAAAGCGTCGGATGATCTCGCCCACCAGACGTCTGTGCACACCGTCTGGCTTTACGGCAATGAAGGTCCGCTCATTTACCCCAGTCCAACCTGACCAAAGGAAAGCCAATCAGAACATCTCTCAATTCAGGGCATCAGCCAATCAAAATCACTCTGTACCTTGAGTAAGTATGGGTAAAGTACTTGATCAATCAAGTACTTAAATGTTTGATAAGTGGTAATCATAAAATATACAACTGTAGAGTTGAAAATTTACGTTTATACTATTTCAAATTAATATTGGCCTTGCATTAAATGACAAATCATGAAACATTTCTATATTTTTCACATATAGTGTAATCCTTAGCATGATAAAGCAAACACTGCATTCCTAAAATTATGTACACATCACATGTTTCTCTGCCTACACAAACTGACACACATGGCAGTACAGAAGCATCTTGCCCTTTAAGATATCGTATTGGATATTCTCTCCAGAACTATGTTAATATGGGCTTCCTCCTGCATGCCTTTCACTGCCCGGAATATTATGGGATTATATTAGATCCTTCCACCAGGCATGCAGTGACATGGTTATTCCAACACTCATGTTATTTTAAATTCCAACTGTAAGAGAACAATGGAAAATCCTGAAAAAACTAGGCCTATCTTTTAAGCGACAGTGAGAGTTTATACTGCTGAAAAAGCAAGACAATTCTAAAAACACTGCCACAGAATCTCTTACATGACCAATGTCATGACTTTCAAAAACATCACTTCTCAGAATGGTTCTGTGCAGAATGTGGCTTCATTTGAGGCGAAATTTGCTCCCCACTCAGCAGGTCAGTGGTGTGCATGGCAGTATATTGAAACATTGTTTCATACGCCTATAATATCATCCAAAGAAGAGTGGCGTGTATATATATGTGTAAGCTGTACACTTGTCTAACTGAGTCTTTATCCTGATGATCCGTGCTTAGACTATAATTCTGCTGTGCTCTGCAAAGTGAGGTGAGGAGGAATTATAGAGCAGAATGAAAACAACAGCACACTAGCACATCATGGAAATTTACCTCGATGTAGCTGTGCATAATTTTCAATTTTCAAGAATTTCAAAACTGCATAATACAAATACACACTGATTCTTTCAAAACGTATACATACAACAAAAATACGGTATATTAAGCAGGTCTGACTCTCGCAATTCAATTATTTCTACTTTTTACTCCACAAATACTCAAATTTCAGGCCATAAGAATTTTGCAGAATTTTGGAAACTCCAGTACATATTACTGCTGAAGCACATCTTGTGTACCTTTTTACAACAGTGCAACTATTTCCAAGGTCAAAACTGTGGAAAGAAAGGCAGCTTTTAAACATGAGGCAAATGCAAAACCCAACTGCATCATCACACATTTTCAATCAGATTAATTAATAGACTGCTGGTTTGTTATGATACCAAATCAATTACAGAGCTGTATTAGGTTTTTTTTGTTCGCTTGTATATTAAAATCGACTTACTTCTTTTATCATAACAATTTTATTATTGAAAACAGGTAATTTGTATATCCTCATTGCAGTTTTATTTCACTAACTTCAGGACTGCACTGACAACCTATTCTGACAACTCATGGGAATGCCAGAGGGAAAGAATCTGAGACCCTGGTGAGAAAGGCACCATACAGTTCAACCAATAAAGACTGTGATCTATGCTACATTACCAGCTTACCATAGTTCCTGATAGCATTTCAGATGTGCTTAAACCAGGAAAATCCTGGAGGAGCACAAATGCACAATAAACAGCAATCAGTTATAGAATCTGTGGTTCAAATGTGGCAGCAGCCATTTCAAGACAACTTCAAGTCTAGAAATACAAGTCTCGAATTTAACCGAGTGTCCCCATAACAGCCTGTTTTAAGGTTCTTTCGTAAATCCGACCTGATGTTGCATTCCAAAATAAAGTTTGGTCTGGGTTAAGTTTCATAGAACATTCAGGTGGGTACTGATTTGCTAATTTTTACTGGTTTACCTGACAAAGTGGCCCATTCCTGCAGAGCTGTGAGCACCTCCTGGTGAGCCACACACTGCAGATCACCCCCTCGAAAAGCCACACAAGCACAACACTCTATGTACTCTTTTGAGACCTTTTATTATAACGCTTTAATTGTCATCAGTTACATTCCTGGGCATGTCAGAATGTGTTTCAGTGGGCATCTTCAAATGAAACGCTCTAAGGCAATGGTGTTAAACTAAGAGCCACATACAGTCATGCGTTTTCAAGTTTTCATTCCAACCAATTATTGCTGCCTTAAATTGCTCATTCAGCCATATGCATATATCTCCGCGGTAAACACAGAATACGAGCTGTGATATAGACAGCAACAGTATTTATTTGTAACACTATACATGCGTTATAAACCAGTAGGACTAATTTAGCAAATAATGGCACTAAGTACTGAATCAAGAGCGGACAATGAATGTCGTCCATGGCCTCGAGTTTGACACCACTACTCTGCGTGGTGTATATGCATTGTCTGAGAAGCTCAACAAGCATTTTAGGGTGTGGACATTGACCTGAGCATAAACTGTGATTCTGCTGATAAGAGTTTTGACGAGAACAATGAAAGCTTTCAGATTACTGTACTGATTTCATGTCATGTCACAGACATGTATTCTGCAAACATGTATTCTGTAATTTGTAACGGAATGTATATTTTACGCAACCATACCAAATCTGAATCATAACAAAGTCACACAAAACTCTATACACAATATATACAAATATCGTGAAGTTCCTTATAAATGAAACACGTAAATTCACGAGCTGCTGACTGAGATTTCGTTTCGCCTCGCCTTAAATTGACAAGTTATTCTTTTCAATCATACATGACATAGTAACACAGGAGTAGATTAATGTCATTATCACATTCACACAGCCAACATACCACATTCCTCAATCTTTGTTTGCTTTGCAAGTGAAATTCCCAGCTCCTGCTGATCATACAGGAACCTTTTCGTCCCCATGTCAAGAGCGACTGCCTGTCATTGACTTGCGCATGACAGGCTGTAAAAACCAATAGGAGCAGGGTCTATGTCAGCAGGACCGACTGACAGCAAATTCTCAGCTATAAATAGTAGATAGCTGACCGCTCCTAGCTAAACGTCTTAGCATATAACTAAGAGGTCGTACTGCAACGGTTGTATTTTTAAAAAGATTTCACTTTTCGCCAATGGAATGTCTAGAGCATGGTTTAGGTGTAACAACATTGATTGTGTTTGCATCCAATAAGAGATGAAACTAATATTTTTTGGAATGATCATTTTCTGCATCTCCCTGAGCACATTTCTTTGCCTCATCACGTCCAGCTATTGCCGGTACCGAATCGGAGCCATGTAGTGTTCACTGTACAGCATTCGTTTTGAATTAGATACGTGCTAAATATCAGACTATTAAACTTTAGATACAGAACTTAAGTTACTTCAATTCACAAGCTACACAACGAAAAGAATGATGTTTATGCTAGTTTACCAGATTAGCGTGTGTGATACTTTACTATTTCCCAAATTAAGTTCAGCACATTAATAGTTGCAGTAATAATTGCAGTAAGAATCTATACTCACCTGACCGGAAAATATTAGCAAATATGGTTAAGAATAAACAAATCATTTTTGCACGAGGAAGAGCCAGCCAGCCAGCCCTCATCGACGGTAAAAGGAGGGAGCTAGCGTTCTACGCACTGACGTATACTCGGAAACAGATTATGCGTATGCCCCAAAACTTTCGGGTGCGTTTCAGTACTTTTGCTCCTCTCCTCCTTTCCTCCACTCCCCCACTACCTCTCGTATCCCACCCGGAAGTATGTGGAGGAGATGCTACGAAAAAGTTGCGTGAAGCCTGCAAGCCAGCGAATTAAGGAACAAACTTCCGGTTTCGGAAGGACAGGAGAATGTCAAAATAAAAGTGCAACCGTATATGTACATTAAGATTTTAAGGTTCATATTCTAGATAGTTTTGATTAAAAATGTCTTCCATATGCACTAAAATGCACTTTTTGAAATGCATGACACCTCACAGTGTCTTTTTTCATGACAAAAATAAAGTAAAACTCAATACATTGACTACCTAAATTGAAAATCACCAGAAAGTCCAAATATATGTAACAGAAAAGTTTTCTGGCCACTTCCTGTGGCGAACAACGCCAATATGGGGCCTGTCCATAGAAAAATGGCCCTCCAGGACAAAAACAGTAGAAACTTGCTCAATGAAAGTGGGTTAATATTGAAAGTTTAGACACACTGCTATAAAATAAAACTGATCTTGAACCCAGACCTGTGTCATAGAAAAGATTGCTGGCCACTTCCTGTGGTGAATGGCATCATTATGGGGCCTGTCCATACAAAAATGGCCTCCCAGAGCAAAAACAGTAGAAACTCACTCAATGAAAGTACTGAGTACTGAAAGTACTGGTGCCATTTGCCAAAGGAATATTATTGTTATATCCTTTGAAAGACAATTACTCCATTAAGGTCTTTCAAGTGTTTTTGTTTTACTTGCAACAGCAATTTTCCAGTTGTTTGTATTCTAAATCCACTACCATGTGCCGCCAGTGTTATTAAGATATATATGCCAATTAAGCTTACTCCAACCCAAATTGAACAATTCAAAAGATTTCTAAATATAGTGCCCAATACCAGATTTTGGTAAATTCACCTTTGACGACCAACAGAAACCAATGGAATGTATTTCCTTTATAGTTTGCTTATTATCCAGAAACGGACCCAGGCCTTTTTTTTTAAATGAATAAGCCACACAACAAAAATATTCAAAAAAAAAAAAAAAAAAAACAGTGGATGTGTCCCTATCTAACTATTGCTGTATGGGCATTATTAATGTTAATTGATTATGGAAAATTTACAGAGTATGTCTGTTCTTGCTGGTTCCTTGTGAGAATATATCCTGTCCATAGCAGCTGTAGTACCCAGGTCAGTAAAGCCCAGGTCAGCTGTAAGACAGGATGAAAGGTGCAGAGAGAGAGGTTGACCCTGAACCCACACATCCTCTCAATAACCTGGGAGTTCACAGAGTTTGACTAGCAGAACAATTCAGCATGGTAAGAATTCATTTTTGTAAGTACGATGCGTTAGATTTACCAGAGTCGCGGACTATGTGTTGCATGATGTTCACTGATGGTTGTTTGATAGGCTTAAGTTAATAAAACAATACATGGATATACCATTTATCATGAGCTGTTTTTAAGTTAACATCCCAATTATTTTTTCAATTTTTACTTTTACATTTCACTGCAGGTCCAAATCACACATGCAACTTCCTGCCAACATCCACTTCTGCATATATTTTGTTTCATTGGTTTGTTTCATTCTTTTTCATGTTTGTTTATAGGTTTTTAGTGCCTTGGGAGTGTTGAAATTGTTTTCATATGGTCATGACACATCTGAATTTGAGTTTGAATTATGAGTTTTGTATGTTTTTGTCTGTGCTAGGGACTGCAAATTATAAGAATTACTTCTGAATTCCTTTTGAATTCTTTAATAAAGGAATCTTGAAAGAAGTGGCAACTTGTTTCATGGTCATCATTAAAGCTTTGTGTATGCATGCAGTAAGATACTTTACGCCACTAGATTTTACTGTCCAGTTTGCTGTACAATCGGGATGTTTTAATGGAAATCAGCCAAAAATGAATGTGACTTTACAGTCCTACTGAAACAGTAAACAGTGCTGCACAGGTATCTTTGGCTCACTTCATTCGCTAAACAGGGAATCATACCTCTAGTTCATTTGCAGACAAATAATGATTCTGCCTTGATCACAAAGGCACGCCAGAGGTCAGGAAATAGTAGTGCATAAATATTATGAAAGATAAATGCCCTTTCCAGCAAAAAAAAAATATAGCTCAATTTTTACAGGAGCTAAATGACCATTCAGAAATGAATAATTTTTCCATTTGTGTCATGCCTGCAACTCTATGGCCCACTGTTCTGGCATTTATATTTGTGTTGGTAAGTCCCTTGCAATGTTTTTGAACTTTTCAAGCTTCTCTACTCGTCTCCTCCAATACTAGGACACAGAACAACAGAGTCATCAGTTTCCAGGGCACAGAGGAGACATTTTTTTAGTAGTGGGGTGTGATCCACAACAAAGGTGAAAATAAACTCAAACAACATGTGATGTTTTTCCAAATGAAAGTTATATATTGCTGATGGAACAAAACTCCTTCCAATTAAACAGAAACACAGTTAAAACACATAATTGCACATTTTATTTACATATTATTGTGAGGCAAAATCCAGGCGAATGGCAGAAGTACAAACACATTCAATGTAGTTGAAATGTGACATTTTGTCATATGACTGTCAGAGATCTAATCTCAATTCTGGTCATTTTTTTTTCTTGTCCAGTTGCCCATATTTACGGACACAGTGCAGCCACAATGCTGGTGCAAAAACCTTCCTGTGTATTATTCCCCTCCGCCCCTCTCTCACACGGGGGTTCCTTCCTCCTTTGCTTTCTCTTGGCTACGGAAATATTCTTTATTGAACACAACACTCCTGTGCAAGTCGATTATTGGCTCTTTGGAGAGTGGCCGTCCCTCTTTGTGCCTTTGAGCCAGGATCATAGCCCTCAGCAGGGGCGGGTAGGCTGCGTGGCGTGGCGTGGTGTCAGCGACCGGCGTGAACCAAGTAAACGCCTCCTCTTCGTGTTTCGGCACGATGCGCCAGTCATGATACATCACCTTGTCAATCTCCTGAACTGTTTTCTCTTCCTTTCCTGAAAGATGTGGGAGGAAAATGAATGAGATACAACTTTAGACCTGTGATGAATTTGTACATTTTTTTACATTTGCACAGTTGGAAACAAACACTAATCACCCACTTGTTTTAGAACAAATAACAGACACAAAACTGACTGTTAGAGGAAAACAGAACATCTGTGATTGGCGGTTTATATGAACTTGGGATCCAGTCAAAATAAGGGTTCTCCATACAAATATTATACTGAAAACATATGTGTTATTCAATGTATATCTTGACCAAGTGCAAGTTAAGCAATGAAAATGGCATCCACAAATGGTCTCCCTGTTAAGTAGTAACATTGTTAGCTCAAGGGAGAGTTAATTACAATTATGCTGAAAGCTACTATTACTTATCTATGACAGTTATGATACATATAGCATGGTTCTCTCTGTCAAGTGGTCATATGCTTAAAAGCTTTGTGTTTACATCTTTGACGTTAATCAGTCTTCCTTTGGATATTAGAATAGCTGTCAGTGTCTTTTTAAGACATTTTTATTGACCAGTTTTCAATACCCATTTTCTCAAATTAGTTGACTTCACTTTATTATGTGTATGTCGTAACTACCTTTATTTCTTAGATCTTTGTGTATTGTGCATTTTACATATTTCGATATTCATTTATGAAGTTCATACAGGTTTTTGTCTAGCAATATGCTTGGGTAGGGGCAGGGAAAAGAAATTTTCCCCTAAGAATTTATCATACATTTTCAGTCAAGCATTTCCATCCAATTAAACACATTTACAGCAAATGTGTCAGTAAAATACTTTGACAAGGAGACCCTGAAGCTACAAAACAGTAAACTCTCGTTTTCGTCAACGTTGGTCCCACAACTGAGGCATTTAATCAACGTCAAGTAAAGCTCGATGCAAGTACACTTTCATATTATATTCAGTATAGTTGCACGCGCACAACTGGCTCTTGACCGAAGATGCGTGCACATCATGTGCCAGAGAAGCATGGAGCAGTGAATCCAGTGGGTTGGAGGAAAACTGTGGTTAACTTATGAATTATCACAATATTATCACCAATATTCAACACGATAAACTAAAGATGAATGTATGAGTTTCAGTTATTTTTAAGTATAAACCTGAAATAATGACATTTCCAACATGCATGTTTCCTGTTTTTACTGGGTAAATAAACATCACTCATCAACTTCTCAGTGGCCAGTAAATCTTTCCTGCACTCAGAGGTCCTTTGCTCTACAGTGGATTCACTGCTCCCTGCTCGTCTTGAGCATGACATCATCGTGTACCCACATCTTCATCAAGATCCAATTGTGTGCAAGCACGACTACTTCCTGCTCTCTACATTTCCATGCAACTTTATGCTTATTAAATTAACTAAATTATTGCAACGCATTGCGCTATGCTTATCACAATAAATTCATTAGCAATATTTTCAAAAACGTGGTACATCTTGCAGCCCTAAAGTGTAGTGTGGAACTGAGTACTGGTGCAAAGGAGCACCCGCAGAACAAAGCCGACTTGTCAATTCACTATAAATACCCCAGAGTTCATCACACTGTATGTGAAACATTCTCAATTGAAAAAAGCTAATCAAGATAAAAATGGCAGATAACCCATGAGCTGGTGTGAACAACTGTGAAAACTCACCCTTAAAAGTCAGTATTCCCCAAGCTTTTCCATGGTCCATGTTCTGAAATGAAAAGTGATGACTTAGTACAACAACAACAACACCACCTATCATGAACAACCTGGTGTGTCAAACAAAGCATGGTCTGTCACACTTAGTTACATGTGCTTACACTGTACTGTACAAACTATACAAAATAATTACAGTTCTTTTTACATTACATTACACTGAAGAACAATTGTTAGACGCTCTTATCCAGAGTGACTTGCTAGGCAAAGTGCATAAGAATGGTACAAAAAGTGCAAAGATAACCCTAGAGAGGAGTAAAGTCCCAAGTGTCAAATGTGATTGAATAGATTAGGAATAGTTCTTCTAGAAATAGTTCTACCTGTTAACCTACGTTCTTTATGTAGATTTGGTGCAATTTTACATTTTAATAACATCTTTTGACCTCATCTTCCTGCCTAACTCAGATACAAGAGAGTAAGCCCAAAGAATTAGAGAAACAGGGTCTTGCACATTTAACAACAGGGCTACCCCCAAATATCGCAAAATGGTAACATTTTTTCTAATAGTCGTGATTACATTTAGCCTCCAAAACCTGAAAAAAAAAATACCAAGAATCTCAGTGTCCTCTGGCCACCCTCACCTCAGCAGTATAGTCCACTTTCACTTTGGTGATCTTCCAGTAGCAAGGTTCCTGGTGCTCAGAGAGCCAGGATTTACGGGTGAAAAGACGGCCGAGTCCAAAGAGCCTGAGGCCAGCCAACAGAGAGAAAAGACGGCTCTCTTGTCGCACATCCTCCCAGGCCAGAATGGGAAGCTTCTTCCCAGAGTACGGTCGCGTCATATTCTCGTAGTCCAGCGCGTACTTCTGCGAGTCACTGGGTCTCTCCTTCAGGGCACGGTACGCACGAGCCTTCCGTGCTAACTCCGCAATTGGACGTACAACCTTTTTCTTCCCCATCGTGCTGTTCTTCTGTCTTAAACCCTTTAAGGACTGTCAAGGTAACTAGAGAAAAAAATTTCAAGACAGAAAAAGTGTACTTTCATTTGGCCTGCTAAGTCAGTGCTCATTATTACCAAGGTTAATCTGTTTATCAAATTTGTACATCTACAGGATAAATATGGCCTTATGCCTTACAATCAAAGCAGCATAATGTGTATTGATTGGTTATGGTCACAGTGTGTGTAAGGCCTCCAGGTGGTTCATGCAGTCACAAGTTTGCTTGAAAAGCAGACATGAGGCCTGCGATTGAGGGTTTGAGCCCCCATCATGCCATAACTGGCCACGGCCAGAGTTCTGCATTGGCGAGGCAACAACTGTCTTAGCTTCGTCAGGGAAGGATAGGGGGTAAGCCAATTAATTCTCTTTTGTTTCAGTATATAGAGTGTGTGTCAGTATGCATACTGACTAAGGCAGACTTTTAACGGTCTTTTTTAATTGCCTGCTTTAAGGAATACATTCAGTCATTTTATGCATATGTTATGTATTAAAAAAACAACGACTGAGAGCTTCTCGGTTTATCGGTCTGTTGTGTAAAGTGCTGTCATACCATAACTTCCATACAAAACCATACATGGGAACAGACTCACGAGAAGGTGGGTAGTTTCATATAAAATGCTTTTTCAGAAAACTGACTCATTGTCAGATTTGCATTTTTATCAGAAGCTTGCCTTGGCCGCCGAGACATTGCAAATCATTTATTCCCAAACGATGACGGTATAAGCCGTGAGAAAAAAAAAAACAAAAAAAAAAAACATGTCAACTGTGAGTTGTAAAAATACTGTTGGTTTCCATTCAAACGACAAAACCGAGTACACTGTACAACCCAGTGGTTATACCAGGCAGAGAATCGGTTAACCATCTTGCACCACATCTTGGAGAGATCTTGAATAATAGCAGTGCTGCTGCTTAATGCAGTTTGCCAGCTAACCAAAAAAAAAAAAAAACCACTCAATTTTTGCAGGAGCTAATAACATGCTAATAATTCTGAAAAAACCAACGAACTTACTAGGACGTTGGTCCCTATGGTTGGCAGCTAGGAAATATGCAATTGTCTCTAATTGTATTGAACTACCTTGGCTATCTAGCTTTATTAATTAAAAGGCTTCGGTTACATAAACTCTCTAATGTCGCCGGTTTAATGCAAGCTAGGCAGGCTTGCATATTTCCTAGCTACCAACCGGGAGAGCCAACGTGCTCATAAGCTCATCACGCTACCATTATGCTTTACGTAGCTCAACTAATTTAATTAACATTTGCTATTCATCCAACCAGCGACAAAAGGATGTTTTCAATACGTAATTTCAATCGATGGCTTAAATAGTAACTTTCATTACCTGTTATAACGTGACCTCCACTTGAACGTTACTTGTTCCAGCACCTTCTTCCTTCCGTGTAAAAACGTGGTATATATCATTTCAGTTCCTATGATGGTTTCTTACGGGAAGTTTGGCTATCTGAAGTAATAATAAATAATATATACATTAAATTATAGATAATATAAAACAACAACCTCCAACATTTACCTTATAGTTTTTATAATCTTGAAACACTTTAAGAATAATAGATTCTCCAACTATGACTATTTATACCCCTTTTACCCTAGCCTTGCTGTTGAATATGTTCCACGCTAAATGTTAGATCCATATACAAAAAAATACAAGCACAATTTTTTCACATCTCTTAACCTTGATTGTTTTTTGTTGATTACTTAAACCTAAATAAACATGACAGTAAATTTATTGAATTATTATTGAAATTTATGGAAATGTGATTGTAAATGAATGACAAAGCCCAGTGAAAGTGGGCAGGGCTGAACTGCCACTGTAATTCACAGGACTAATTGTAAATGTGTATCTGTTCATCATCTCATCAAGACCAAGTTTTATTTCTTTAAGAATGGTCCAATATTCAAAATGGAAACAGTTCAAATGCTGTTATTTTAAATGCTGATAAATACAAACAAATCTAAATACACAATACAACACCTTCAAGAAAATTATTTGATAGTAAGCAAATTCCTTCTCCAACAATATAACAACCTCAAGCACTCTGCTAAGAAGATCGAGGCATACTTAATGACAAAAAGCTGCTGGAGTTCTCAGAATGACGGAGTGGCCACCCCAGAGACCAAACCTCATTGGAAGTGTTTGGGATTACTTGGATTGTGAGAAGCAGCAAATACAACCAACGGCTAAGGCTAAACTTTGGAGGTGTTTACAAGAATCAAAAAAATATACTTGCAGATTTCTTTGAAAAGCTCAGAGCAAGTAAATATAGCTTATATTTATATAGTGAACAAAGCTGTAATGAAGGCATGGTGGTCATGCTAAATGCTGAAAAAATATATTGTATTTGGTTGGGGATGCTTATGTGTAAATTTGTTTTAAATATGTGTTTCCTACATTTTTTTTATGACACTGAAAAATGAATAATGTGCACTTAATATCAATTTTGACGATAGGCATTTAAAAAAAGCACCATACACTATTATCAGGTTTCATGTTTACTGGGTTCATAAATGTGCTATAGGTATTTCCCACGTTGCTTCGTGAAATGAATGAAAAATCACTGTTTGAATGAGGCCTAAATGAACTACAAGACTTTGGAAGACAGGGGGAATAGCAAATGATTGTACCTGATTCATGAATATATGTCACAGGCAAGGAAACTATAGAGCATAAAGTCTTGCCAAGGTGAAATAGTCCTTTAACATGCCTGAATATATAATTAGATGGAAATACAAGTTACTTTGAGTGTGTTTGGGTGTGACTTCATTTTATCTCCTATAAAATACAGGTATGTTTTCTATCTTATGCTCAGAATTTTAGACAATTAAATTGTTTTACTACTTTTAATCTCATTAAAAACACATCACACATAATTATTCTATTAAATTCTTATTTTTATTCTTATTTTTATTACAATTAACAAGGGTATGAATCATTTTAGAGGACACTATAGTGATGGTAAGTATTTGCTACTGTACATTTACATTTCAACATAAAGGTACTACACAGGTGCAAAATGTCCTGTTTGCTGTTGCTGGGAACCAGTCACAACAAACGATCATAAATATTTGTGATGAAAGAAGTTGTTACAGCAAGGGATGCACAGTACCACAAATTACAATATATACACCCCGACTTGCAAAGCATAAAAATCTGAGGCAGTAATGAATAATGGCATATGGATCACTTGAGTATGGGTCAATTCATTCATAAATCCAATCTGCGTCAGACTTCACAGAACAGCTGCTGCTCATTACAAACAACAGAACCGCTATGTTAGAAGATGATAACGTGATTCTCATATGCTCAGCAGGAACTGAGAAACCAGAAGAGCCCTCAATTAGATGGTCTTTGCTTCAGCAAGACGAAAGTAGCAAGAGTAAAAAAAAAAAGCATGTAACAAAAAATGTGATTCAACCACGGTCTTAGAACAGCGGTTCTGAAAAAGACGTTGAATGATGTGTGTGTGGATCTGG
This sequence comes from Albula goreensis, assembly GCA_022829145.1. NCBI lineage: Eukaryota > Metazoa > Chordata > Actinopteri > Albuliformes > Albulidae > Albula > Albula goreensis. The sequence goes on along the minus strand of CM040762.1, from coordinate 25,759,717 downwards.
AAAAGACTTGAAGGTCTATTTTCCTGAGATGCCTCTAAATTTAGAAAGAGACAAAATAAATCACTATTCGATAATGATTTACAAGTCTTTTCTGCATAGGAACAAACTGAGCAAGCTTTCACAATAAAAATTCAATAAAACCATAATGCAACTGGTCACAGTATTGTTTAAAGAATGGCAGACTGTACTGTCAGCTAGAGCATATTCCCCTAAGGCTGATCGAAACTCTTTCTCCAAATGAAAAATGCCTTTTCTTATGATACATTATCAGCTGTTATGTAGAAGGTATATATGTGGATCTTCTTTCCTGGAATCACAGCAATTTTGTGTATAGTTTAGTAACAATCCAATAATTTAGTACTATGTATATGAAGAAATCATACCAGCTATGATCAACCATGTAGTAGTAACTGTCCATAAAGAATGAGAATACTGTAAGTTGTTGACATTAGTTGATTTGACAGAATGTGAGAAAATAATTTGCTCACATTTATAAAATGTTGCATTTTCCATATGTTAGAATGACAACATTGACAGCGCAAAAATCACAATCATCATTCACACACAGGCATTGACCAAGGAGAGTTAACATGGAGGTATTTTTCCTCATATTACAGTTATGCACTGTGATACAAACAGTTGTGACTCAGAAATGGCAACAATACATTAGCCAAGGGACACTTGATGTGGTGAAAACTGGATGCAGTTGTGTAGATACTGTATGCTGAATACTGTATATTTTATATATATAGTGCTTACTAATGTAACCATGTCATCTCTACGGTAATTTTTGAAAAAGATCTGTTCAGAGAGAAACGTGTTCCATCAGCAGACTCCAATGCTGCTTTCCAACCGTCAAGTGAAGTAAATAACTCAAATTTAATAGAAAATCTAGACATCTAGAAAGTCTTAGAATGTATTTATCTTACATTTTTTTTAAAGATGGCCGCATAAAAAAATGGTTACCCATATACAGGAAAAGCAAACAATGACACGGCTGTGTAGCACTGCAGCATTCTTAGGAAGGAAATAATAAAAATCGAAAGTGCAAAATTTCCACATGTATGGTCACCCATTTACCATGGCCATCATTATGGTAGCCTTCATAAACACAACTTCAACAAAAAGTGCCATATGGTCAGCTCTTCATTGTCTTTACACACAAATGTAACAGGTGAGAGTCACACATGAAAACTGAAGCACAGAATAGTCACTTGGCCATGATAAGTGTAGATATGTTTTGTTTGTTTTAGATGATTTAAACTGTCCCATCTAGCTGTGGTCATACCAGTCACATTTCACTTTTATTAATTGTGGCAAATCATGCTCAAATATCATTATTTTCATAAACCAATAAATGCAATCAAATACTTGACTGCTAAAATAATGTCACCAAAAATCAACTGCTGTAATTGAGACCTTGAGTATAATGTTTTTTTTCTTATTCAGCATGTCTTATTCTGTTAGCCTGTTTTAAATGTTCTGGTGTCTCCTTCCTTATTCTTTGTTGGTTGATCATCATTACTTACCAAGTGTAAAATATCCACAGTGGGAAATACTAAAAATAGAGCAGGTTTCAGTTTTAGAACAGATAAATACTGCAAAAAATACTTTTGCTCTGTTCATTTTGTGTACTGTCCTCAGTACAGTGACTGTATTAAAAGGAAGATCAAGAGGCATAGATATTAGGAAACAGAAGAAAGTGCTTGTCTATGAAGCAGAACTGCAATGTTGGTATTGGCATCAAATTTGGCAGATACTGTTAAGCAAGCATTGGATATCTCCGTTAATGCACCCCAAAGATAAACCTTTAAATATTCAGTATACAATTGTTGCAAATGTAATAATCTAAACTAATATTAAATGCATACTGAAACTGGCTCAAGTATGAATTCTGTCCGTAAGGTCATGTGATGTGCATGACCTGGGCAGAGAACGATGCAGTTTGTAAAGAGAGGGACGTCCCAGCAGTGATTGAGGTCCTCAAGTGTGACCCCAGCACCTTCCTGTGGGTATGTCCCGTCACAGGACACTGCAGAGGACAGATCTGTAACAGGCAGACATGTCTTTACGGAGCGCAGTAAGCAGCAAGGACACGTTTCCACTCCAATAAGGGGAAAAATGTCCACAACATTGATCCAGAAAAGTCTGAGGCTAGCAGAGATAAAGGTCAGTCAGACTTGTTCTGAGCTGCGTTCCAGCTCCCTGTCCTTTATCGGAGGTCACCATTCCCCAGCTCTGTGAGGCCTCAGTGGTGTTGGGGAGGACAGTGTGTGAAACATATGCGTGTAAGTCAGGAGAGCGGGCACAGGCGGGAGGGGGTTAAGTCCAGCGACAACGCTTTCTCTGGCAGGCCTCGGGGTCAGACGAGCAGCCCTCCGAGTCACTCCCGGAGGAGGGTGCGGTGGTGGCGTAGGAGCGTAAGGGCGCGGGGGAGTCGGAGGGCTGGTCGGGGCCGTCGCCCGCCCCGTTGTTGAGGCTGAGCACCCAGCCCAGCTTGTTCTGCAGCAGCTGCCTGAGGCCGGGGGTAGGGGCAGCACACCAAGAGTGTCCACGCAGCCTGGAAGGAGCTGCCGCAGCCGAGCGCAGCACAGGTACTGCAGGGAGGTCGGCGCGAAGCAAGAGCGTATAACCTTCATGCTGCTCTTGGCTGCAGTCGAGCAAACCATGGGGTAAAACTTCTTATTCTGTAATTCGGTGGCAGCCACACCTGGACGATTGGAATGCAAAGCAAAGGAAAACAGCGTCAACAGCTTCTTGTTTGAAAACTAGCCAACATGATAAATTGTTTTTACTTTCTTTTTACTTGTTTTTAACTTTTTTTAGTCTGTTATATACTCTAACAGTTGGATTATACTTGTCCTCATACTAACAAACACTTTGTCACAATAACAGCACATTTCGTTCTTTATCATTCCTTTGCCAGAAGATATGGATGCTCTTGCTGTCCCTTAAAAAAGAATACACATATGAACATTTTATTGTTGTCCAACATTTTTGTTTTACAACCAGCTGCAGACGCAAGCTGAAATTTTATCTTTCCTGTCAACGATTAATGTTGTATCAGTACGGATGCTAGAGCTATCCATGTATTTTCTTATATACAGGAGGTCCTCGGGTTACGACGGTCTCGAGTTACGTTGTTTCGTGGTTACGACGCACTCCCATAAATTACTAAGCGGTTTGTTTTGTAAATATGACCACAGAAATAAAGATAAGAAATTGTTCTCTCTTTTTTTTTTTATTGATGTTTCATTTAATTACTGTATTTTATATGTCCTTCATGTGTTGTGTGTACAGTGTGAGTGACTTAAGGTGTTAATTTAGGTATAATTTAGGTATAAATTCCGACTTACAAAAATCGGCTTATGACAAGTTGTAGGAACGGAACTCGTTCGTAAGTCGAGGACCCCCTGTATGAGATTTTTCTAGCCCACCCTGGCTAGAGGGGAAGGAGGCTAAGGACAGCTTCCAGTTTCTCAAAAACAGTCACCCACTGCAGAGCTGTTGGTTTACTTGTGTACTGACAATGAGACAGCCTGACTAACACTGTAAACAATGTAAACGAGGTATCATATAACCAAAACAAACGTCAAATGAGGAATTGAAATCTTAGAATTGGGAGATCTACAAAATTAAAAACATGTCATTGGGCCAGTCCAACCATAAGTCTGATGAAAAATATTTCTTTTACTTGCATTCATCCAATACAAATAGTTTTATTACACATTGTCCAGGAATGTTTCCCACACCTCCCCTTTCCTTAAGCCACGTCCCACGGTCTCACCTATGCACTTGCGGTTTTTAAAGAAGGTCAGGGTGCCATGCCAGGTGTCCAGGTGCACCCCAATAATCGAGCCTTGGCCAAATCTTGACGAGAAGTTAATCTTGTCTCCTCTGTGATGCAACAGCCCTGTGTATATTACAGACACTATGCTTACAGGGAATAAAGTAAACGTTACCAATAAGTGCCCAAAAAGTGGCCCCACGCTATTGGTGTAGAGCAGGCAGGACTGACCTGTGTACGAAAGTCCCCAGCTGTCCTCGTCCTTCCCCAGCAGACTGCAAAAGGTGTGCCTATACTTGTCCAGGTTTACATCCGATGTTCCGATGCCCACCATCTGCAAACACCACAAATGCATTGAAAGGAGAATGCCACCAAAATGACCTTATAGGTTATCCTTAAATTTGGAATATTTTTAATTCAATGTTTTATATTCAAAATTTGCAATATTTTGCTACATAAACATGATTTGATTTATTATGTACAGTTACCGCTATGAATGAAACCATGCAAAATATTAAGGCCCTCAATTTTGGTCTTTTTTCTAGTCAAATGTAATTTATAGCCATTTTGGAACCTTAATTTTCCTTTGCGAATAAATGTAAAGACATTACATTTTGTGGAAACAATCAATCATTTAAACAAAATAAACAAAAATGCCATTTAAATAATCCACACTCAGACAAATACACCCCTAAATACTGTTGTACAAGAAATAAAACCAAACCAAGTTAAACCTTTAATAAAATTCTAGCTATTTATTTGTTCACGTCTTTTCTGACACAAAAATCATTACATAATGTACTGTGGAATACTGTACATTCGGTCAGGGATTATGTAAAATAGTGGGGAAATGTAAAACATGAACAACAACAAAAAAACTCCAGTACGGGCTCTACATGTCTCTATTTGACAAAGCTATTATCTTTGCTGTCATCACATTTTTTTCCATTATACCTTTTCACCTAATAGCAACTGTCAAAATCTGGTACTATTAAATAATATGATAGGATACAAAACATGCCAAGACACACTAATCTGTGCAGATGAATATAACCACCCAAAAACTGATCGAGAATATAATATAGTATGGCAAAATGATACTTGAAGCTGCAAGTTCATATTACTTGACAAGGACAGAGAGTTAAATTGTCCAATTGTGGATTTTGACAATTTTAGACAAGATTAGGACTTTTGTCCAAATCAGATTTTGAGTGCTGTTTTTAAGAATATTACATGAATCCTATTACTGAAATGTCCTGTTTAGGTGCAATAACTTACATTCATTTCTCTGAGGTCAGACCACATTTCTCCAAATTACTATTGCAGGAATTCTTAGGTTGCTTCTGTTTGTAACTAAAACAACCATTTTAGAATGAAATGTTCACATTTACATGGAATAACTCACAGCATAAGTCTATGGTAAAAAAACAACAAAAAAAAATACTATTGTAACAAATTCCAGGATGCAGTTGTCCAAATGATACTGTAATACAGTATAATACATTGCTAAATATAATATAGTTATCATTTTCCAATTAGGATGACTTGCTGACAAGCCAACATAGCCTTTTGTTATAGGTTTTACAGAATACTTAAACAAATGGACAAGCTATACCATCAGACAATAAAAGTACTCAATGAACCGGCCAATTGGTCCATTTTACAGTGTAATTACCTATGTAAATAGGGACAACAATATGTGCTTTGCAAAACCTGTCTCTTGCGTGATCCTTTGACAGCACATTGGTCAAAAGATCGTTGTTGCTTCTAGGTAGACTCATTCCCAGCAAATGTGGTTGCAAATGCTGTAAGCATGACTTCAAACACTGCCCATCTTTGGGACATGTTTGAAGCCCAGCTTGCTCGATGAAGTACCCACCATGTCAGTACCGTACACTGGAGAGGTCATCTTGATCTCCCAGAAGTGCTGTCCATCGGCCAGCTCCTTGGACCCACGGATGGCTGCTGTCCCGCAGCTGTACTCCATGTGGAAGTTGACCTTGCGGTTGTCACAGCTTAGCAGGGTTGCAGTAGATTTGCTGCTATCGTCCCACACCCAGTCAAAGTCTGGGCAGAAACACATGGACAGCATCAAATGAGGGGCTGCCAAGATGTGTCCCAAACGCTTGTCAAATGTCTAAGGAGGTTATCAGAAGTCAAAAACATATTTCTGAATATAACAATAATATAAATATCAGGGACATTGAGAATGATATCTTTCATTTCCCTGCTTTCTTTTGGGTTGGTGCTACTGGACCATGTAAGTTACCGTGCCTTTGGTAAACTGCGTCATAGAATCACCATCAATAAAGGCAACTACTAGGTTAAAATTTGTTAAACTTTTTAACTAGGTTTCCTCAAGGAGTCAGCTATTCATTTGCTGCTGTCTACATTCTCTGCTCCATTTTGCCTCTCCTAGTTACAGCTCGCCATACAATGACATATAACGAGCTATGAATAGCCATCTAAGTAGCATTCGGCTATTAGCACAACTGAAAGTGCAAAGTTGGTCAGACTCAGAGTTACTTGCAACCATTTCATTATTGCACTGTGACAGAATGCAATTTGTAAATTGCAATACAATGCAGGATGGAAAGGATGAACACAACGGCATCAAGGTCCCAGTCAGAGGTGCATTCTTTGCTAGCAGGCTATGACCTCCTTCTCAGATCAGTCCCCTTTCCCGTTCTTGCTTTGTTTGCCTCAGCCCCTCGGAGCCGTGGACTCACCCTGGTCGTCCTCCCCGCAGTGACAGTCTTTGATGCGGTGGAAGGCCCTTAGCCGGGGGTTGTAGCTGGGCTCGGCCTGAGAGTCGCAGCTGCAGTAAGACTCCCCTGTTACAGGTACAGCGCTAGGCACAGCGGGAAGGACTGCAGGAAACTCAGGCTCGGAGTCCGAGTCGCTGTACTGATGACAAACAAACAGGATGTGCTTTAGATGCAAGGACACTGACGTCCTCTGCTTCTCTCCTCCTTCTACAAATTTTTCAGATCAGCATAATAGGAACAAGTTAGATGTAAATTAGCAACAATCAACAACAGTGGTTGTTCCCTAAACACACTGTTGACTTATAGCAATTAATGTAGAAAATCTCAGGTACAGTGGGATTGCAGTTTTTGCAAGGTAACTCGGTATTTGAAAAGTGGGCTTGAACTTCTCCCTGCACTGATTATACAGGACTAACATTTTTAAAAAGCTATGTGGGAATAGTGAGACTACAGTGCAGAATGTTTCACCCACATTCTAAAAAAGCCACAGATACAAAATGGCAGGACCAGGTTGTGTAACAGGGCAGCATGGATCAGATATATTCAGAAAAATTAGCATTATACCTGCTCTTACTAAAATCCATTTCGTTAGGCTGCAGTAAATTTCAATAAGCCTTTTAGCTTGATACGCATGGTGTGATGATACTGAAATGATACTGTGGCCAAACACTGTATTTACTAAAACACACCCTAGTGCAAGATCACGTTCAACATGTGAGGAGCACATCAACTTCCCTAAAATCACGTCTTTCATAAGAAACATTTGGAAAGAGATGGAACAGCAGCAGTTTGTTTGAGGTCATAGAAAACAGCGGGCTAAAATCTGCAAGGTAAGCATGTCCGTTTTGAGTCTCCCATGCAGCACAGAATCTGTGCTGAGAGAAACAGAGTCTGTCTTGTCCTGCCATACACTGCAGAGGCAAAATCCCATATAAAGGTCAAAATACGAGATTAAGAAACGCATACACTGAGTGATACTGTTGAGATGGTTCAAGTTAAAAGCAACAAACTTACATGCAATTCCATTTACCTTCTCTGGCTCCATGAAAATTAAACCTCCAGACTTACCATTAGGGTTGGTTATGACTTAGTTTATAAAAAAGCGATTATGGATGTTAGATAGATGACATGTCAGACAGGAAAGAAAAACAGCCAAACTGCTTAGTGCATCACAGAGACCTGCTCCTGCCAGCTTGGGAGGAGAATGCCTCAGCACATGATTCCTCCTCAGTGTCGACCAGCACTCACTTCTCTTAACACTGCAGGTGCACCACCAATCACATGCTGCCTATGTCATCTGAGGGTAACGCAGTCAGTATCAGTTCAAGCATCTGCAGGTGCCCCACTGACCAGGAGTTGCCGCTAAAGAGCGATAAAACCTCAAAACCCACCCAAACCCCATGATGTTGGGCTTGTTGCCTTGCTAATATGGAGCTCTGGATTCCACCTACATTTTACCTACAAATGAATGTCCATAGATGACATAACAGGCATTTTAATTAAATATATCATTTATTTGCATAGGGCTACGTTTGTATGTGAGAGAGATGCTGGATACGCCAAAACAGGGTTTTAATCTGGGCTGAATCAGGCATTAATTAACCTCTGGCTGTCACCTTTTTTTCAAAAATCAAATTAATTTACTTTTAATGCATTGTTAGTTTGACTTAGAATTAAGATTTTGTGTTTATAATGATGTATTAGTGACTAATATTAGCCACTGTTTATCCCCCAAAAACCCAAACATTCGAAATGGAAGAGAGGTGGGACTCACAGGTGTCTTAGCTATTAAACTGTGCTTGTATATGTGGCGAAACACTTTGAAGATTTCACCAGCTTCACTCCCAGTCTCTGTATGGCAGTTCACCACCTACACTCCCTTACCTGTAAATGCTCATAACGCCATTCCTCGCTCTCAGAGGCTAGCACCAGCGCTCTTGCGTCTGCGTCTCGCCGGATGCCGCTCCAAACGTAGCGCCAAGCCCTGCTGTTCCTGTTACGCCGTGACATGACTGGTGGTGCTGTTGACCTGTGTGTGCATACAATGGGAGTGTCAGAAGCAAAAGGCAAACCTAGGCTCAAGTTTCACTTTAACAGATCTTGTTATGACTTTGTCATCAGTTGCTGCAGACATTCCATTTCTAGGCTACGGTCCAGATTCTAAGCAAATACAAGGGAATAGTTTTTATTTAACAAACTGCACAGTACATAAAAGCTATCTTTAATGTTCTATGATAACATTGTGGTAATTACTTACTGATCATTTACTGTCCTGCATGAAAATAAATCATGAAAATAAAGCAATTTAATAATCAAAATTTTAATAAAAGTTAAAAAACATAAAGCATGTGTCATTCACGCACATGTTACAAAGATCTCATATTCTTGATCTGGTCAACGCATCAGATACTCAAGCATACTGTTGGGATAGACTGGCAACAGCACAGACCAATGGTATGCAACGTGACCTTGCTACCTATGTATAGATCTGGTTCAGCTCTATTCACCTAATTGACAGCGTGATCGCACAACAAGCTCTTGTCCCCTATCGTGAGAGGAAGGGGGTGGGTGAACAACACCCCTGTGACCTCGCCACCCCCAACCAGAGATACTTGGAAAACAACAAACAGGTGACTGGCAAGTTATCAAGTATCAGTTTTTACTCAGCTGTTTTAGTGGGTATCTAACAGGGTTCACCCTCAGCCATGCTACAGTCAGGGTACTTCAAGTCATATATTCTTCAATATAGATATCAGTAGTGTATGCCAGGTGTTGAAGGTATGACAAGCACAGAACATTTTCCAGATCTTCCTCCTTTGGACATTTCATATTAAACATTTCATACTGAACATATGATGAGAACAGGCCATGCAGCCTGACTATGCTCACCATTTGCCTACAGTCTACTTAGCAACCAGTGCTCTATCAATAAATTGTCTTGAACTCACCGAGTGTCTCAGCTACATGACCTGGCAACATATTCCAAATGTTGAAAACTCTGTGTAAGATAATACTCCTAATATCAGTTAAGACTTGACACTTACTTAACTTGTTTTTATCTATGCCCCTTGTTCTACAGACAGAATTCCATCTAAACAAGTATTTAGTAGTTTTCCTTATTGAATCCCTTTGTACATTTAAAACATGAATTAAATCCCCAACGTCTCCTTTCACTAAGCATGACTAGGTTATGTGTCTTTCCTCATGGATTTCAGTTTCATACCAGAAACCAATAGCTGCACTTCTTTGTACTTTAACAGCTTCAATCTCTTTCTTGCAGTATGTTGCTCAGAACTGCATTTGAAATTGATGGCCAGCCTACACGAGACCATAGCGACAGAAGTTGCACCTAGTCACCTACAACTGCAGATTACTTGATACGTCCCTGATCCCTCGAAGAATGTTTATTACAACGCATGTTGACTACTGGCATGTTACTGTACAAATTTAAAACGTGACTAGGGGAATGTTATGAAGCTACCTAGTCAGCTTAAAGCCACAGCCATCAAAACGTTGTTTTGACTAATGTTTCCTAACGTGAGGCTACTTAAAACAGGAAGGAAGCACTGTTAAAAAAAACACCATGGAAACTCATCCATAGAGACGATGCAAACTTGCAAATGAAATACAGCTAACAATACACTTAATCAAATTATCAAACGGTTGCCATCAATAATATAACACGCTTATAGCGTAGTATGTTTTTCGTCCAACTGTTCCTTTTGGTGGGTACCGCGCATTCTATTTGAGCAGACACTTAAGTAACTAGGAAGCAACATCAATGCACACAGCGTCAGCTAGCTAGGATAGCAAGATGCATCCTGGTCAAGCCAGGACAGCAATCACAGACAATGCTGCCGTTTCTGCCCACTGGAACTGCTTGGATATTCGTACCAGAGATTTTTACGGTCATGCTTTTATATGTGTTGACAGGAATGTACCAACGCAACCCAGTGCGAACTGATGCTGGTGTTAGTAGACGGGGAGATAATCTTCAGAATCCACACAATTGGGCCTAGCTAGCTCGCAAACTAACGGTACAGTTCCATAGTGATATCTATCTTTGCTAACGTTACCACAGTAATGTAGAAGCGCACACTTTCCTTAATCTTTGACAAATTGACGGAAATCTCAACTTCAATCACTTCCTTGTACAAATCCAAATTGCATTTAGCAAACGCCTGATATCATATACATATAAATATGCCCCTGGTTAGCATAGCTAGCTTGCTTGGCACTTACTTGAGAGAGTAATATCAGCTTGCCCGTTATCTCGCACCGGGTCGAATTGATCAGAACACCGCTGTGGCTATCGTAATTCCAGATCTTTTCTGTCAGTGACTTCGCCCTTAAATATACAACAAATGTTTGTCTGCAATGTGTCAGTCACTGTGACAATGACCTACTTCAACGACAGACGTAAACAATACATTTCCACGTCTTGCCCTAAACTTCCTACGTATTGGGCAGAGAGCTACGGAGGTGGAGCGGTCTTTGAGGATTCTCATACCCAATTGGTCAATGGAGTTGTCATTACCAATATTGTCGGGTAGTGCTTTCGGTGAAAACGGTGAACAGATTTATTGCTTATTTTCATGGCTTGACAGAAGTATGTAGTAACAGAAGTGTAGTTGTATTATTCCCAGGTGCATCAACGTAAACCCGCAGCCTGTTGTACTGAAACCGACCACGACGCCAAAATGTTTTTGCATTTTACTGAAACTATATTTTGTACCTAATGACTGCATTTCATGTTATTAATGCTTATATGTTCGTGCTTTTGAACTAACCCCGTTTATCACCGCATGCAACCTGGACGCGTACATGATGCTCTAAGTGCAAGGAGAAGGATTTTACCCCTGAATCGATCACGGCACGTTGTCTGTGTGAACCTGGTGCAAAGAAGCTAACTGAGAGGTAGTTTTTACTCAGGTTAACAGTGTCACGGTAGCTTAATGGTCGGCTCTTTGAATTTACACAACATGAGAGCAAGAGATAAAATCCCTCCGATAAGTATTTTAATAAGCAACGAACATTTGCAAGCCTGTTTGTAATTGTATTGTTCTGGCAAATAAACATAAATCATTAACTTAAATATACATTTCATAAGGCATTATTTTTTTCTTTTTGACTCCTTAATTCCTTTTTAATTAAACAAGGAAAGGTTAATTAGCTTTTTAAGCTAGTTAAGTTAAATTGTGTAATGTTGTGGAGCGGCAGGGTGAAATTGACAATGTACTACAGAAATTGTAGACACAACAGCAAATCCACCTGCCTTCAGTTTGTGAGGCGGGGATGTAAGAGACTGTATTGTGGCAGAAAGGCTGATAGTTAACTGTTGGCCAATCAATTGTCTCCAATTTCAGGAAGTTTGAACACTTGTCATTTACATCATATGGCTTATGTAAGAATAAGACAAAATTTAATTTCAGATAAGTAGTACTATTCCGAAAGTTAATCAGTATAGTTTATAGGTTATCACTGTTGTCATTAACAAATGTAGCAATAAATTGCTGTCCATTTGTACATTTTCAACCGCTGGTATTTCAAGTGTAAGGAAAACACCATCTGCCATCTGTGGATGAGTGAAAAGGACAGGACCCAATGTACCAACACATCAAAAAATAAAAGGTTCAAAACTAGACCCCACTGTTCTCATTGTTGAGGTGTGTGTTTATGTGTGTGTGTAAGATCATTTGTTAAGCTAGTTTTATATTAATTTTAATTTACATTAATCACTTTTTATTGCCAGTGCTAGCAATCCCAAAAGTCCTTTTCAATATGTGGCTGGTCTTCCTGCTCTGGTGGGATACAGTGAAGTATCGATTTTGTAGTGTACAGTTTTGAGTTGCAATAAAAACCTGAGTCAGGTTACTGGTTCACAGTGGCTTTTATTAGCTGGATAAGTTGTCATGTAATGTCTGTTTGAATAAAGAATCCGACACAAATCTAATTAAATAATATTAACTCATTTCCATATACTTAAACACAATTCACATGTAATGATCTGCCAAAGTTACCACACAACATAGGAGGAAATGTCTAGCTTACATGTCTTCTCATACAGCTATCCAGTGCTACAAGCTACCCATGATTTTTCCTTGTTGTACTAAACAAAAACAGCCAACCTCTAACAATACTAAAATATAATAAACACAGTGTTGTTTGTGGACAAGATGATGTATGATGTGGACAAGCTTCACAATGGCTTCATAGTCTATGTCTCCATGCTTGGTAATGGGTCCAGAATGAATCTTCAGGATGTCCAGATGAGATTCAGTAGTTAGCCTTACAACTGATTGCTTCCCGATTTCTACGCTCACTGGGTGCATTCTAATACTTTTTCTCATTCACTCGTTTCCTCCCCTCATCTCCTACCCTGGAAGTATGTGGAGGAAAGGAGGGGACGAAATGAGTGGAGGAGATGAGGAAAGGAGGAGATGAAAAAATTGGAATAACTAATCTGATTAGCTCTCCACAAAAGTCTGTCTCGGCTGTTGATGAAGTCGTGTAACTTAGACTGATGCTGAGGATACTTAAACAAATCAAAATATTCTGTGGGATGATCTTTTAATCTGACTGGTGAGCACAATGATGTCACCCAGAAATGTTAAAAGACTTCCGCGGTAGGATACATCGATGTATCCTTCGTTTGGAGGAGAAGAGGAGGCAAAACTCATCTCCTACATTTTTGGAACAGTGGGACTTAATGACACTTTTTACTGGTAATGTTCTCTTAAAAAACTAAAAGCTTAACACTTAAACTTTTAAACCTTACTTCACCTACCTAGCTGTGCAGTGCAATCGGAGGAGAGACAGTGGGTGCATTCAATACTTTTTCTCGTCTCCTCGTTTCCTCCCCTCGGCTCCTACCCAGGAAGTATGGGGAGGGAGGGAATGAGGAAAAGCTTGGGACAGCCCAAATGAACCAATGCCCACAGCACAATCCTCTGACAGCCAGGATTTCCATGTCACTACCTCACTTCATGCTGGCCCCACGAGAGGACACAAGCCCCCAGGTGCCCGGTTAAGATAGCTGGGAGGGACACTGAGGCCCGCCTTGACTGGTCACCCTGGTTTGGCCTGAGTGTGCCATCCTGAAACTAGGGGAAGAAATGGCAGTGTTGTGCATTCAAGGGGAAACTAGGAATTACCCAACCACAGAGGTGAATATGATCACTCCAAGCGGCCATTTCATGTTACGTGGTGGGGTGGTAGACCAGCTGCCTGTTCCAGTCCTGGTTGGTCAAGATTGCCCAGTCCTTTCTTAATCAGATCAGAAAGGCCAAGAAAGGGCAAGCAGACTAAGGGAGGCCCTGGGAAGAGGGGTGTGGAACCCTGCTGACTTCCATCACATTTGTGCAGCTATCTCTGGGGGGTGGAGACCACGGTCCCCCAAAATCCTTGGGGGAGGAAAGAGCTACGAGAGCCAAACCTCAGCTAAGCAACCTGCAACCCGCAGGAGGGGTGAATGAAGTGTCCCACCTGAAATTTATGATAAAGAATAAACTGTTGTACAGGGTGACTAAAACAGGAAAGAAAGTTGTGAACAGCTGCTAGTCCCAAAGCCCTATGTCTCTAAGGTCCTGTGCTTGGACCACTCCCACATCTTGGGGCCCACATGGGGATGGAGAAGACCTATGAATGATCTTCTCCTGACTCTACTGGCTGGGGGTCAAAAGAGCAGTTGGGGATGTGCTGAGTGCCAGCTCAACTGCCTGCAGGTAACATACTAGATTCTGATCCCTTTCCACTAATTTGAAGTACCTTTCAGTAGGATCATTGTGTACATTGTAGGACCTCTTCCAAAGTCCAGTCGGGGACATCAATATATCTTAGTCATTCTTGACTATGCCACCCAGTGTACTGGGTGGCATTGTCAAGAGTTACTAAGATGTGGCCTGTGGCCTCCAACTTTTCAGCTGAGTGGGTATCGCAGAGGAGATTCTTACAGACCAGGGGTCCTGCTTCATGTCCACTGTGATGAAAAAGATGTGCAGGCAGCTGATGGTAAGACAGCTTAGAACTTATTTTTATTCACAAACCAACATGGTTTAATAAGACATTGAAGCCAATGTTAAAGAAAATGTTTGATGATGATGGGAAAAATTGGGGAACAATTGCTGCCATATATCTCTTTTCACTTTGAACTCTTCTATGGACAGTGGCTGTTAGGGCTAGTGGACCTGGCTAAGGAAAGCCAGGAGCAGCAGCCATCCCGCCAATGCACCATCATTGAAGATGTGGAGCAGATGCATGACTGAATGACTAAGGTCTGGCCTGTGGTTCGGGAACACATGCAACAGGCCAAACTGCAACTGGTGCAGGTGTACAACCCAGGGTGGCCAGGACAGACAGTTTAGGAATGGAGATAAGGTAATGGTTTTAATCCTGACCAGCAATGTGAGTTTCTGGTGAAGTGGCATGGGCCATATGAAGTGGTGGACTGTCTAGGACCAGTCAACTACAAGGTAAGGTAAGCCGTGCAGAGGAAGAATCAGCAGATCTACCATATAACTCTGTAAAACCATGGCATGACCCTGTACTCCCATCCACCACTGTCTTTGCTGTTGAAGTCTCTTCACAGGCCCTGCCTGACATGCAGATTGGGAGCCAGCTTTCCCCCCACCAGATCTGAGGGGACTCCTGGACCAGAATCTTGATGCTTTTTCACTGACCCCTGGGTGGACTTCTGCGGATAACTTTTTCAGGCAGTGGAAAGCTTAACTTGCAATAGGGGAAGGGTGGGGGGAAGGCTTTCAAGTAACTTGTTCAACACGTCACTGCTTTGCATTTTATACTTTGAGCATGTGACATAGGAGACAACTGCACATGCCCTTTGGTGGCAAAAATTACATTTCCTGGTTCTGTACTAGTCTCCATTGACATTTATCACAGTCACTGTCTAAACATGTCTATATAGTCTAAGGCTGCTACAGACCGAACAATAAAACAGGACAAGAACAAACAAATGTGTGTTCCACACAAGATTAAAGGGAAGGTTAGTTTTTAAACTACAGTGTTTGTTCATGGCTCATTAATTCCATGACAATGGTAATTATGCAAATTATGCAAAAACTTTCAGTGACCATTTTGAATGGCCTACTTGGCAGCCACACTCCAGCTAAATTAATAGATACTATCTGAAAATAAGGACAGAAGGTATCCTTTAAAGGCAATAAGTAGTGTAATTTAGGTATACAGAAAAACCTCACTAATCCAGAACTCAGTAATCTAAATTAGTAAAGCCCAGAAGTACCATTCTAATTACACCTACATAGGGTCCAAGAACTAATGCAAAAGGGTAAGTATGGAACTTAAATATTACCACCCTTTACACAGATAAGAAAATAAAATGGATGAAGAAAATCTTAATTGGACAAAGAAGCATGTCTTGGCATTATTTCTAAAGAATACTATTAGAAAAGGTAACAAGTTTGAACAACAAGAGCTATTTCATTAAAAGATTGGATAATAATTCAACTTAATAAATACATTTTATGAAAAGTTAAAATCACATTGTTAAATGTAACACAGAGAGTTGATTGTGAAGGTGAACAAATGTTTTTGAGTTTGTGACAAATCACTCTTAAAGTCTTTAACAGTGTGGGTAATGGTATCAAAAATATCTGAAGGGAATAGCTCTATTATCTGGTAGGAAAGTACCTGCCATCTAATTTCTTTTCGTCCCAAATAAGAAAAACACATGATGTATTTCTTAAAAAATGACTGAAAGGATACTTAATCATTTTGGTAATGAAACCCATTTATTGCCTACCATTAACAACTTAATACCTTTTCATACATTGTAGAGAGACCTTCTGAAAGAGAGTCAGTAAAGTGCTTCTGGGAGCAAAACTTGGCTCTGATCGAAAGTTAAATCTTCCAACTAGACAACAAGACCTAATGGACATATTTCTGGCAGTCTTGAGGAGTATGGAAATGGCCTTGTTTACCGCTGTAATAGCTAGCTAGACATTCATTGGGTTGTGCGTTCTCACTGCAACATTTTGCTATTAACTGGAGCTAGGTTGTGTTTCAGGCTGTACAGTGGGATTCAAAAGTCTGTGGCCAGAAGGGAATGTGCTTCTATTTTGCATTCTTTTATAATTTAATACACAATTTATTATTATAAATTATATTAACAATTTGACTGAAAAGCTGAATCTTTGATTGAGAAATGTGAAAAATGCACATGAATTTAAGAATGTCTTCTATGGAATGTTTCTGGTGAGTCCCCCTTTTGCTTTCATGACATCATGCACTGGACATTGCATGGACTACACAACTTTGTGCAAAATCTTGTGTTAACCATGTTAATAATAAAAATATAGTTCATTGAAATTGTCAAATGTGATTTATTCAGGCATTCTGTTGCTGTGTTCTTGTTTCTCCTGGCAAACTAAATAGACCTATACAGACAACCACAGACCTAGTCTGGGCTACCAGATCTTGTCTTTTTGTAGCCCAGAGGACTACCACATACATGTATGATTCGTCCTCCCCTGTATCATGTTGCCATGTGATAACTGACACAAAAGAGACAAACTGTAATGCACAAGTGAGGAGCTAACAATTTGGTAGTATTTTGACAAGGTATGGTTAGATGCACACAGAAATATAAATTCATTTACACTATCAAAACATTTTATCCATGCAAAGATCAGGATCATTGAGACAAATGAATCTATTATTTTGACCTCAGAGCACTTTTCTTTTCTGTTGCTGTCCATTAATGACTTCCTATAATTTTTACCAGACACTGTAAAAATGTAAATGTAAGAAGAAATTACAACAGCTCTTTTTTCTGATCAGGAGGTATTTAGTCATGAAAATGAACTCTGCCAGTTCCCCTTTTCACTGATCACTTCCCTTGTTTTTTGGCTTACTGGAACAATATGTCCTGTTTGTCAAAGCTGGAAGTTCTGTCGTTGGAAAAATGAATTTCGCAAGCTGTGACAAAAAAGGCACTTGATTTGCAGTCAGATTTAAACATTTGTGTGATTCATAACTAGCTTTTTGGACAATTGTGTTGTTAAACCAAACTGGAGGTTCTAGGTTCCATTCTTAATAATCTAACCAAACCTTTCATATCCCAATATCTTTATTATAAAATTGTGACATGTTGATATGATAAAAAACAACAGCAATTTCACTTTAAATAACCACAGAGAATATAAATGCAAGGGCACATAGGTTGCTTCCCTCTGTTGATTTCATGAACAAAAGTCAGAGACCGAAACAGCTCGGCAGGTTCCCCCTCACACCCAAGCCTGAAATACTGAGTCTAATGAGCACTTGCCGCATTGTCAAACAGAGTGCCTTACCCAGTCAGCACTACCCATTTTATTGCCTTAACCAATCAGAGCTGACCATGTTCGTTGCTCACTCTTAAAAAGATTCTTGAAATGTTTCACATCATCTGGTTGTTCACATGATTCTAATGAGAAGAGGACAAGAGAAAAAGAAAATGGGCCAGCCCAGGGGGCAGGATTCATTTTCAGAATCTTAAATACTTCTAATACATTAAAATGATTGAGCCTTTGTGTTGAATGAGTCAGCATTTTACAACTCTGCATCCTGTTTTTGTCCAGATTTGTAAACGATCCCTCAAAACAGAATGCAGAGATGAAGACTGTTAAAAGCTGTCACTATACAACAAACCATTAATTTAAAAAACATGTAGATCAGCTCTCCAGTGAATAAAAACAAGTGAGACTGCATTTAAACTGTTGACCAAGAAACAGGCTCTCAGTGAGAGATCATAGAAAAGACTTATCTGATAAGGGCATAACATGAATTTAATAGCACTTTACCTATTTGGAGTGGTATTCTTTTAAGGGATACTACAGGACAATTGGACAATGAAGGGAGTATTCTAAATGAGTCAATGAGGTTTATTTCCCTATGAAAAGATGTGTGTAATTACAATTCAGCATTAAGTGTCCACTATAGTCACAGCATGGCTACAATGTGCATATTATTTTGTATGTCATAAAACCTCTTCAGTTTAATTATGTAAAAGTATTCATATTGTAATCTTCTGAATTTCTTTTTATGCCAACAGTACCACAAACGGTAGTACCTAGTCCTATATGCAATTGTGCCATTACATTTGTGCTTTTAAAAAGCCCCAAGAGCCTTACAATGTATTTCATTCAACAAATAAAACACTCAGTGATGTGGCTTGTACAATGAATGCTGTATTTGTGTATGAGATACCATTTTTTCGACGACTGGGTTGGTGGCTGGCTTATTCCATATTATAAGGTTTTTACCATATAGTGCTTCAGATGTTTAGATAGAAGCTGCTTCATGTACAGCCTGGTGGTTTATTTGACTAAGAAAAAGGCCAAACATTTCTCCTACATTTTGCAGTTGCTTGGACATTTTAAATCCACAAAAGACTAGCTATAATCTAATTACTTTTATGATTTTAATGGATTTTCTTATATGTGTACAATAATGATGTATTAGCTTGATCTGTACTGATACGTTTTTGTGTATTGCATTTCTCATTATAAATGGGTTTTTTAAGTAAACACTTAATGCTGTCTTGCTTAAAATGTGCTGTATAAATAAATAAGTAAATAAAGGTTTCTAAATCTGAGAACAACTAGCTGGTGGGTAAAAAAAGTATTGTAAATGTATGTGGGATACTCAAATAAGATAACACCTGGAGTTTGCCACGCACCAATTGGCACTTTGACTGGTACAATGTTCTATCAAATTAGAACTCTCTGCTCATTCACACCAATGGCATGTTCAGCATCAGAAGAAGGATGCAAAAGAAGAAACAAACCTCACACTAACTGAGCTAGTGAGTTGAGGTATGGGGCTGTTTTGCTACCACTGGTTTTGGAGTCTTTGTAAAGATGAATGGCATCATAAATTTCCCATGCTAATAGGACATTCTGGCCAAATCCTGGCTGCTTTTTCCAGGAGGCTGAGACAAGAGGACCTTTACAGTGTGACAATAACCCCAAACACACCTCAGATGTCATCTCAATCTCTGGACTTAAACCTGATTGAATACCAGTGATCTGAACTGAAGCGGGCAGTCAATAAGCATAAACCAAAGGACAATGAGCATCTCAAAATGTTTTCCCGCTTAGTGTATTCTGAGCCGAGTACCCACACTTGGGAACAAAATCGTTAAAGTGTTACATTCTGTTCTGTTAATTACGAAAAGGGTCGGGACGGAAAGCCCAAAATTTGCCCCAAAATTTAGTCAGTGAACGCAAAAAAATCTTCGCTTTCTTGAATACATGCGGAATTACACGTATTACAAATACCAAACTTAAATATTACATTAGATTAGATTATACATAAATTGCCGGTTATAGTCGACAAATAGTCTACTTTCACACCTTTCAGCTTCCATGATTAGCTACGGTCACCTCAAGGAAAGGTGCTTTATAATTCACACCAGTGTCAAGCTGCAGTGGGATATTCCACAAGCACAATAAATGGGGGTTAACTGAGATATTACATGGGCAGAAACTGCATTATTATCTTGTTAAACCTAATTTTACGCATGAAATGTAACGTATACCACTATAAAAATTAAGAATAAATGATTAATATAATTATACTCCGTATGATGACAAAAAATCAATACTTCTTTATTTCGTAACCCTACAAAAATACGATGACTCTGTCCAAATTGCTGGTCAGGTGACATCTTCCACTTCGCCATTTTCCTCTGCTGCGCCGGTGCATCGCATAAGGGCAGATTCGTGACTCGTTCTACGGTCCATCCTAAGGCCCTGGCATTAATATACTATTAAATATCGCAGTCTTTTTCGTCAAGTTTAAAAGTAACGACCGAAAGCGAAGTGACTACCACTTTTCTGAACTGTCTTTTGTTCTGCTTGTGAGCGAGAAAGAATGTCTGCCGAAAGCCCCGAGTACTCCCCGTTCTTCGCAGTGATGGGTGCCTCTGCGGCTATGGTTTTCAGCGGTAATTAACAAAACATTATTTATACATTGTCTTGTCAGTTTTGTTATGTGGCAGATATGTCCTGTTGTGTGTACTTACTTTGTATGAATGACTGTATTTGTCTGGAAGGAATTGTGACAGTGATACAGTAGCTACGTTTCAGTGATGGTGCAGCTTCCTTGCTGGGGGAAG
Source organism: Albula goreensis (assembly GCA_022829145.1). Taxonomy (NCBI): domain Eukaryota; kingdom Metazoa; phylum Chordata; class Actinopteri; order Albuliformes; family Albulidae; genus Albula; species Albula goreensis. Next base: position 25,739,028 of record CM040762.1, on the reverse strand, counting down.
GGTTGAGATTTACCAATGTTATAGCTTGATAGATGACGTTGTCACTCGAATAATTCTAGCGAGCCATGTTTTACAAATGATTCAACACTATGGATGTTGTTAGCAAGTATCAGTACTATATTTAGACAGCTAAATAGCCATCCTAGCTATCTATACATATTCGTCGTTAAACGAGCTGTCACTAGCTAACTAGCTTTTTGTAATTGTTAGTAGCGATATCTCTAGCTGATATGGTGTTGTACTGCCTAACGCAAGCGGTACTATAGTTATACGGTTAGTTAGTATTAGCGATAGCCAACTAACGTTCACGATGTACTGTATTTTTTATTAATAATTGCAATGGTAAAAGCACTGCTATGGGAGCTAGCTAACAAACCAATCATATCGCTGATGGCTGTCTACCTAATTAGCTAACGTTATCGGGTAGATACTTTGAAGAGTGCTTGGTTGGTTCGTTAGTTGCAGTGGTGCTGTCGGGGTATTTAGCGAGACCGCTCACCAGTGGTAGGTAGCTACTCCAGATGTTTACAGCAGAAGGTTTTCTGTTTACCGGCCGACGTTAATGAAATTTGGACGTTGACATTCAGTGCGGGATGCTGAACTACCTTGCTAACTAGGCAAGGCTGTAGCTAGCTACAGTTACCCCTTAGCTTCTTAGAGTAGCTTACTAGCTAGCAACTACGCTACGCTGCCCGTGTAGGGTTTACTAACTGGTTTAGGGTTTCATTGGGGCCTTTATAAACGCCACTGCAATTTTGTGTAGGTAAATGCTACCTTAAGATAGCTTGCCTCCTGTGGGAATGTCATTAGTTGGCATTAACGTTTGAGAAAATTTAATCGATTACAGTGACGCTCAAGGCGGACATTCGGCCTCAAACGTTGGCATTTGGGATGACTGTAATAGAAAAGATGGCTGGTGTGCCATATCTAGTAGACTGTTGATGTACGTAGCTAATATCGACAAAATTCAAGTGAAACTGGGTGCTTTAGTAATCCTCACGAGTTGGCTATCCGGCTGAATGGAAATGTTAGCCATCTAACATTACGAGCTCTCGGAAAAATCGGAACTGCTCGTCTTTCAGCTGACGGTCATGCTCGGTCCTCCCATTCGAATCGTAGTCCAGTCAAGAATTTGACGCAATCTTCGACTATCCCCGTCAGCAGTCCTGTTTGCGGGGGAGGGGAGTCCCCGCAGTGAGTCATATGACTGCAGGGGAATGACTGGTTTCTGAGCCGAGGAAGCCATTTTCGGCATTGCAGTGCAAAATATTACAAATGTTGGCAGAGGAATGTAGGCATGTACAGTCGAACAGTATCAGTGCTGTTCATGTTGTATCCATTTCAATTGCGAGACCTCATGAGCCTTGTCTTACGAATTGCTAGCATGTGTCTTTGATCTGTTTCCTATTGAGTACCATATATTTTCCTCATCAACCCATATTTGACATTGACCCATAATGACATTTTCACATCTTATTAGAAGTGATTAGTCATTAGAGGATGCCGGATCCACTTAATCCTGTATAGTCAATAACTCACTACAATCAAAGAGCTACTTTTTTCAAATCAAAATAGACCAGCCAGTGATCGTCAGAATGGAATTTCCACCATTGTCTTGTACATACTTTCAGTAAATGCATATGTATGTCTGCTGATTCTTTTTTCTTGCCTCACAATCTTGTTCACATAAGACTGTTAAATGTCTAAGTTGTAAAATATTTGTCCGTAAACATTATAAAGGTTTGCTGCATTGCTGTTTGGTTTAGTTTCGCTTTATGGTGAGCTCTCAACTGCTGCAGTGAAGTAGCAGCTTGTGGCAAACCAGTGTCCATTGTATGTATATACATTGTTCAGATATGCAGTGATTTATTGAGTAATTACTCAGTGGTGTGAGCCCTAAACGTTAAATAAAAACTCCTTTTTACACCCAGACATGTTAAGCTTAATGTAGCCGGCTACTCCTTTCGACTCAGAAGGAGGCAGCCATGACATGTGACTCCCCCAGTTCACGTGACAGCAATCGCTTGATTCTTTCTACACTACCGAAGCACCACCAATCATGTGCTGGCTACGTTGTCGGAGGATGACTAAGTCAGGATACGCTCGGTTCATGCATCTACAGACACCCGCCCAACCAGTGTGGCCGCTAGACATCAATTCCACCAACAAATTCAGCAGGCTTAACCCTTACCTTCCCCCAGTCAGCCACCACAGGCCCATCACTTCGTATTCTTTATGTTTATGGGGACATTTTAGCTAGGGTTGCTCATGCAGGCAGAATTTTCTGTGAGTAACCTGGCCTCATGTGCCTGTGTTTGGCTCTGTTAGTAACCTGGCTTCATGGATGTTGACTCGGTCCATTGTACGACTTTGATGTTTTCTCGGTCAGTGTGCTTTGCAGTAGTAAGCACTGATGCTTTTTTTTTTTTTTTTTTTTTTCTTGCTCCTGCCTGAAATTGATACCTTGCCGTGTATAGGGTTTCCATCATCAACCTGGAAACGAGACTTGTTTTCTAAATGACCGTGTTTTTTCCAGGAGGGGAGCAAATAATGCAAGTGTTAGCTTTAGGCTGGGAGCGTAGCACAATTTGAATTCAGGAAGCTAAATTTTACTTATTAATATATAAGTATTATAACCAGTTTTTTTTACTTATCATGGCATTGATCTTGTTGCTGGTTAGATGAAGTGGAGATTAAAAATTTAAATCTGGTTTTCATATTGGATGGAGAGAACATTGTGTGGGTGAGCTATCAAGTTAAATATCCATAGAAAAATGAAAAAAATAGTACTATAATTAGGCCTATTTATAATTATTACATATTGCCAGCTATGCATGCCATCTACCTAATATCCTTAACCCTGCCCCATACCTGAACTTGCTCTATCAGGCTTTGCTCAGACAGTTCCACCGAGAGGCGTGAATATTCCTAGACAGGGAGCTGTCCATCGGTAGATACTGGCAGCAGACTGCAGGCTGAATGGAGACATGATTGATTTGTTTTGTTGATCAAGCAGTGCCTTCACAGCTGAAGGAAGATGTTTTCAGTGCATGTTTTTTCTTAAGATAAATATCATTATATTGGAGTGCATGTAAACATAGTGAGTTACTTTTTGTTACCAAGAGCTTTTACTCTGCAATCAGGAGAAATTCATTTGATAAATTTCCAACATTGTTTCACTTCACAGTATTACTCTTTCTGTAAAGCTCCTAATTTTCATAACTAGTGTTGCACAGTTCTTTTAAAAAGTATTCACCCCTGTCTGTCACCCCTGACACATTTTTTCATATTTTTGACACTGATACTCCAATACACTGATATTAATCTAATTTGGTCAATAATCTTAACTAAGTGGTGTCATATAAACAGCAAACCATATGTTAAATTGTAAACTGAAGTGTGGATAACCAGTGTAGGATATGTGGTGTGATGTGCTTATGGTTGAGACTGTTCTACTTCATCTGTGGGGTGCTGTGATATGAGTGAGAGGCTGTGTAACCCTATGTCAGGGATTTTGCTAATAAAAAGAATTTTCAGTTGGACCAGTGGCTCCTGAGATTTAGCCCTTTGAAATTTGACTTCCTCAGGGCACCTTTTGTCTTTTAAAAATCCTTAATAGGCCAAAATATGTTCTAATTGGTCTGAAAAAACAATCAGTGTTATGTATCCTGTTATTACTGCTTGTATAGCCTTGTTTCTAGAGATGGTTCTTACTAAAGGTTGGCTTATTCTAATTTTAATCTTTGAATATCTGACTGTTTTTGTTTTATTTTTTAAAACAAAACCATATGAACCACATTGAGTATGTCTTGTTTTAAGAAAAATATCCCTTCAAACTGACTTAACTTCTGTAAGTTGCCTGCTTTACTATTAATTTACCTTAGCATTAACTGTTAATAAAATATTCTAATTAGTATGTCAAGACTGTTGGACTGAACTTTGCAATGTAGACTAAAACCATACTTGTTTATGTTGAACTTATTTTCAGTTGTCGGCCTCTCCTGTTGTAGCATGTAGCCTAATAAAATGATCTGTAATTATGAAATCAGAACAACCCTGTTTTAATGATTCATTGAAAATAAATTGTTGCCCTTTTATAATTAGGATAAGATTATGGCAAGTCCACTTAAGACCAATTCTCTCTGTTGCATCCAGGTGTGTCCATAATATACTGAATGCTGTTTCTTATGATACATTCAAGAGTATTTCCATATACATCCCTGCTTAAAGCACACATTGTGCATAGATCAGGGGAAGGGGTAAAATATATTATCTCTTAGCCAACCTCTGACCTCTTTGCTATTATTGTAACATCAGCCATGTAGCATTATTTGCACCATTTGTTATGTATCTAGAATATTTGACAGATGGGCAGAAATGCAAACCATATAGAAACCATTTATCAGTTGCTTTGTGTAGTGATTTGTATAATATGGCAGCCTGTAGTCTGGTGGCTAAGCTACATGACTGGGACCCTTGAGGTTGGTGATTCAAGCCCCAGTCCAGCCACAGCAAGAACACCATTTCTGCTGGGCCCCTGAGCAAGGCCCTTAACCCCACCTTGCTCCCAGGGGGGATTGGCCCTTGGCTAGCAAAGTCACTTTTATCCAAAGTGACTTACAGCTGGCTAATCAACTGTAAGTCACTTTGGATAAAAATAATTGTACTATACCTGTACCACTGCTATATGTGGGAAAACCTGGAGTACACACCAGCTAATATCAGTGTAGGTACAGACACTGCCTGTCAGTCCCTCCCAAGGTTGCACCACTGGGGAAATGAGGTCTCTGTCATTCTGACTATATAATAATGTAGGTTTTCTGGTTTTTCTGATTAGTGTGTGTAAAACATGCAATGAAGCAGAAGAAATTGCATACATGCAAAACTATTTAAACACAGTGATAGTAGGTGGTGCTTTCTAACTAAGTTTCTTGGGCAGTATTAGAACGTTTGGAATATATGCTGTTGCCTCACTGAGTTGAATCCTGTTTCTGGTTCATGGCTGGAAACAGTGGTTTGGGGATTGAGCAGTAATTTCAGGCTCTGTGTGCAGATGTGAGGTGGCCACTCTGTCATACTGTTGCATAATGGGTTGCTCAAAATATATTAATAAAAAAAGACCTGCATTTATTATTGATGGTGAGTTTTCCCATAAGGTACATTCCCAGCAGATCTTGCAACCAGACACTTCTGTGCATGGAAGGGCTGCATGATATGGAGAAAATGCTGTATGATACGCAATTAAATTATGGATTCTGGTGATGGTGGTATGCAGTGTGATAAACCAGAGATTAATATATTTTATCAGTTTCAATTATTTTTTAAGTATATTTAAAACCTGAAATACTGACATGTCCAATATGCATGTTTTCTGTTGTTACTGGGTAAAGAACGTCATTCCCAAATTCTCAGTGACCAGTAAATCTTTACTGCATATCACTTCTGATTGATTGTGGTCGTCACATGCAAAACCGAAATACTGCCAGCTGCGCTCTCTCTCTGTACCTGTATTGTACGAGGGATGGAGCTGCGCTCTTACAATAAGGGGCCAGATTTCAGCTCTCAGCCTAAGAAACGGACGTGAAGCAGCCATCTGGTGGTATCGGTAGGTTGTGCCCAAAACGCATGGTGTTCCCAGTGGACTCCAATAATTTTTGACAGCATATTAAAAATATTTTACTCATAAAATGACTTCAAGCTGATTCAATCTTAGCTCGAAGTAAACTTAATATTCCAGATAATATATTGCAGAAGTTTAAAAAAAAAAAAAGAATATTTTTATGTCCCAAAAATGCTCTGATGTCACATCTATGCATCTCATGATGTGCAGAGCAGGGGAGCAAAAAGGGTCTGACAGCTGTTCTGAGGTTTTATTGTGTATTTTGAGCACTAATTTAAGCACAATTTACATTGTTCATCAAATTGTCTTCATAATATTCACCCGCTTCATACTCAGCTCACTGCAGGTTACAATGTTTGTCCCTGTCTGCTGGAAAGTGTGCATGATATTTGCCACTCAGATTAGATACTGGAATATGAAATCTTAAATTCATGACTTTTCAAATATGCATTTTTATTTTTGACTTGGGTTCTCGGTTAAAATCAAAACAGGCTGCAAATTGTTGTCAAAATAATTCTTACATTAAAACAGCAATAATTCTTAAAAAAGGTGAAAGGTTTGGTGGTTTCTTCATTCCCCTATTCTGTATTTTTAAGATTGGTGTTGCATTCAAACTAATGTTACTGAAAGTGTTCTAGTGTTATAGAGTAAATGTGCAAATCTGGTGTAGAGAAGCCTTGATAATATTATCCAAATCCAGCATACATATGAATACATCTTAACTAATATTTTTCAGAGCCATTGCATTGATTGCCTAACATAGATACAGTTTGTTGAGCTCTTGTTTCTAAATTTGCCAGAAGATATGTTGATTACTGGTATTCTGCTGATTGTTCTGCTGAAGAACTGTTTGTAAAATATACCCAAACGTTTATTATATATAGGTATAATTGTATTGTTTCTGCAGTAGTCTTCTAAGGTTCCAATTTCCCATATGCAAGACTTTACATTTATCTATATTGAATGTCTTCTGCCAGGTATCTGCCCACTTTTGGATTCTGTTTTATTAGATGATTCCGTTTAGTTAAGTGATTCTGATTCTGTTTACTGTAGAAGTCCAAATGGATGATGTCATAAGCTTTGTTTGAATCCAAACGCACTGTAGCTTCCTCGAAAATGTGCAGCTGGTTTGACCTCTCTCTACGAAAACCATGCCGGCTATCATTTAAGATGCAATTTTTTTCATGGGATAAGTCAAATTTTTCCATAATGTTAGATTCCAGAAATGTAACTAATACTTGTTAGGATGACAGGCCTATAATTTCCTCAGTACTGTCTCCTTTGTTGTAGATTGGCATTACATTGGCATGTTCCCAATCATTTGGTGTTTCTCTGGTTTTAAGAGGTTGCTTAAAAATAACTGTCAGAGGTTTGTAAACCTCCTGCCTTATTTTTGTAAAGTCTTTGAAGTTTATCTAGTACTTCTGAATCATTTATGATTTACATTAAGATTCTCAACACAGAATGCATCTGAAGGCATATGTGAAAACACTCTTCACAAAGTATCAGCAACAGCTTTGTTATTACACCCTAACTCCTTTTTTATACCTTTCATGTCATCCTTAACTATCCTTTTTAAATACAATACTGAAAAAAGCATCAGGTTGGTGTTTGCATCTACTGCAGTCTGTCTTTCAGAATTCCTTTTAGCTTCCTTTATTTCTCTCTGAACTTGTTTGCACATTACAGTATTCAATCTTGTTTCCTTCTGAGCTGTCCAGTCCAGTTGGATATTATTTGATGTTATCAAAGACCATTCTGTTCACACTACTGTCTGTGGCTGGTGGCCTGTGTCATACTCCTATATTTAGACCCTTTAGATTAATTGTCACTTGAAATTGTTATGTGTTTGTTATCATTTAAAATGACTCTACTAAAGTGTGCATCCAGGGCAATCTGATTTTAGTGTAATGAAGTTAAAACAGTATCTATGGAACCCCCGTCTGTTTCAGTATGGCTAACACTTACATATCATGTAACTGAATTTTTGATGGCCTTAATAATCCAGAAACCACGTAGGTATTGGACAGTACAGCAGGCGGCAGAAGAAGATGCCCAGTGCTGTCGTGTTTTGTGACCCATGGAATCTTAGCTAGTAACTGACATTGGAGTCTAGTGTCCTTTCTCATATCAGGACCCTTAACAGCCCAACTGGTGGGCAGGTGCGGAAGTTATGAAATGTAACCATTGCATGGTGTTAACTTTAGTTCACATTAATGAAATGAAATAATAAGTAAATAATTTATCCCATTTCCAAAAAGTGAGTGATGTGTGTGTATATGTATGTCTAGATGGAAAAATATTGTGTCAGGTGTCATCTTTTAGAGAAAGGAACCCACTTTCATTTTTTAAACTTATTTCAGCAGATCATCCATCCCATTTGTAAATATTGAATATGATTGCATATGTAATTTATTTGCATTGTTTAAAATTATGCAAAGCTTTGTTGAAAATGTCATGGCTTTATGACTTTCAGTGATAGAGTTCAAAAATGGCTATGAATCTCATGGCCTAAATACAGGCAAAAATTGAGGATTCCCCCTCCTATGCGATGATAACTTAAAGCTGTATTAACTTTAAAATAGGATTTTCTTTCAGCACACAAAGTAGTATTTGTACACAAAATGTGTGAATCTGTGGGAAGTGTGTGGGCCGCTTTCTTTTGTAATGGCATCAGAATTTAGAGTGCTTTCTTGCAAATCACCCCAGTTTGACGTTTTGGAACTAATAACTAAATATAAACTGAATTGTTCCCACTTGCAGTTTTTATGTATTGCAGATAAGCGAACTTGTCTCAAGTGCGATACTGGAAGTAGCAGCCAAAGCCTAATCTCTTTGGATGCAGTGTGAGGGAACACTGATCAGCCTAGAGGGAGTCTGTTTCTTGGTCTAGTATGGTTGAGGAGGAGGTATAACTGTGATGAAACCTAAGGAAAACCAGTGATGCTTGACTGGAGGAGGACTTCCAATTTACAACCATAAGTTTGCAACTGGACAACCAACCAGTGTCTGGCCTGAAAATTGTGTCCCAAACCACAGATAGGATTGTTTGTCCTGACAATTTACGACGGTCTCGAGTTACGACTTTTCTTACGAGGCACTTCCATAAATTATTTAAAAACCTAGTTTCGATCCAACGCGGTTTGGTTCGTAAATACGAACACAGAAATAAAGATAAATACGAACAAGAAATTGTTCTGTCTTTTTTTATTACTGTTTCATTTAATTACTGTATTTTATATGTCCTTCATGTGTTGTGTACAGAGTGTACACAAAGTGTACAGAGTGTACAGACTTAAGGTGTTAACTTAGGTAAAAAATTTAGGTATAAATTCCGACTTGCGTCGAAAATCGGCTTACCACAAGTCGTAGGAACGGAACTCGTTCGTAAGTCGAGGACCCCTGTATATTTTTTTCAGCTTAGTAGGGAAGCAGAACCACTCTTGAGCCTGACTGACTATAACTCAATTCTGAATTTCTAACTTTTTGGCATCTCTAGCCCTGCCCCAGACAAATTACTAACCGTTACATAATTTAGGCACATTGAGTTCATCTAGTTGTTTCCAGTGTCAATGTAGGTTCATAAATACAACAGTCTCTCTGAGTGATTGGAAATTGAACTGGATCAGTGAGCCACCACATAGTGGGTTAGAAACTTGTCTGCAGAGAATAAAGCAAGTCTACAGCAGTCGCATGCATTGTATTTCCTGCATTTTAAAGTGATCAAATGCCTGTGATGACAAACCATTGAGACAACCAATGGACAGTGTCTTTGTAAGTGTGTTTACACCACGACCTGTATGTTCTGTTTGTTTTATACCTTTGTTGCTTCTGATTTATCTACTGCACTGTGGGGGGGAAAAGTATAAGAGAGATTGTTGGCATTAATCATTTGTATTCTACTGCTATTGGTTACTGTAAATTGCAAAGTGTTTGAATGCACTTACCAGAATGACAAAACATTGACATGTGTTATTACTTGTATGGAAAGTATTACAGAATTGAAGTCAAAGACTGGTGTCCTCAATTTAAAGTTTCCATTTTAGTTGCAATATAATTGTGATCTATGGGATGATTGGCCATCATCCATATCATTCAAGGTAGGGTTATCATGGGTAAAATAAGCAGTACCACAGGAGGGACATCTAAATCCAATAGTACTGTAGTATATTAGGCATTAGACCCTACCCATGCCCAAGGAATATGCACAGACGAGAATACAGGAGTGGTATGGGCTCTATTTCGAATAGTGAATAGTCATGCTGCTGAATCTTGGGAGTTGTAGTATTCTGAATAGCTCTTTGACAGAATATCTCCTTTTTTGAGAGCTCTTTTGAATGAGTTCAGTGACTCTTGACAGACATTATTTGGCTTTATTCTGAAAGTAATATGTAAACTGGTCTCTCTGCAGCCTTGGGGGCGGCCTATGGCACAGCTAAGAGCGGCACAGGCATCGCTGCCATGTCGGTAATGCGACCGGAGCTGATCATGAAGTCCATCATTCCTGTGGTCATGGCAGGCATCATCGCCATCTACGGCCTCGTGGTCGCAGTGCTGATCGCCAACAACATCTCAGATAAAGTCACTCTGTACAAGTAAGTGCCTTAAACACGGTCAAGTCCCGTTCAAACTTCCTCATAAAAATCATTCATTTGACTGCTATGGTAAACGTGTGTATCGACATGCTCACGGGAACTCCATTTTAGCAAGAGTCTACTTGGTGGCCATTATCTGTATTATGACTTTAGCAAATTACTGATGAGGATGCTACGAGAGATGTTGATTGAAGGCAGTAATTTTGAACAGAACATGGGGAAATATGTTGAAGTTGCTTGTGCAGTTGTAATTTGATGTCCGGTGTTGTAGCGTGTTGAGGTGTAAAACGAACAGATAGTTCACTTCCTCTTTCTCACCCCTACAGGAGTTTCCTGCACCTGGGAGCAGGGCTGAGTGTGGGGCTGAGCGGCCTGGCTGCAGGCTTCGCCATCGGCATCGTGGGGGACGCCGGCGTCAGGGGCACAGCGCAGCAGCCCAGGCTATTCGTGGGCATGATTCTCATCCTCATTTTCGCTGAGGTCTTGGGGCTTTACGGGCTTATCGTTGCCCTCATTCTTTCCACAAAATAAAGAAGAAAAGGCCTGTCACATTGCTGCTAAATGGGAAAAAAATACAAAAATGAAAAAGGAAAAAAAAATCGCTCAGTAATTATTATGGTCTTATCTCCAAAAAAGTGTACAGTTGTCTCAGTTTGCTAGTCAACCTCTTGTAAATGCGCAATGTATGTTAGTGATTTGTCTGTCCTGTGTGTGATTAGATATACAAAAGTTATTTCTTTTTTTCTTTTTGTTTTGATTGATTGGCCAAAGTCGGTGAGCTCCTGTTGGAGAAGAAATGATTATTGGACTAATCTTTTTGTTTTGTTTTGTTTTGTTTTGTCTTTCTGAGGCAAATCCTCAGTGTTAATGTGGAAATTGGAAACTATCTGTAAGAAGACTTTTAAATAGCTTTTTTTTCACCAATTTTATTTATAAAAAATGTTAATGAAGCTGTTTAAATGGAGCAGTCTTTATTGAATTCCCCATGATATATTATAAATATATCTATGTATAGGTAGAGTTATTGCACTGTGGGTAATTGTTGTAAGTGCTTGGAATTCCTCTGGATGTGATAACTGGTTAAAAGGAGATTGGCTTTAGTGTCCAGATGTTGAAGTGGGGGTCGTGTGTGTTTGTGTGCGAGCGTGCGTATGTGTGTGTGTGTGTATTTTAATTATTCTTAAATTCTCAAAACTCTTGTACCATGTTTTCCTGTAGTACCACTGTTTGATTGCATTAAAAGTGTGTACCCAGTGTTGGGTGTCACAGGTCCAATTTCCAAATAAATTCCTCAAATTATTCACACTTGTTTTTTTGTTTTGTTTTATTTTTTTCCACTTGTTTTAGTCGGACATTTACTACCGGTCATGAAGGCAGGGTCTAAATATGTGTTGGTTTACTAGGTCACATCACCAGAGGGGTCTTAATTTTAAAAAAAAAAGTCTCAAGTCTTATTGCAAAAATGCCTTACTGTAAATTAAATCCATATAAAATTATATTCAGTCTCAAAGACTTGTTTAATGTTGATGGATGCTGAATTTACCCATATTCCTGGCAGGAGAGTTTCCTGATATGTATAAAAACAAAATCTGTTCAGCAACTTAAGCTCATTCAAGTGTATCACTTCAACAGAAGGGACTACAATGGCCCACCTGTGGCACTGAATGGCTCAGACATTGAGACCTAGTCTTGAGTAACCTTTACCAAAAAAATCTTTGCCTAGCTCGAAAAGTCTAAAATTGCTTTAGCAGGGCACCTAGCTGTCATGATAAAGCCAGTGGAGCCACATGTCTTTGCCAATGGTGCTTAGACCCCAGTCACATTACCAATTAATATTTATAAAAAATATAGTCTATTTCAACAGTATTCTAATCATTATTTATTGAATAGCTGCAAGCTGCATTTCCAGTGTGCAAGCTACTTGAGTCAGCAGCACAAAATGTTCTCCAAAACCCAAAACTTAGTAGGTCAGGTGTAATGAGTAAGTGGTAGACAAACAATTCTGTACAATGTTCTATTTTCAGAAGTACTGTGCAACTCCCAACTGAGATTGAATAGTACAGAGGTGATGTGGACCTCTATGTTGGTGTCATTTGTGTTGCATGAGAAACTCTTTGGATTTCTTAGCTTTTACTAGGAATGGTCAACCTGTTCCCATTTATCCTCCTTGATTAACAATAAAACAAGTAATTAACAGAGTAATCAACACCAATTGATGCGAATAGAATAAAAACATCTATGGATATAACAAACAACATTAATTCGCAAAGAAGAGCAATTCTATTACAAAATGAATTTGGTAACCATTTACTATATTCACATCAGCTGGTGTTGATTACTCCATGAATAAATTGACTCATTGTGAAGGGGGACAAATGGGAACAGGTTGAAAGTAATGATGGCATTGGTTTACAATTTGTGTTGAATAAATTCTTAGGCCATCACTTGTAAATAAAGGCACCAAACAACTTTCTGTGTCACATGAAGTCTGATTTTTAATATGTTGTACTACTTAATTTGGCTAGGATGAGTGTGATACTGAATAATTTGGGAAAAGGTCATAAAAGCAGAACCAAAAAGCCCATTCTCTTCTCAGCCTTCAAGGCTGTGCTTAATAGGTGGCCTAGCGTGTTGATTAGTAATCTCCTGCAGGTGAGCCTGCCTGTTAGTGAGGTCATTGCTCTTCAAGTTCCTGCATTTTCTCCAGGCTGAGGGAGGAATTGGAGCTGAGTCTGCTCCTTTTCATACAGCCGGGGCACCACCCTGCAAGAAACGATGACGAGGAGCGTATCTATAAATGGAGAGAAAAGCATCTGCCAGCGGCTGGAGACAGCAACATAAACAAAAATCGGAACTGTCATGGCGGAACTGTCAGAACACAGAAAAGATGTTTTTTTATCTTTAGTAATTGGTAAAATATAGATGCCGATGAAGGACGATATCAGCAATCACCTGCTGGTTGCTCTGCTGTATGTGAAGTATATTTTGTTATTTTAGATAACATTCACTTATAGTGACATAGCCTATGTTGTACTTCGCTATTTAGTGCTGAAACGTGATTGGCTGTCATTGTGATATTGAATGATTTAGGAATTTTTGGGGGAAATGTCCTGTCCAGTGTCCTCAACCCTAGTCATGTATCCATTACTACCTGGTCACTATCGTTTTAACGTAACTCAACTTTGCTATAGGAAAAACAAATAATGGCTAGAGATCATTCTTAAGTATTTTGAAGAACCAACAAACATCTGGAAACCACACAATGGAAATGAAAATAAGGTTTTTCAGTCCGAGTTATTTATTACAGAAGGAATTGTATCTTTTTCCATCTCTATGACAATAGTTCTTGTGAATGTCATGCCAATAAAGCATATTGAACTGAAAATGGAATTGAATATTACCTCCTGAAAATATTTTCTTTGAACATATTGAGTTGTAGATATTAGTATGGCCTACCTCATAATAAACCCATTACACATTTGTTCTACAGAGTACATCAGGATCATAAAAGAGTCTCAATTACTGGGAGCATACGGGACCAACATTGCAGAGGACGTGTTTCAGCGCACATTCAGGTTTTCTGGGAATACGTTTTATTATGTGTTGCAGTAGATTAATAAAAACATAAAATATGGCCAAGCTGGATGGAAAGCAACCACAAAAAATGAGCAATTTTCTGCTGGTATCTGGGCTCCAGGGACACAATCATACATCTTAGCCACCTCTTTGATGTTACAGATTCATCGATAGTCAGAATTCGATGCAAAGTCTGCTGTGCTCTTTTAGATAGCCTCCTAGAGTCTACAGTCTAATGGCCAGAGCCTCTGTAATTACAACATATTGCAGAGGCATTCAACATCATGGGCGGGCACAGATTTCCAGAAATTGTTGGATGCATCGATGGAAGTCCCATCCCTATCTCAAAACCCCCTGGTGCTGATGAAAGAAAATATTTAGACAGAAAGCAGTTCCATAGTGTAATCCTGCAGAGAAAACCTGCGATTCATTGATGTCGGTGTGGGTTGCCTTGGATACGTGCTTGACGCCAATGCTTCCCAGAAGTCCAGTCTGTACCATAGAGGTTTGGTTCAGACAGGGAATGGTCAGTTTCACATCCTAGGAGATGTTGCATGTGCATTGCACCCCTGGGTCCTTACACCATACCGGGATCATGGAAATCTGACCCCAGCACAAGTCCGCTACAATATCGCCTTTGCATCAAAGTGACAGGTCATCGGGCGAGCCTTCTTCCTCTTGAAGCAGAGGTTCCAAAGATTGGGGCTGGGCATTGACGCTGTGGACATGGATGAAATAAATGAAATAGTCATGTGTGCCTGTGTCCTGCACAATATCTGTATCCTACACAGTGAGCCCAACTTGGAAGATCAGGATACTGCATGAAGAGGAGGACACATGTTCGGACCCTGAAACAGATGAGATTATTGGAGCACAAGGCCAAGATGCACATCCACAGTCTGGGCAGAATAAACGACAGTTTATCACCAATTCCTTTTCCTTTTAAGGATTAGGCAGGGGAATCATGGAGATTTTTAGTTTGCCATTAGTTTTATTTGGAAAAATGTCTTGGCCCCCTTTGAAATGACATACGTTTACCCTTGCTCTGTTAAGCATTTCAGGTAAACAGCTGAAATTTATAATCTATATTAAATGTTAATTTGACCAAATTCTATTATTTTCACTCACCGAAAGAAAAAAAAAATCCTTGTTTTCTTAACGTGTCAATGAGAGACCGAAGAACAGAAAGCCTTTCATTGTGCCTCCTCTGCTCGGCTTCCTCTTTTCTGTTCTCAAGTTCAGTTATGTGGTCCAGAACCTCATGCACAGCAGGTTGTTTTGATCCCAAAAAGACAGTTAAGTTGTCAAGGTCACTTGGGGGTGAGGAGAGATTGGAGTGTCTTCAGGAATGCACACATTTACAGTACAGTCTCTTGGGGTCTTTCTCTTAGGGCCACTTGGTGTCCTGGAACGGTCATCTTCTGGCTGTCCTTTGCTCCATTTATCTATATAAAATAAGGTTGTGTATTGTTTTACTTGATATGTGTTGACACTAAATGAGTCTAGGTGTTGTAAAACCTTTTTTCTCATATTATTTCATCTATCAAGGATAATCTTATTATATAAACATTAATGTTTGGTTTATCACATCACATATCCATAAATTAATCATATGTTGCATTTTTACCATACCGTGCAGCCCTAATGCAGAATCTGATTAGCTATCCCAATTCTCTTCACATTTCTTTATTCTCTCCTTCATGTAATTCCTCCCATCCATTCTTTCACAAAAAATTCCACACCCCAATGAATTTTCAAACACTTTGCTTATGTGCCTTGATTTCCAGTGTACTGTTTATCCAAAGTACTGTACACTGGGGCCTTTTTTCCACACAGCTAAGAGGATTGGTACTTGGATCTAATTTCACACAATCACACCTCTTGAATGAAACACTGAAGAAGTTAGTCATTTTCTTATTTTAAAACAGAGTAGACTAAACTCGTACACTAAATGATTTTTTAGATACTCATCTATATAAAATTAGGCTGAGTTGATTACCCAGCTTGGGTCAGCTCTGTCCTTTACAGATCCCCTGCAAGGTCACAGCATTTAGTGGGGTTCCCTAGAGGCAAGATCATGCAGGACCAATGGATGAGTCATCTTTGAACTTGTAAAACGTTCTCAAGGCTAATACTGATTCTGTTGAAATCTCCTGTGGACAATGGATGACAAGTACTGCCGCATGCAGTCGAACTGTTCTTTTCTGACTCCTTACCTTGTTCAACAAAGAGATCGGATGTTTAAAGACTGCAACATAATGTCAATTCTATGACCAGAGAGCACATAAATCAGAGTACAGTGTCAGATTAATAAATCCCATCAAACTCATGTAAAATTCCATAACCAAAAAATACAACTGAAAAGTGTGATTTTTTAAAACAATCTGCCAGCAGAGCAGTACTTCTACTTAGATGAATGGCATTTCCCCTTGATAGTGACCTTCAGCCAGCACAGCTCCCTCAGGCTCCTCAATCATTGTCACTGGCTCAGGCTCAGCACTCTTCTCTGGCCAGTTCTCATCAAGGGTGTGCGCATTACAAGACCAAAAGGTTCCTTAGGGCTTGTCTATCCAATTGGCAGCATGGCTAACAACCTCATTGCACCATCATGTAATTTAGGTCAACACACACACACACACACACACACACACACACACACACACACACACACACACACACACACACACACACACACACACACACACACACATACACATACACATACACATACACTTATGTAAAATATATATACATACATATATGTGTAATCCCAAGGCATTCATTTAGAGAAGCTAACTATATACAAGATAACACAACCACTGTCCCTCATGGCCACATGGTGAATAGTTAGATCCCATTGTTTTGAAATGTGTCACAAAGTCTGAAGATCAATAACATTAAAAATTGTCACTGCCACACATATTTTCTGCAATTAACTAAATGTTTTTTTTTGTTTTAATTAAAATGTTTGTGTGTGTACAGTTGTCTGAAGCTGTGTTTGTTAGCCATGTACTAGCTTGGTTTTCTGAGTTATTCTCAAAATTGCCGCGACCAAAACAGTCACTACTGAAGCATTTGGTAAAGTTTTGGTAGTGACGTGATTGTTGTGGTATGTTGGAATGTTCAATCATTTATTTTAATAAATGCCCATACCATCTCCTTTCTGACCCGCACATGCCCTTCTTCTCTGCTACAGTTAGGGCAGAACTGGAAAAAAGTAGATGATGACTTCACTCTTTTCTCTGTTCAAACTGTTTCCCCTCTTTGGGCTCCGACCGCACCAGAGGCCACCACAGTCCAACACATTCACCTGCTCTGTCCTTTTATCCCAATCTCTTTCAAAGGGCCATCACTCCTCCATCAGTGGCTGGCTTGCCTATTCCACTGGCCAAACTTCAGGAGTGTCCCAGTCCTTTTTCCTTTCTGTTTTGCGTAACTACATTGTGCTCTGGTAAAAACCCTTCCAAAACTGCAAAAAATAATGTGGGTAACCACCAAAAACCTAGTGGTATGATTCCACTCTGACACCATTTGTCACAAAGCTGGCTGTTGCTACAGACAATAGCGTAGGGTTTTTCTTAAAATCATCAGAGCAAATATTTTAAAAAGTGTTTATTTGAAGTTAAGCTTGACAATACCTACATACCTATATAAAGTTCACATAACTGGTTACAATTTCATTTCACTATCATTTAAAAGCCTTTTCCTTAGAAGGACTACAAAATTTTCAATGCAATTTTACAAATGGTTGTAGGTGTGCTGTCCCCCTGAGACGGCACACCTGTCATTAAGTAGGCCCACAATGACTCACATGTTAATATTCCATTCAATTAATCAATTTCAGGTAAGACACAAGGCTGGAAACTGATCATGTTTTCATATTGACAAAAAAATGCACCTGGCACACATTTAACAAGCAAAGATCCCCAGCCATTTCAACAGTGAAGGCTACCCATTCACAGTGGGGATTAATTTAGCTGCTTATTGCCTTTACTACCTACTTGCAGAGTATGTGAGCGGGGTGGAGTGGGGGCACAAGGGGGAGCGGAGAGCCGCAATTTTGCCTGGAACAAGGAACGGCTTTTTAAATGGGGCACCGGTATTCTCTGTCGCTCCATGCTAGCTCATGTTACAATGTTACAATGTTCAGGATGATGATTATTACATGCATCAAACTAGAATTTGCTTTTTACAAGCTCAATCTGAATCTTGCAGAGTTTGACCGTGAATGGTCAGTCGGGGTGCTCTGTGGATTTAGAGATGGGGAGCTTGTTGTAAGATGTTGATATATTTGATGATGATATATTTTTGGGGGCCAGGTCTGGATGGGGTTTGTTGTTGGGGGAGAATGTTTTATGTTTTGTCTGATTTTCTGTTGTGTGTTGTGTTTCCTGTTTCTTCTTGTCTGATTGAGCTAATTATTGTGTTTTTTTTAGGTAGACATGGAGTTCATTTTTAGACAGGTTTTTGCCCTATGTTTAATGCTTCATCAAATAAAGAGTTTTTAAAGGTCAAAGCCGTGCTCACTCCTAAATTACTCTATCTCACAAACACAACATGCGTTAATGGCCCAAAATGCAATTGAATGTGTAAACACTAAGTCATTTGGTATACATAGCAGTTGTGAAACTGTTAATAACCTGTCTGGGGAAAAGAAAGATGGAATTCAACAGCTATTTTCAACTATTTCAAAATGATGGAGATTGTGAATGCAAGTGGAATGAGGTGATAACTACAGTAAAATACATAATCAATATACAAATCTAAAAAGCCATGTCTCTTGAAAACATAATGCAATTCTTCTTGTACATCAGATGCTTTAGGTCTATTTATGTAAACAAAATAAATTGATTAATAATGCTCATTACCAATTGCTCCTATCACTTAATTTAATGTATCACTTATTTATGGCCAAAACAAAATTGAGTATGAATGATAATGTGATTGCAATTAATCACAAGGAATAAGGAAACTATGGTGCAAATTTCTTTTGGTCTCTAGGGTGTGCTATTTACTGCCCTTATGTATTGGTACACACATTCTCATGTCAAGTAGAAGTTTTATAAATCCCAAGTTGTACATGAAAACTCGACATACACATGTATTAAAGCGTTTTTTTGTGTGTACCCATGGTTGATAAATGAGGCCCCTGGAGAGGGTTTTATTTCATGTGGGCGAGCGGGGTGGCGAAAATTGAAAACCCGGAATGATGTTGTTGGGAGTGGCTGCTGCATTCCCCCACAACCATCTGACTCAGGTTCCCACAATCCACCCACCACAGATGACCACGACTCGAAGAATCAGGTAAGCAGGACTTGTTGTCTTCACAATTTAAAAAAGGTTCATGGGCATATAGCTCCCTCCCCGCTCCTTCCCTCTAGTCCCCCCACCTCACCCTTCCCACTGTCCTCTCTGGTGCCCCACACTGTGTGAGCTTCCTATGAACACCTATGGCCACAATCTCAAGGATAGGTACAGTCCCTCTTGCACACACACGTTGCTCATAAGACTCTCCCCCTGGATCCATGTGCAGCGCCTGTGAGAACGTCCTTGGCTGCCACAACAGAAAAAATAAAAACGCCTCCACCGGCTGCCACCTGGCATCTTCTCCAGCTGAAGCGGAAACCACTGGGGAGGGGGAAAGAGCACGGCACACGTCATCACTGTATTTAGGCTGGACAAAATGTGGAGCATACCCACATACACAACTCGTTCAACCAGGTTTCGTCCCTTACTGGGCCAGGGTCCCACCACGCCTTCTGCCCAGCCCTGGGTTCCACTGTTGTCTACCGCCGCTCCACCGTCTCACCCTCTCGACTTCCCTAGCCGGCCCCGTCTCCAGCTCCCAGTATCGTCTGGTGTACTGCAGTGGTGGTCCGTCAGCACTCCGCCTGCTACACACAAACACCTGGAAGCACACAAATCACACACTAATAAGGATCCCCCCCAGATCCTTTTCCCCAAACAAAACCCAAAACAACTAAACTAGTTAAACTAGTAAACTAAATTTGATAACAGAAATGCTTGCAACTGAATCTGTCAAATGAAAATAAACTAACAAGTCAAATGAAAACAGAACTGAAATCAAAATAACCGAACTGAAACATAGCCCCAAATTTAAAACCACAGGCCATGTTTCAAACAGGGGAGGAACAAACTTTACCTTTAAACCTATCATTGCTTTCAACCTGTTCCCATTTATCCTCCTTGATTAACAATAAAAAAAAAAAATTCACATACTGCTTTAGACAGTTCATGCCTTTTTTAACGGACAGATAAGCCTACACTTCATGAATCATCAATCACATCATATTTTACCCCATCTCTTTTCTTAACATCCCACACAGCGAGCGTAAAGATGTATCTTATTTTCAAGGAGCTGTGACCCCATGTATCTTAGAGGTCTAATTGGTCATCAAGCCGTGTTACATGTGGTTGGAGGTGCAAGCTTCAACTTAACCTGCTACGGGGCAGGTTAGCAGCTGCGTAGCATATGTTACCATGGCAATTTACACATTTAAAAAGTGAGCCTCTTTCATGATATGGGTAACCCTGGGTGCATTCCAATGCTCAACATACAAACATACTGGGTGCGTTCCAATACTAAAAAATTGTACCCACCATGCCTGCCTCATCCTCCTCCCTCGCAGTATTGGAGAGAGGGAAGAGCCAAGATGACAAACAAACAATACATCAATGGGTGCGTTCCAATACTTTTTCTTGTCTTCTTGTTTCCTCCACTTGTTTCCTCGAGTACAGGAGACAAGGAAATGGGGAGATGAAACAAAAATTGAAACAGCTAATCTGATTAGCCCTTCATGAAAGTAAGTCTTGACTATTGAAGAATTCATGTAACTTTGACTGAATCCGAGGATACCTAAACCAATCAAACTTTTCTGTGGGATGGTCTTTAAACCTGACTGGTTGTGAGCACAATGATGTCACCCAACAATGTGAAAAGACTTCCACGGTAGGATACATCAATGTATCCTTTGTCTGGAGGTGAGGAGGAGGTGAGTGGAGGAGGCGAAATTTCATCTCCAACCATTTTGTAACAGTGGAGGGAGGGAGGACACATAGATCGGTTTCCGGGGCACGGAGGAGACGAGGTGCTAGTGGAGGAGACTAGGAGATGAAATTTGAGTATTGGAACACAACCAATGTAAACTGTGTTCTACCAGCAGCACTAAGAAAAGTGCTTCCGGGTCAAGGTTGTCATAAGAGTCCTGTGCAAAAATTTAAAAATTGTACTAAAACACTAAAACAAGTGTTTCAAACATAAAATAAGAAAATAACATTTCTAAGATCTGCTGTATGTTCAGCAATATTTAGAGAAAAAATTGCATTTTGTTTAGTCAGTATTTCAAAATACAGGACTCAAACATTGGCTTTTCAAAATTCCACAACATGCACTACATGTCACAATGAAAACAGGGTCCAGTATCCAAAGCAAGTGAGTCTTTAAGAGGTCTGATGTCTTGTTTGTTCAACATATTTTAATAAAAAGTATCCTCTTATGTTTTTCTGTATAGTCTAAAGGAAAAAGAGGAGTCAAAGTACTGGAGTAATAAAGGAAATAATTATCATTTGTAACCCATTAGTCAGAGGAAATTTAATTGTATGGTAACAATTTAACAGTTGAACAAAATATTTGTCTTCAACAGGCATGCTTAGTCGTATCCTGTATCACATGCTCAAAGGGGAAGGGAATGACATGTGGTACAGGTCATTTCAAAGCCTATCCTCCTTCTCCATTACTAGCAAGTGAACTTTAAATACTTTTAAAACTACTGTTTTACCAAGTTTTTGGCAACTCAGATTAAATTACCATTCCCAGACATCTTTTATCCTAGCACATTAACTGATCAGTGATTTCATGATGTCCACAACATGAAATTGCAATATTTTTGATAACATCTTTGTTAATATGACTGCAATTAAATGTTTAATGCTTACAGGAATGCAGCGTAACACATTGCTGTTTATTTAAATGCATTGTGAAGACGATTACTCAATATATTGTACTTACAGTCCATATTACTAACACGTGCGACCTCTGATTGCCATAATTACAGCAAACATTAAGCTTAGAAGTGCAGTGCAGTTAACGCAAGTTTTCTCTCTGCCAGATTAGTAGTCATTATCAAGGGCAAGCACTGTAACATACTCATTCTCAAGGGGAATTAACCATAGAAATATAAAATAGGGGTATGAAGGCATTACCAAATATCCCACTATTATTCAGATTTATTGTTATTGTTTCAAAGAAAATAATTAACCTGCCAACAGTATTGATTATTATTGACAGTATTGACATTAGTATACGAAGCTAAATATTTTTAATATGTTGTTAAAATGGAGTCCAATGGAAATTCGTTTTATTGTTGCAGGGTCTTGTATACGTGCCTTGTTCGTCTTTCAACTTGAAAATATTTCGTTGAGATTATTTGTAAAGTCACAGACCATTATGAATAGTGATTTTTAAACCATCATTAAATGAGCGCATATCCGGCACTGGACAAAGTGCTGTGTACACTCTGCAGGCTGCGATGCATCCAGCGCCTGCGCAATGTGTACGTCAACGGGTGTTTCGGATGTTCCTTCTTCCTGTACGAGTTCAGGACTGTTTACTCTGTTTTCGTCCTGCGAAATGTAATTGCCACTTAAATCAGATGATTAGAGAGCGTTAGTGTTTTCACATGTGCTCAATAATAGCATTTATCAAAAAATGTGTTTGAATATCTTGTCTTAGGTGTGTCCAGTTATTAGCAGGGTTTACGGTCACCTGACTGTAAAAGTTGTTGTTTCACATGACCTCGTCAGTCTTCCACTTGCCGTTTAGATCAGCTGAGTTTAAAACGCAAGATTTGAAGCTAAGGCTGAAGTCTGAAGTTTGGGAATATCACGTTTCATTGAAGGGCAAGTATTCGTTCATTTTTACCGTCATCGCATGGACATGCGAAAGGTTTTATCCTAATGGTTTAACTTTTTTGATTAAAATTGTGCAAGTAAGGATATACCTACACTATTCGCTTTAGATGAATCTACTTTTCTCTCCAGTGATGCAATGGATTAGCTAGTCTCATAAGGACCAAAATTAGCCAAAACAGTTAATGTTCTTTAGAAGCCAGGTGTTGATAAAAACTTGGAAATACAATATTCTTATCGTAGCAACTAGTATATTGCACTGTACTATAATGTCATAGTTGAGGTATATGACCATTTTACATTATGCTGCGTTTGTGAAAATAACAAAGACAAATCATTGCGATAATCCTGTTCTTCTATGGCAGGGCTATGACTTGTAAATTGCTGTTTTAGTGCAGCAGATATGCAACCTTACATTTTCTACAGGATATCTGGTTCACACCCAAGGACTTGATGTCAGAAAATAACTGAACATGGTATAGTGATTTCATGCTATGTCA
Organism: Albula goreensis; assembly: GCA_022829145.1. Classification (NCBI taxonomy): domain Eukaryota; kingdom Metazoa; phylum Chordata; class Actinopteri; order Albuliformes; family Albulidae; genus Albula; species Albula goreensis. The sequence goes on along the minus strand of CM040762.1, from coordinate 25,715,809 downwards.
CAAAGGTTAAGGTCATAAAGATTATAGGAGGATTTATATCAATGTAACTTGCTGACATACATGGTTTGTCTCTGATAAATTTTGCATAAACCATAAAGTGACAAACACGCTGGCCTATTGTTCATAGACACTAAGAAAATGTAGGACATGAACTGCAAGTTGAAAAGAGTTAAGAAAATTTCACAGAATGTGCTTTCATAATGGATTGTCTGACCCATATCCATAGTGACACATACTGGTTACCTTTCATTTGTAGCCTTTCATAAAAAAAAAGTACTAGATGGTAAGATCTTTTAAGTAATATTTAGAATTAGAATTATAAATTTAGATCTGCAAATAATTGACAGTATTGGATGACAGAATGATTTAAAATGGAAGCTAAGCATTTAATCAAATGGCTCAATCTATCTAAAATGATATTGTGTTTTTTGCAAAACGTGCTCTTCATTGTGTCATCCAAGCACACTATATTTCTGAATGAAAAAAACACTAAACCACAAAGAAGGCACAAAGTATATAAACTATAAACTAAATTGAAATAAATTGTGTTCATCGTTACTTGTATTTTGTAACCAATAATCTGTGTTGCACAGGCTGAGCCCCTCTCTATGGAAAGATGCCTTCAAACAAGTCTGTGTCAGCGGCACCAATTACACAGTTTATCAACTGCAGGATCCTGAAAGACCATCTGCTACAGAGGTGTGTGGCAGGATTACCACAGTAGTCCCTGTGGGTGTACTGTATGTGTACATACTGGGATTAGAGCTGTTTTAGTGGTCTATTTACTATTCTGAAATGGTTATTTAAATCCATACCCTGTTTTTTCTTTAAATTTTGGTGTTGTCTTCTGTTTGTACATCATTAAAAGTCATTTGGAATGTAGATACTTCTTAATTTGGCCACTTATTTCCACAGTTTGATTTATGAATGTAAATATTAGGAGTTTAACATGCTTTATTCGTATGGTGCAGGGAGGACTTGTGGGTCCGCGAGGGCAAGATTCTCAACCCAGAGAAGCTTTTTTTCGACGAAGAGGGTTTTGCAGACGTCCAAGTGGACTGTAAAACAGAATCATCGCACCGGGCTTCATTGATGTTCAGATCAATGGTAAACGTTTCTTCTCTTGACTTTGGTAACACCTTAGTTTTATGGTTTCCTTATCGCTGGTGTGTCATCATGAATGAGGTTGGATCAGTTTTGTTTGTCTTGTCTTCTGAACAAACTGAATTTTGCCTAGGGTCACTGTCAGGATTTAAAGAGACAGACACTGGAATTTAGGTTAGTTTTGTGGAGTTTCCTACCTCATAAAAATATTCAGAATTACAATGTCCACTTAAAAAGCTTTCTGTATGTGGTAAGTAAACTATTTGAATTATACGACTGATTAAGTTTGGAATGCAGTGACTGACAAAGGAACAAGTGAATAGCATAACTAAAGACTACAGTAACTATCAATGCTAAAAGATTATATGGAGTCTTGCTCAATGCGGTTGGATTTAGGCCGCTAGGCCAGGTCTGAACAGAGTGGAGAATTCTTACTTATCCAGTTCATCAAATATATTCTTCAGCTAGATGTCTAGAGTTGGAGAGAAGTAAGGAGAATGCATGACAACATGACAACTATGGCCAATACAGTGTTCCAAACATAGCTAATAGGGCTAAATTGCCCTAAATAGCCATTAGTATGCAAGGAAGGCACAGTCCAGCACTGAACCGGAGCCTACTGCAATGGCGTCACTCTAAAAACTTTTTTTTCCCCCGATTTGAGGAAGCATGGCATTGTAAAATATTTTGCTGTGGTACACTCAGGTTCCTGGGGCCTCATAAAACTTTATGTACTAGTGTAACAAAATAGCTATGTATGCCAAAACTTACGAGTTTGCCTATGCCAAAAAAATTTCAGATTTTAAAACTTGCATATGCAACATTTATGCATGTCTTCTATCATAAATCATGACTAATCCTACTAACGTGTACAACAGCCAAACCCTGAAACACCCATATTTAACCTATATGGTGCTCCGGGAAGTCGAAATCAATTAAGCACAATCCATAAATAATGTGTAGGACAGAGAAATACATTTTAAATGCAATAATGGCAGTGAATAGGGGGAAAAAATAAAACATCTTGGAGTGCGAATTCAAAGCTTTAGTCTAGAGATTAGAAAAATTTAATTTCAGGTGGCCATGGCACCAGGGTAACAAATACAAAAAAAAACCTTGCATAGCAGGAGGTTACCGCGGCTGTCAATTCCTCAGGTTAGGAGAGCTGCACGCAGACTGAAATAAAGGAAAAAGGGTCTAATATCAAGGTCTAGGTAAGTGTAGGGACAAGGGGTGGCAAACTAGAAGGAATGCTGCCATCCAGCACTCTTGGTTTGGCATAACTGAGCGATGGCTGGGATATACTGGCCATTTCCCGCTGGACAGTTGGCAGGATTTTCAGATGGGCAGGTATTGGCTGTTTGCTACGTGTAGAGTGCTCCAGCGCCAGCCTCAATTCAGCACAGTGTTCTAAGAGCGCAGCTCGCGTTAAAACCGATATTGATTACAAGTAATAATGTGATCCTAATTAATCATGAGGAATAACATAACTATTGTGCAAATTTATTTTGGTCTCTAGGGTGTGCTATTTAGTGCCCTCATGTATCGGTACACATACATTCTCATGTCAAGTAGAAGTCTTATAAATCCCAAATTGTGCGTGAAAATGTAACATTTTGGAACAGTTTATAAATGAGGCCCCTAGTTCTTTCATGAAATTAAAGGAGGTGAGTTGGAGGCTAGGATGAGAAACTGACTAAACTGACAGGCACAAAATTCAGTTCATATGGAAAATAGGGTAAACAGGAAATAATTCTACCTCATTTTTATGAAGACTCACCAGAGGTAAAGTATGTAGAGCTAAGATGCTAGCAAAGTGAAATGCTCCTTCAGAGCATGTGAGGTTTACATGTCAGAACTGTAAAAGGAAAAAAGTTTTAAGGAAACCTGCCAACAGTCAGAGACAGGCTTCATGTGTACCATAAAAGGATAATTTCATGGTTGATGGCACATTGGACCCCAGTTATTGAGATTCATGATGCAATGCTTTGCCATCTCATGTCCTGCAATGTTTCCTCTGCGTTTTCTCATAGGGGGTTATGGAATCGACTTTTCCCAAGCAACAGATGATGTGAATGGCAGCATAACCCAGGTGGCGAAGAAAATCTTGGAACACGGTGTCACCTCCTTCTGCCCGACTCTTGTCACCTCTCCATCTCACATCTACCATAAGGTTTGTCACCTGGTGATGCTTGTGATGATAATTACTGAAATGATGTGGCTTTTCTTTGTTTTTGATTGAAGTGCACATCTGCCTGGCTGCAGTGGCCACTAGAGGGCGATCTTAGCGACGATGTGAATAACAGTTTTAGAGAATTTACCATTACCTTTAGCCAGCACTGTCAGGTTTGCTTCAATGTCGGTAGCTCTGGCCCCAGTAATACAATTGGCTATGGTTGTTGGAGTCTCTAATTTCATTCCTCTCAGAATAGAGTTGGCAATTACCAGAGCTCTTTTCACAGGTTGCTCAGCAGGTACAACCTGAACATGAATCGGGGGTTGGTTTTGCACTGAGGGCTTACGTTTTCGTCTATTTCCTGAACCGTAACCCACTTGTCTTGCTGCGAAGGCTCTACTGGGGCTGGGCTAGGAGAAAGGCTACCTGACACATCTGGTACCGAAAAAGACTCAATAGACTCAATATACTAGCTTTAATCCTGTATAAGGTGCAGATATGTGCCTCTAATTCCGCGGCCTTCTCCACCAACCTAGCATTAAGCTCAAACTAAGTACAGGTAAAATTAACACTACTGGTGGAGAAAGAGTAACTATACATATTGCACACAGAGCAGGGGAGACAGTGAGACGGAGGAGAACCAAAAGATGCCATAATGTCTTGGGAGTTTTCTTTTTAAGTCGTTTTTTAAGTAGTCCAGTCTACCCTGCCCTTACAATGTAATCGAGTGTGAAGTAACATCCACTCTGTAGGTCGTAGCAAATCTATGTTAATTCCATTATTTTAGGGGAATGTTTATGTGCCTTATTCCAACTTCTTTGAACAACCTGTGAAGCTATACAGTTACCCAGTCGTGTATTTTTATTTTTTCAGGTCCTACCAAAAATCAAAGTTCGTGACGGAGGGGTGGAAGGGGCAGGGGTACTTGGTCAGTGATCCTTGTTAATCATTTGTACTGGGAAATATCATTGAGTGACAGAAAAATTGCATAAAATTGAATGCAGTATGTGGTGAAATGCCAAAGCTAAGCTAACACTAAGATTATGTTTATGAACTGAGCTAGCAATTTGTCACCTGGCTTATTTCATTTGATAAGTTGAATATGATTTCCAAAACAACACCTTTGTTATTTATTGGTAAGACTCTGTGTTCTCTCTTTAGGTGTTCACCTGGAGGGCCCCTTCATCAGTCTTGAGAAGAAGGGGGCACATCCTGAAAGTACCTCCGCAGCTTCCAGGCAGGGGGAATTAGCGATGTGCTGGAAATCTACGGACAGCTGGACAATGTAAGCATCGTGACGCTGGCGCCAGAGCTTCCCAACAGTCAGGCGGTGATCCGTGAGCTGACACAGCGAGGCATCACCGTGTCTTTAGGTGGGCATTGCGAAAGAAACTACAAACGGAAATGGATATAACACTTATTGTCTGGAAGCTCAAAAGCCACATATCTGTCTTGCTTGGTTTCCAGGCCATTCAGTGGCCAGCTTGAGCCAGGCCGAGGACGCTGTGCAGCATGGGGCCACCTTCATCACCCACCTCTTCAATGCCATGCTGCCTGTGAGTTCAGCCAGTCCACGCACACCTCTGTACAGGCCCACACTTGTGTTAAACATGACCATGCAACACTTCCTCACTATTCCCTCCTTATTAGTACTATAATTAGGGCTCCAAGCAGTGAAGCTGCTGGAACCATATTGGTTTTGTTCTGATTTTTATTATAATTTTTTTATTATCTATATTAGGTGTCCAAGCAACAAAACTGCTAGATTTTTATTATGGGTCCAAGCAGTGAAGCTGCTGGAACCCTATTGGTTTTGTTCTGATTTATTATTATTATTATTATTATTATTATTATTATTTTTCTGCACAGCAAAAACTATACCTGCCAGAGCAACCAAACTTAGCAGCTAGTCTCCTATGGCCACCCAATACTCAGATCAGAAAAATTATTTTTTTACTTTATTCCCTGGCTGCAGATGAACAAAAAAGCCTGTTGGACAAAAATGATACGCTGTATCGGATTTTTCACCATTTTGAATGTTTTGTAAAATCTGTCTCCTCCTAAACAATGTGTCCAATTTGCACAAAATTTGTTCACAGCATCTTCAGACCAATATCTTAAAATGTTCTATAAAAAGTTGCTATGTTAAAAAACCTGCCCGCTGTAAGCTAATGAATTTTGTGGGTGTGGCCTGAATTGATACAGTGAAGTGTAACTCCTGTATTCAATGTCCAGTCATCACAAAATTTGACAATATACATCAACAGGACAAGAGACTTAAGCGTGCATAATTTGTTGTCAGTTCATCAATGGGTGGTGCTATAGCAAAAATGGTCTTTCCTCCTGAAGCAGTTGAAGTTCAGATTTTAGATACTGTGTGTCTTGGTCAAAAGGCCTAATAAAGTTTATAAAGACAAGCTGATAGCTCCAAAAATATGGCCACCATCAGCCAATCAGATTTCAGCAGCATGCTGCTTAGACCCCATAATTGCCACTGTGGCCACTCATTATTATTATTATTAGTACAGTAAACCCCCCTCCATCGCAGGGGTTACGTTCCAGACCCACCTGCGATAAGTGAAAATCCACGAAAGAGAAATACCCTATTTAAATACACCCTAGGCATGTTATTTTAAGTTTTACGGTACTTTTAAAAGCATTTTAATGTCTTTAAACACACTTTTTAAAACAATTTTATGTGTAAAACACATTTAAACACATAAAAGATATTGAGATAGAGCAAGACCAATAGAACAATGCCGCTGTGAAATACCGGGACTGCGAAAACTGAACCGCGATATAACGGGGGTTTACTGTTGTACTCGACCTATTGTTGTTTCTGTTGTTAACAACAAAAAAATATTTTATAGAACATTATTTATATATATATAGAATACTAATTTATAGATCACTTTTTAAAACAGATTATATACAACACTAAATTACACAAACTTTGGTCCGGTAACAGCTAGAAGCTAACTCATGTGCTTCCTCAGTTTCACCATCGGGACCCAGGAATTGTGGGTCTCCTGACCAGTGACCGGGTGCCAGCGAATCGCAGAGTGTACTATGGGATGATTGCTGACGGCATCCACACCAACCCTGCTGCCTTGCGCATTGCACATCGCGCCCACCCTGCAGGTGACATCCAAGTGCATAATGCCATTGTTTGCATTTGCCTCAGTGCTCAGTCAGTTACAGAGAATGGGTGGGGTACACATATATATGTATAGTTACATGTAATGTAATGTATATGTATGCCATTTTGTAGTACAATGTCCTTGCATGTAGGGCTGTGATTCATTTGGGATTATTTGTTGTTGTACTGTATGGAAAACTGGGATGCAACAGTTTCCCCATTTCACCATACATGGGGTAACAAGCAATTGCAGTCATGGAAATGAGAGCACAGAAATTGCATACAAAGAGAATGCACTCTGGTTGCGTTTCCACTAATAGTTTGTTTTTATGCCCCTTTGCTAAATGATTGATGAACATAACTTTTTATTAGGTTCTAAAAATTCTGTTTTTGATGCATCTTGCGTTTGTTTTTGTGGTGGGGGTTAGAGATTTGGAGTGAGCATGTGTCATTTAGCTCGGCAAGATTATGTTAAAGTAACGCCTGTTTTGAAAACTGTAAGCAAAAGGAGTAGTTCAATAGCTCCATTGAGAAAGAATGGTACCGTTACACCCAATTTCAAGTAGTCGTGTTGGATCCCAGTGAGAATGCTGCCTTAGACTGAATTGCACATGTCTGTCTCTCTCTATACCACAGGCCTAGTACTGGTTACAGATGCCATCACAGCTATGGGTCTGCCACCTGGGCGCCATACCCTGGGCCAACAGGTCATCGAGATCGAGGGCTTCCATGCATATGTGGCAGGTTCGAACCTTCTACTTTCCATGCTGAATGTAATAATACATGCAGAATCAGACAAGCAGAATGCATGTTAGACTTCCTGTTTCCATTGTTTTATTTTTCATTTAATTGATGCAATTACTTATGCATTGTTACCCATTCATGGCACGTTGATGTATTACTATTGTCAGTGAAGTATTTTATGTGTGACTGGTAAGTGCAGTGAGTAATCGAAATACACCTGTTCTCATCAAGGTACCAAGACTCTGAGTGGCAGTATTGCAACCATGGATATGTGCATTAGGCATTTTAGGGAGGCCTCAGGTAACCCCAACCACAGTATGTGTGTGTCTGTGTGAGCATGTGTGTGTTTGTTTGTCTGTATGGGGTAGTGTGTTTCTGAGTTTGTGGCTGTTAGATTGTGTGTCTGCCAGATTGTGTGTGTGTCTGAGTGTACAGCAGTTTGTTTGTGTGTGCCTGAGCGTGTATTTGCAATTTTGCATTTGTGTGCTTGTGAGCACGTGTTTGTGTGTTAGAGTGCGTTTGTGTTTGTATTTTTAAGCATGCGGCGACATACTCAGTCTCTCTGTCCCTTCTCCGCACTCCCAGGCTGCACTGTGGAAGCTGCGCTGGAGGCAGCGTCTGCGCACCCCGCCCAGCTCCTGGGTCTCAGCCATCGCAAGGGCACTCTGGACTATGGCACCGACGCAGGTCAGTCATCAGGCAGGCAGCAAGCGGTGCTCTAGCTCTCCAGTTTATTTGTACTGCATTTTAGAAGCTAACTTGGACTTGAATTACTACATTTTCAAATAGTATATAGAATGAAGGATTGGACCTATATTGGTGAAGGCTGGTTTACGCTTTGTCTGGTGATTGTCACTGCAATTGACAACAGTGCTCCTCATAACCACATTCGAGTTATGCTTTGTGTGACCATTGCTCTTTGGCCACTTTGGTGGTCACTCTTACAAAACGTATACTGACCCAAAAGTCAGTGTATGGTCACTGGCTCCGTTGTTATTGTAATTTTTGCCCTAGGCAGCCCTGATTAGCCCCTGTGGATAAAGGTACCACCTACACAATTAGGTGTGCTGACCACCTAGTTATTATATCTAACTAACGTTACCCTGGATTGACTGTTTCTTAACAAGCTGCTTAGTGTGGTAGGTAAACTATCACTGTTCAGATAGTTTAGTTTTTTGCTAACTAGCAAAAAACTAAACTAGTTTTCGTCATAGAAGTTAATGCAGCATGTTTGATTAAACTCATTTTATGCGTATGAATCTGCCTTTAATGTGTTGATCATTGTGAAACTATGTGTATGATAAGAGCTACTGAGATGATACTTCCAGGAATGTCCTGCTTCAACACATCATCTTACATGGGTCAAAGTATTTTTATTATTTTGTTATTTTATTTGTTGGATAATACTTTTACCCTTTGGACACTAGTGCAATCCTGGCAGTTTAAGAGTTAAGGTATTTCAAATATGCATGTAACCCAAGTCTGGTAGCCATTAGGGGGACACCAGTAGTGTGACCAAGTTTCCTCATTTATTATGTACCCTTCTCCGAGACAGATTTTGTTCTGCTGGATGATGAACTCAATGTAAAAGCAACCTACATCGGTGGACAGGAAGTGTGGAGGATATGACACGATCTCCCTTAATCTCAACCGTCCACACAACTCAGAAAAATGGCTGCACGGCTGTGGATAACCACCTCTGTAGACCAACTGACCAAACAGGAAGTCAAGTCCAAGCAGAGGAGGATCACACTGAAGCGTACAGCTGACATAAAAAACGATTTCTGTTCCTTTATGTAATGACATTATTAAACTGACGAAACTTTTTGTTTTCAGTTTGAATTTCTCTTTTTTGTTTCACTTGTGATTCTTGAGTGGCAGTCTCTGTTACATCAGTATTTACTGCATTACTATTGTGGGATATAATCTGAAGTAGTTTAGATTGGAGTTGACTGGTCAGTTGAACATGGACTGACACCTCAAGCAAAGTGTCTTGTTCCTCATAAAGCTCTATATTATGATAGATGAAATATAGCAATGGATGTTATGTTATCCTGATTACTTCTGGTTTGGTAATTGATACTAAGAAAACCAAGTACCTAAGTTAAATATAAGGTACAGTAATGCAAGTAAATTAATTTCCATGAAGTTCTGTCAGATGCATGAGAGGAGAATTTCCCATTTAATCTTGGAGAGGATTTGTGATTCTGAGGGCAGATATGTTCTGGTCTCTGGATCTCTGTATGGTGAGTACTGTTTGGGTCAATATATGCCCCTAATAATTTTGAGAGTACTTTTTCTCTACTTTGCTCAAAGAGATTTCAGTTCACACAAAGCCCTTTCTTATCCTGGGTGGAGATTAAATGTTTAATATTTTGTGTTTAAAGTTAAAAAGTTTAAAATTAATGGATTCTGTAAAAGATCAAAACCCCCCAGGAGGGAGAATTCAGAGATGGGACAGGCCCTCAAAAGTTTTTGTCATTATCTTAATTCATATGATACTTAGAGAGACAACCAAAAGATTTTACCTTTTATTCTGTCCCACACAAGTCATTCTCAAGGATTGATCACTTTTTTTACATCTAGACCTGAATTGGTCAGAATCAATTCTTGCAATATTGGTCTGATTATTATGTCTGATCATGCCATCACATGACCATAGCACCGCCACACAGGGACGCAGAAATTGAGCCATGGTGTCTAAATGCTTCAGAGAGGTTCTATAATCTCCTATGCTATAGCCAAAAAAAGAGAAACTATACAGTTACGATTGGATCTTGAGTCTAAATGATCATATTTTGATAAAAGATGAAATATGATTTAAGAATGTGCCCACTAAAAGCCTCTACAGAGAAACGCAAGCCTCTAGATTGGCTCTGGAATAGATATTGACCCAGAGAGCAGAGTCGACTATTTTCAATGCAAGACAAAGGTTGTATGAATCTGGGAATAAACCGGGGTGATTGGCCCGCCTGGTGAAACACAGGCTAAACTCCAATGGAATTGCAGCTCTTAAAGGCTATTTTGGCAGCTTACTGGTTACTACTGAAAAATTAAGACCATGAGAGAATACGATCAGAAGCTATATATCTCATCTCACAAACCCTGGTGCCAAAATGCAGACAGTTTTGAATGGTGTCACACTCAGTTGGTTTTATTTGAGAATTTTATAAGAAATGCAAAGATATGATTATAGACCAGCTTGTCAAAATGTTTTTAGACTTATTTGGAAGGAACTGTCTGCCTCCATATTAGTATCAGGCAAAAACCTCTCATACAGAATAAGAATATGCCCTATAATGTATGCAGCAGAGGTGTTTCTGCCAAATCTTATTATGCCAGATTAGACTGGGTTTATCCATGGAAGATTTTCTTTTTCAAATGTCAGACGTCTTCTTGGCATCACACAGTACTTTAACTTAACTCAACATAGGGCTACGGTTGTTTCAGTTGATGCCGAGAAGGTGTTTGATTGATTGGAGTGGGGTTACTTGTTCGAGATTTTGCGTCTCCTTGGCCCTGGGGATAACTTTGTGAAATGGATAGAGATAATCTATTATGCACCTCAAGCATCAATCTTCACAAATGGTGCCCCCCCCCATTACTGTTTGCCCTAGCTATAGAACCTCTTGCTGTATCTATTAGAGAAAGTGTACAGATAAAGGAGATTAAAACTGGCAGTAAACCACATATCATAGCTGTCATGAATCAGACAGGGACTCAAGCGCAGACCGAAATAAATGATAAAGTTTGTTTATCAGCAGCACAAAGCCAAAAATCACAGTCGGGGACAGACAGGATTGAAAGCCAGAAAGGCTTGGCGAAAGTACAAGAGCACAGTCTGAAGGCAAAGTCAGGAGGCAGGCAAGAGTTGAACCAGGCAAACTCTGCACTTCATATCCAAAACACAATTGAAAAACACAAAGTCAAAAAACAGGCACAGATCACAACAACGGGCAGGTTGAAACACAGAGAAAATAGCAGGTAGCGAAACAGGAATGAACACTGAGATGAGCTGGCAACAAAAGAATGAAAGAACAGGGAATTAATACACAGACTAACAAGTAACCAGAAACAGGTGAACAAGCAGGGCAGGTGAAACAACTTAACAATCAACTCGTATGAAGGGAAACAGTGTGAAACACGCAAATGAAACAAAAGCACATGGCACAAAAAAACACCTGGCTTTACTTTACACTCCTATGTATGGATTTGTAGGATAAACCATGCCCCATTTCTGTTTGCATGTTATCGTAAACTGAAACGATATTCTGGGAAGATACTGGTGTACTGGTTTTGGTCTGGGGATATAAGATTCTGATATTTGTCATTGATGCAATGGGAGTGTATGAGTACACTCAGATGATGCTTGAATTTCTAGAGATCTCAAAGAAATTTGCACATATTATTTCTCTTTCAACTATTCCAACCCAACGCCATGTCAGTGGAGACCCCGGGAGAGACACTCCACACTGCCTAGGCCATACACTCATGTGAGGTGCAGTCCCCATTCACACACATTCACACCACACACTCATTGATTTGTGTTTTTCATCTGTGATAAAAGTGTCAGTAAATCTCTATTTGCGTGCTTTGGGATAGTCGATGAATGGTGTTAAAGTACATGACACAAGGGCATGATCAGAAATTAAAATAGGGAGCATATTAATATGAGGTACATGATTTATATGAGAGGGGCTAATAAATATATAGTCAATACTGGAGGAGGTGCCATGACGACCAGAGTGAAAAGAGTGACGTTGTCTATTGATGAAGTAATAACTTCGACTGATAACTAAGCCAAATTATGATTCTCATCCATGCCAGCAATACATTGTGGATTATGCATTAATTAATAAGTATTAGTTACTCTCATTATGCTGTTTGGTTTCATGATTTAACAGAAACATATGCATGAAGAAATCAATAAACCTGCTTCTACAGTAACATACTCTGTTATTTTAAATATATAAATTTCTATTCACAACTCAAAAATGTGGATACGTTTGAAAAAGCAAACAGTACTCTTTCCACATGAATGTAAATTTGTCAGTTACTGTTTACTTCCGTGGTAGGATACATCAAAGCATTATTTGTCAGGAGGAGTGGAGGAAACGAGATTTAGCTTACTTCGCTCGCCTCCAAAATGTATCCTCCTTTTCTCCACTATCACCTAGTCTCCTCCCTCTCTCCAATTGTGGGACAATGGAGAGACGAGACGAGGCGTGTGTGGAGGAGAAGAGGACATGTTTTTTTGAGTATTGGAATGCGGCTGAGGTGATAGTAGAGGAGAGGAGGATTTTCTGTACTATTTTTCAGAGAAAAAATAAAACGCCCTCAGTAAATGTGTTACCCCTGAGTTGAGTCATCCTCATTCTTCGAAAGTGCAACACATGCACTGTTATACTGCAAGCCTGTCATCAGTTGCTTTTCCAGCCAGGAAATTTCATGATGCTTTTCTCACTGTCATGATGACACAAAGTCATTGGAGGAGATTCACTTTTCGCTTGAAACACAATAGAAAAGCTTCCCTCCGTTTTTCTGTCTCCTCGGTTTCTGATAAAATGAACCTGGCCTGGACCACATGCCTGGACTGCTTCACACCCATTCATTTCAATGAATTCTCTTCATAAATTAACTCTAGTAATAGCTCCTCTTGCTTGTTAGAGATATATACCAACATGATTCTTAACACAACTGCTACGTGAAATTAACAAACCCTTACGACATGATATCAATGCTTCCCTACATCTGGTTCTATAAGACCGACTTGAAAATCTTGCAGGCCTAAGAGGACAGGCCTTCTCTTTGTTCTGGTCTTATCTGTCAGAAACTCACCCATTTGTCCTCATTAACAATTAGTATTCCAATGAATCTAGAGTAGTTGTGGAATATCTCAAGGATCTTTGCTTGGACCTCCACTGTTCTCATTGTATATGTTATCACTTGGCAATATCACCCATAAGCATAGCATTCATTTTCACTGTTAGATGATAGTTGTATATATCAGCTAAACCTGACAGTCGTGAAGGGCTGGAAATTGCAGGTAGGCAATCTTGTTAACAACCTGTTACCTGGCCATCACATGCTAGTGTGTTCCCCTTGTACTATATAAATGTTGACCACACATTGTATTCATGTTGCTCCGTGCTTGTGTTCCCATGACTGGCTGTGTAAGTAAACTTGTCTGTCTTCAACTGCAAACATGGGATCCCTCTCTTCATTAAAAACATTGTTGTTTTTACTCAATTTGGGTATTTGGTTATTTACTAACAAGCTCATGGCCAGATATTAATTAGCTTTTTTGGAACGTAGGGAGCCATCCTCATTTAGGACCAGGAAGTAGCGGGAATAAAAGCCGTGTTGGGCATGATCCTTAGAAACCACAAGGGGTTGAAATTTGGGTTGAACTCTCTTCGATTTGAGAGTAAATGACTCTTTTGAAACGGGAGGTTTCACCACAAACTGGAGTCTGTAGCCCTTGGCTATTGTGCTCATTACCCACACATGATGCCTCCTGCCAGGCTTGGATATGGCATGGAGGGCTGTAGAGGAGTGCATCTGGGTGCAGCTGTGCTGGAAAATGGGGTTGGTGCTCCACCTAGTGGTGAAACCAGGGGAGTCCTTTGTGTTGTGAAGGGCTTTTCAAACCAAAAGTTTGATTTTAATTTTGAATTATTTTGAGGGCATGGGCCTGTATTGAGTTGTGCTTGAGCAACTATAAAGTGCACTTGAAACCTATGAAGACGCTCCTTTATGGGCTGCAGGGAGGACAGAGTGAGGCTGAGGGGCGCAGGAACTGAAGCTGGTGCCTCGGCCTCAGCGAACAAGGGGGTGGGGGTGGAATTACCTATTTTTTGTGAGGGAGGGAAGATGAACATGTGAACACAGGGATGGCTGCCTCATGGACATACCCCCAGCAGAGCAGGCCGCTTGCGTTTGGGGTCAGCAGGGGTAGTTTGAGATTTCTTTCGCCTTTGCACTGTCCTGACCCACCTTGGCTTGGCGGTTCACGGGGACCATGTGGTTAGCAGCAGGTGTGGTGTTTCCTTATGGGGAAGGCAAAGCTTGAAGGCTTCATCTTTCTTCTTATCGTTACACTGCTGCTGCATGAGGATCAGTGCAGGGCCCAAAAGAGCCTGGCCTGGTTCAACAGGGCCACCTACCTTTTCTCACCATAGGGCCGGCCATGGAGATTGAGTCAAAGAGCCCGTTCGCCAACCACAGAGAGAGCCATAGAACCCACTTGCCTGGACATGCTGGCGTGAGTTAAGCAGGAACGGGTTGCTCCATTTTTATTTAAAACATATATTACAAAAATGAGAGAATGTATTATGTAAGTGAGTGTGAATTCTGAATAATAATTGCAATAAGTAAAAGAAAAGGTTGCTCTCCAATCCATCGCACACTGAGAACTTCGGTACCTTTCTAACAAGGTATAATATTAGGTAGCATTGCTACCAACCAAGGTATAATGTTAGGTGGCATTGCTACCTACCAAGGTATAATGTTAGGTAGCACTGGTACCAACCAAGGTATAATGTTAGGTAGCATTGCTACCTACCAAGGTATAATGTTAGGTAGCATTGCTACCTACCAAGGTATAATGTTACGTAGCACTGGTACCAACCAAGGTATAATGTTAGGTAGCATTGCTACCTACCAAGGTATAATGTTAGGTATCATTGCTACCAACCAAGGTATAATGTTAAATAGCATTGCTACCTACCAAGGTATAATGTTAGGTAGCACTGGTACCAACCAAGGTATAATGTTAGGTAGCATTGCTACCAACCAAGGTATAATGTTAGGTAACATTGCTACCTACCAAGGTATAATGGTAGGTAGCATTTTGTGGGCTGAAACACTATTTTCCCATTGTACTCTTTGGAATATTGGAAATATTCACCTATATATAATGATACAAAATCCTAGCCTGACATTATATTGCAGCAGTTTTCCTGTTTTGTTACAATGCAGTTTGAAAGATAGACATTTTTTTCCCCAAAAATGTTGTGATGTCACATTTATACCTCTATGACATGGGCAGAGCTGGGTATGAGGAAATATTTTGGCTTTGGCTATTTGGCCTCAGTTAAGGGCTTGACAGGTAGGAAAGCATATTAAAGGGACACAGAATCTTTGTGCCTGTCTCATGGAAGATATACCAAAATGGGAACAATTACTGTTATGACTACATTATTAAAGACTGTTTGTTAATACATAATGTGTGTTTACAACTTAACTTTGCTTGCTTGGCCACTTCTGACGACATCCACTTCCTCCTGGTAACAAGGGTGAGCAGTTTGGGCTACAAAAGGATCTTTGGACTCTGTCAGCATCATTTCCAGTCTTACTTGGCGCACTTGTACTCCTCTGAGAAACTGGAGATGGGTAACTCAAGAATAACTTTGCTGTAGTGTCCTATGGTGCTAAGGCAACTGGGAAGACTGAGCCATTTCCGTACATATGAGATAATACACTCTCCAGCTTCCCCGCCTTCTAGATGTGGTTAATGGCCACATGAGGTATGGGAGTAATCCAAATCGCATGCACCAGAGCTTCAATTTGCCAAGAAGGCATTGTCCTGTCAAAGCCTTCCAGGCCACCGATGGTATCCCTCCTGAACTGTTTTACTTGCGCTGTGTCCTTGAGGGATATATCATAAAAATGCCCTAAACTCTTAACTGACTGCTCAGACACTGTTGGAATTGTCTCTGCACTGATATGGAACCATCGCTCTGACAGTTTCCCCTGGACATTGGAGATACTCCAAGATTTGCTTGGCTTGACCTTCATCCGAGCCAACTTGATATACATAACAGCGGTATAGTGCATGCCTTGGTTGTGGTGAGTGTTGTGAGGTCATCCATGTAGGCTCTGACAGGAGACAGCCTTAGGTATGGACTCATCCGCTACTATCCAGCCACCCACAGAGATGCCCTGATAATAACCTCCATGGCAATGGTGAAGGCTGACAGGGAGATGGTACAGCCTGCCATGATTCCTAGCTCCAGATGGTGCCAGGCTGTGATGTAGTCTGCTACTGACAAGCATAGTTGCTCATGGAAATAGACCTTCATGAGGTTAGTGAGGACATCTGGGACCTTGACGTACTTAAAAGCAGCCTAGAGGAGGTTGTGAGGGACCGAGCCAAAGGCATTGGGAAGGTCCAGGAACACCATATAAAGCCCCTCCTTTTTGGCAAGTGTGTAACTCAGTGATCTTAGCCATGCTGCTGGTAACAATGAACGGAATAAGGAGATTTCTCCCACAGCGGCTCTCGCTGCTTATTCCTGCACAGGGACTGCCATCTGCTGCATGAGCCAGGTTCAGACAGCTGATTCTGAGGCTTTCAAACTGCAGTAGTAGGAAACAGATACCGACTATCAATATAACATCTAGGAATGATGGAATTATTGTGAATTTTTCATTTACACAGAATAATAATGCAACTTGAATGTGTTCATATGTTGTATAAAAATCTGCACACCATCCTGGTCATTTATTATATTTAATTATACTGAATAACCATTGATACATATTCAATACAATGATGGTGATGAACTTCAATGCTGATTATTATTGTGATGTTAATCCTATTGTAGCTGTGGATAAATCTACTTAAAAACTTTCAATAGACAACTGAAAATGAACTAAATTATAAGATGTGATACATGTCTATTTATGCAAAGTAGTATGGCAATATATTCTGTAATATATTAATGTACTATACCAGTATTCAAAGAATTCAAAATGTAAAACAAGGAAAAGATGATTCTGTAAATCCAGACATAGCTGAGGGGAAATTATGAAGTAATGCCATCCATAAAGCAATAGGAAACTGGCTTTAATTGAGTGTAACATACAACATAAATCATCTCCAGAATAAAACCACAGAATAACTCTGTCACACTGTTAAAAAAAAAAAACTTTTGAAAATGAAGTTTCATGAAAATATAAAACATACACAAATCTTAACTTTTTGTCAGACATCCCCAAACATTTATACAGCTACCAAGCTCCTTGTAAATATAATTGGCGTGTGACCATTTTAACTGCAGAACATAATCAGCAAAATACATAAACCCATTCAAACAAGTAAAACTGAATTTCTAGCAAAACTGAATATCTCTAAAAAATGTAGTTCGAAGACACGACTGGGAAAAATGTTAACACCCGAAAAGATTCAAAGCCATACAACAAATTATACATAATAACACAAATAGCTTGAGTATGAAGAATGAAGCAGTCTCTAAACTTCAGAGAAAGAGGGACTGGCATGTCATTGTTTCATTTACTACTTCAGATCTTGGCATGTGCACTTTGTCAGAATGTTACATAATGGAAATGGTCTTGCTCCCTGACAGCCCGTGACAGAGTACTCATTAGAATATAATCAGATGGATTACAGCGACACAGTAAGACTGCAGCACACTCATGTGTAAAGATTAAAGCTTCCTGTCCGGTGTGTGTTTGATAAGGAAAATTCACTCACATCACACAGAACAGAAAAGCAGCTCATTTTACTGTTTTCTACAGTTCTCTGTTTTCAGTGCCTGCTCCGTGCAGATCATAATGTGTTTTCCATCAGAAAGGGAATGCCTGGATGACTGTTTTTCAATGAGACATTGTTTTGTCTTTAAACATTTTTTTTTCTTAAATTGGATGTAAAACAGAACTAGAAGTGCAATTCACTTTTTTATTAGAAACATCTCCTTTTGTCTGGAAAATACAATGTTAAAATGTTTACACAGAATTCAACATTTTTTGAGTCAGCCATTATGTCATTTAAAATGGCCAGGTAAAAACTGAATACTAAGAACCCATAGGTTGAAAAATCACACCTGGAAAGTTTCATAATCTGTTAACAATATGGGCAAAAGACTTATAACTCAGTTCTTACTCAGGCATAATGCTCACGGCCTCACGATAAAATTAGAACAATAGTTACAAACTCTCTAGTGGTTCCGCGTTGGTGTGGAGGATATCTTACTGATGTAATTTGGGTGCTATTACACCCTTAGAGTGTAAAAGTCATTCATTACTTAATTAGAGTGAGTGCTATTTTTCCACCCCATATTAAAACATTTCTCAAGCAGGAAGGGGTGTCTTTCAAGATGAAAAACCCATGAAATCCATGATGGCCCAAAATCACTATGTGACAACATTCGTTCTCTAAATAACATGGATCAGGGTAAATTAGCCAATAGCTTGAGTCCCAACAAAAGTTTCAATTCCACTGGTGGAAAAGGGACAGAAATCTCTAGGCTTAGATTCACATAGGTCAGTTTAGGTGGTCACTTTATTTCTTATCTATTAAAAACAAGGACCCAAGCATGGTGGTTCCTCTGCTGTCCTGTAACTCAAAATAATTGAAAAGTTGATTCCAGATCCCATTCTGAAATAACCGTGCACATTTTTAGCATGGATGTTAATATCAATGACTCTCCCATGATCTGAAAGTGCCATTGTTGTACAATGCTGCATGCCGATGTAAGCCAGCTGGGCAGACTGAATCTAATTACCCATCCAGTGCCAGTTACCCCAGAATGGAGGAACAAGCAGTTTTGTGCCAGTGTGAGTGGGAGATGAACTTTGCAGCATGCGGTTTAAATAAATCTGCCAACCGTGTGCCAGTGCAATGGCTTTCCTTGGCGGAGTCACATGTTTAACTGTTGCCATGTCAGTTATTTGCATGATGACTTTATGTGCATTACAATACTGCTTTCTGTGTATGTTTACAACAAAGCTCTTTGTCGCTGCATACGATAAACAAATACCAATTATCGGTACCATAACAGTAAGAACTGAATACAGCCAGCTAATATCTACAGGGTTTCATGTGTAAGCAATAAATATTCGTAATATACATATAAAGTCAATTTGGTAGCAAAATAACATCGATCTTTTGTTTTGCCTTTTATTCCATTTTCCAGATATTGATGGTGGTTGTGGAACAGAATCAATCTACCACTATAACAAATGTATCCATCCCATGGAGGTAAATGGATCCCATTTGTCCTCAGCTGGTCAATGTGCATTTGAGAGCTCTATAATGAATGCGTGCCGAGCTGTTTACCGCAGCGAATGCATCATTTTACCACCCGTGCGCCTGGGCCGAACGCCTCTTACTGTGCCAATGCGTAGATGTTATCACTGCGACTGGGCATGACAGCTGGGAAATAATTGGGATGATCCCACATCTGCCAGGACTAGATGGCATATTAGCACGAAATTGTAACCTAATTACATGAGAGCAGTAACTGGGCACAAATATTTACCATGGTATCACTTCATGTACATGCTGTAATTAATGTACAACAGTTCCACCTGCACATTTATCAGATTTATCAAAGGTAGATAAGGGTCAGTTTAAGTAAATAAGTGAATACTGTATCTGGCTATTTGAAATGTGCGAGAGAGGCCTTGATGCTAGCATGCTGCTAGTATTTTGCTGCTGTTAAGATAGCCCTCAGCTCTAACTGAAATAGGGATGATAGCCTTTAGCATTTCGGTAATTCTAATTGTCTAGCTTTTATGGGAGCTGCTAAATCGTTGAACACAATATGGTTGTCGGGAGGAATCAGCAGGACCTCTTCCTGCTATATGGAAAGACACCAAATATTGTGCTTTAATGGCCAGGATCTATTGAAGTGTGGAGAAAAGCAAGTTGGCCTCACAAGGTAATGCTGCCGCAAGTGGCATCCTGGGAAATCACATCAGATTTGGGACTCATTTCCTTCTGAACGAATAGTTGTAAAATAAAGGAAGTGAGCTATAACGTTTTGTAGCTGATGCAATGTTACTGACGCAGACAGGCATCATGAGTGTTCCCACATGAATCTGTTTCATTTATCGTTAAAAAAAATTACATGTGACAGTTGACAAGAGCGACAAGGCAATGCTTGTTTGTTAAAAAAAAAGTCCATGTCACATTGGTTGAAGTTTTGTTTTTTTTTGCCAACTTTCAGAATTTTTTCTTGGGTCAACTTTGAATTTCTAGTTCTCACTAAAATTTAATGAGATTGAACACTGAGTTGACACTGTGGAAAAAACGTCCTGAAGTCTCCTCAACCGATTTAACAATTTAAACTTTCAAGTCTTGGCTCTCCCACAAGCATAATTTATTCATACAGCGATTTCCATTTTTTGAAGACAGTTTTGTCTTGAGTAGCTTGCAACATCTCTTATGAAGTTAGCTGGCTAATCTCAGTAAGCATTCTAATGTAAAACTATATAAGAGGCTGTTTTAGTTCACAGAAAGGCCATCATTAACTGTTATTGTGTATTTTGAACACATCCCATCTATTTACGGCTAGTTTCATTAACACAATAGCCTGATTGTTTTCATAATATTTACCAAAGGTGGCCAGAGAACCAGTGAACCTGCTTTGTGGAACACCACCCATCACGGTAAAATACAAGAAGTATTCATGTCTGTATGCTGTGCTATGGAGGACTAAGGGCCTAGGAAGACTGTAGTGAACTACATGCTCCCTAGCCCCTGATGCTAGGATACTATGAACATAAGGATGTTAAAGACAGGGGAATGAAAGTACCTGTTATAAAAGAGTATAACACTAACGACTGAAACTTAACAGTTTATAATCTCTGTTTTTCCGAAGAACCCATTTCTGTTTGAAAGGAAACTTTTGAGAATCATCTGCTTCTAATAGTTCTAAAATGCTAGAATTTTCCATACCATTAACACCGGCCGACTTCCTTAAACTCATCCTTCTTGCACAATTTGTCTAAAAATTGATCTTAAATTTCTTTATATTTAGTCCTAATGTGTTAACTGATACCTGTAGACACCCTGTGGGAGACTCCAATCCTGAATGTTCTGTATTTGCTTCAAACCGCGCAATGTTTCACATCTGAAAACACATTTTGAACTTTTCAAGTATAGTTTACTTTTCTTTCTTCCAGGTTCAATCACCGTTTCTTTTCTCTGACTAAATAATTTGCATGCTGACTGCTCCAGTGAAGCTGAGGATTATCCTTGATGAGGAACGACTCTGAAATACTGATCATAGAGAATCATTTATTTCAAATTAATGCAATGTATTCACATTACTTACCTGAGCATTTTCAAATGTGTTAAATCTATAGCATTATTAAAGTTTTCAGTGGTAAGGGCTTTTGCAGATGAAATGAAACGTTAATTTGTAATTGAGGGAGACATAAGACTCCAGTACATGGAAAGTGACATGGATAATGAATTTGCAAAGCTAAACAAAATGTCGGATATCCAAAGCAAGAGCAAAGTTAAGATCAAAATGCATCTGATGTCCTCCAAAACTAAATTACTCAAAGTGGGAAGGAATCTCATCTTCATCTTTTGACACGGTATTACTTTCTTCGCCTGATTCGACCGCTAGAACACAGTGGCCCAGGAAATCCCACGTTTGCATAGGATGCTGATATGGTTGCTAGGGGCAATCAGGCCTTGAGTCCTGAAACCGAGTTCCAAACTGAAATCCAACATCTTGCAAAATTTGGCTGAGCAAATCAGTCAATACAATGCAGCGGTATCGTTCAGACCTGGAAATAGAGTCTGCTGCTGAAGCTTTCGTTGTGCAGACAGGCATTCTGACATAAGTTCATTCTTGTGGTGCATGACTTTGCTTTGATTACTATGTTGAATTAATGTGACAAGTACTGTCTCATAATTTCCTCTTCAAATTTGTGGCTATTATTATTGAAGTTGTATTTCAGTGGCCTCATTTATTTCAAATTAACGCAATTTATTCATATTACTTACCTGAGTGTTTTCACATGTGTTAAACTTACAGTGTTATTAAAGATTTCAGTGGTAACATCTTTCATATCAAGTCAAAATGAATGCTTAAGTTCTATGGAGGCCTATGAACCGTCTCAAATACACCACTTTAATTATTTAGCCTTTTTTGAGTAAATCCAACAATACATTTTTTCAGCGTATATCAGATGTGTGAACAATAATGGCGGCACCCTCATACAGCAGGCAGTGGTTTCATTTTATTTTTTGACAACCAACTGCTGATGTTTTTTTTCCTCGTAAAACTGCATTTTTTAAAAAAAAAAAAACATTTTGTTTTGAGACACAGATGTTTAAGATAAATAAAGATGTCACAGATAAATAAAGCTGACATTTCCTGGACACATATATACCTTGTGCTGAGATATAAAGAACAGTTGGTGCCACTGTTCATTTACATCCAACACCGACATGGAACACTGATTGATACAAAATGCAGCCATGCAGTTATGCAAACTCAGATGGATATTTTGTGGTGGCAGGGTATAGATTCCAGCACTAGAGTCTATTTATAAAGAAAGTATTTTGACAATGGAGAAATTCTCCAATTTGTCATCAGTCACACAGTCACACTTGTTTATTTTTTTTCTGATGCATGAAGAAAATGTAAACCCATTGCCTCCTGACACACACTGCCGATGCTGTCAGAGTTTGATATGTGTGGTTCTAGTGGTGTTCCATCTGAGCGGTTCTCTCTGCAGACGGAATATAAAAATCTCTCACACAGCATTTTTAAAAATCAGCACATTGGACACCTGCCCAATCCTCCTTCACACCTCCCCCTCCCCCCCACTCCCTACTCCACCCCAACCCAAATTAGTTTGAAGTGTGTACTTAATAAAAAAGTAAACAAAGTCATTCTTATAACCAAGACATTTAACGTATCATTTGATGCTGAAATGTTAAACCAGTTAATTGTTAATTAATGGGGGTCTCGATGGGGGGATTCATTTCAACCTCCTCAAAACCTCCAATGCGTCACACACACCTTGAGGATGCACAGCCACGCACACACATTTCCAGAATTCGAGCACAAGGCTGGGCATGTGACAAGCCGGTAAAATCTGAACTGCTTCAAAGGCAGTTTAATATCTTTGAAAATTCCACAGTTCACATTTTTGAAGGGGTGAATAAACAGTACTGTTATCTGCACTTCAACATATGTTTTCTTTCAGATCTCTGATCTCAGACTTATTAGGGGGAAAGTATATGAAATGGAAAGACAGAAAAGGAAATAAAACTGACCAAGCCTTGAGAAAGAGAGCTTCAGAGAATAAAATGTGTTATCAAGGAGCTTTAACTTAAGAAATTGTGTAGTTTTTTAAACAATCCAAGTTTAACATTTACCATTTGCGTTACAGTTTAATTTAAATTTTCTTGATACCTGTACATAGCACATAACCATACCCACTGCTAAGCCCTAAATCAACTCAGAAACAGAGACCTTTGATAGTAACCAAATAAAATCAGACAATATGAAATACTAATATTACTAGTATTACTTGCTCAGAAAATGCAGTACTCAAATTTCAGACACAGAGGAACTTTTTAAGAGTTAAATGGCCCATACATCTCATGAAAATCATGAGAACAGCAGATACAGACCTGGTGAAGACAATGCTTAGGCTCGTATTGGCTAATAAGAACGCTCTTCTCTCTATAAAGGCAAATTTTCCCTGTGTAATTGTTTACAATAGATCTAAAGTCACATGGAGAGTTTGCATCACTGGCGGATTGTCTCCAGTTTAAGAAGGCTTAAGATCTGAATTCATAGAGCAGGAGCAGCAAACACATTCATGTATACAGAAGTGCCTGCATTGTGTGAAAGCTTTCATAATTTGTGCAGTGGGGTCTGCAAGAATGAAGGGTAATAACACTGTGAAACTGCACATTAGAGCATCATAACCATTCATAGGCCTCTATAACTCTTAGTTAAGAAACTGTGTGTTGTCTCAATCTGATGCACTATTACAATGAAGTCTGGAACTTCCTGTTGCTGACAGCCATATATTGGCCTTCAAAGAATCGCTCTGTAATTAATCGGCTTACTTAATAACTGACCAAAGCTGGAAATAAGTGTCCACTGTGTGGTCAAGCTTACCAACTACTGAAAATAAAATAAGCATTTCCCAATACCATAACCTGCTATGTTTAACTAATAAAGAAAACAAGGATCTTTACATAGAAAGAATTTTTCATACCACAGGGGACCGTCACACTTGACTGCCATATATTTCTATCCTCTAATATTATAGTATCTTTAGGTATGTAATACCTTTAAATCTTTATGGGTACCATATAGAGGAAGCACAGAAAATTCACACCATACTATATAATGCAACAAAGGAGTTAAACAATAAGATCATAAGTTGTATAAGTTAGCTATTATAATCAAAATTTAAAATATGTGATTGAATGAGTGCTTAGTGTCAGTTACATAGTTTTATAAATGCCAACAGTGATTAGTTTCAGTTAAGATTAGTGTTCTATGATCACAGCAGTGATCATTCACATTGACTCCACAAGGGGGCTCCCTTGTCAATGTTTACACTGCAGTCTAAATTACACACACTCACACATCTGCATTCCAGATCTGCAGCTCATCAAACAAGCTTTACATCTTCCCAAAAATCATATTTCACACACTTTAATGTGTGCTTGAGCACATTCTGCATATATCAGCCCAGCTTGTCCCACTTATAAAAGAGTTAGCAAAGGTATGGTGTAGGTTTGTGGGAAGAATGGGCTTCTGGGAACCTGGTGAGAGGACATACATGAAGTCAGTTTCCTCTCTCTCTGGGGGGAGCCCACACATTAAAGAGTTCTGAGTCATCTCTGCACAGTAGGACCTGGGCATGCACAGCTAACTCAGTATAGAAACTGTGGTGGAAGAACACAGCACCTCATCGGTGCTCCTGATTACAAGTTCTAAGTAGGAAACAATGACATCAGAGGAAGAGAGGAAGGAAGGATATTGTTATAAAACAGTAAGCAGATATCTCAGCGGCTGGTACTGCATTTATTTGAGCCATTTATTAGGAAATACACCAACCATTCACAACTATCCCTTTATCTATTTAACCTGTATTTTACCAACAGAGTCCAACTGAGACTAAATCTCTTGTACAAGATCTAGGCAAGACGGTTGCTCAGTTAAAAAATAATACCACACAAAACAATACATTAAGGATTCTTCATTTCTCAGAGGGAAACCTCAAAGGTTAATCTTAGATGCTGTTATCTCTAAACGGTACAACAAACACAAAGCTTCTACAAATAACACTTCACAGGTATCAGTAAGGAAGAGAAACCATTAAGGATTCTGCTAGGATGACAAATAAATAACCTTAAGGGCCTTTTTTTCAAGTATTTTTAAAAAGCGAGAAGTCTTATTTTTTAAAATCATTAGCTTGTAGGCTTGACTGAGGAATTAATTTATTGCTTCTTTACCCTCAGTATAATTTGTTCATGACTTTCCCTTGGCACTTTAGCTATATAATGAAACCCATTTCACATACTGTGTAGATCACTTTACGACTATAACTGTTGATTTGCAAGGGAAAACATTTAATAGTTTGGCCAATACTCTTACTTTCTAATATACAGGTATTCATTCATTTAACTCTCTCCTCACCACTGAGCAAGAATTTATGAAACTTTTGTTGTAATGTAAGTCCTGTTTGGATTATACTGCATATTCTCTAAAAGGTATGAATAATAAAATGCCTTTTATTGCCTCACCATAAACCTCTTGCTGTCACTATCCTGGCTGAACTGTATGATTTTACACTCGCCTCCAAATATTTCCAAAGACATGCCAGAAATCCTGCAGTCCCCTTACGATTCTAAGGTGGAACACAATGAAAGGAGACCATTTATTTCCATTAAAATTAACCCATTTTCTATTGTTCATGGAGATTTATATAAGACGCTTTCAAGTATTCCAGTCAAAAGCATGTTGTTGTCCATTCCTGTTGAGCCACCTCTTACTTTTGTCTTACCTTTTCTCAACTATTAACCACAATTTTGATTTAAGCAAATTCCCTTGGTCAAAAGGGAGCTTTGGCTCATTACGGTTATCATGTTGGTCACATACTAGTAAGCTTCTTTGCTAATGATTTAGATCTTCAGGTATACTTTCCTTTAAGACATAAATAATGTTGCATTCTGGGTAAATTTCCAAAGTTTGGCATTTGTTTCCAGCCTTACAATATCAGGACTTTCAAAAAGCGAAAGGTTTACAACTTTTATTTATGTATTCTTAGATTATTAGTTTGGAAAATATATTTAGCAACCTATGTCATTATTTTTCAGTATGTTTGACCATTTGAGTGCACCTTGTAATAGCAAGAGGGGTGAGTGTCAAGTACATCACAGAAAATGGCTGATGGAAATTATGGCCTCTCTGACTCAGCAATCATTGCGGATCATATTTCTGTTCCCATACAGTAAACTCAAGAGGCATTTGAGAAAATGCTACCTATGTTTTAAGATCACTGTTGAACCATTTAAAGTGACTCATTCTATCTCCTGCGTCATTTTCTTTTCCACCGTCTCCACTTACAATAATTTCCTCCCAAACTTTTGACAACTTAAAAATTGAAATTGAACACAATGCAGCAATCAGGATATATTTATAGGCTACTGATGTGTGTGGGATTGTAATATACTTTAGGTGCGACCTAATATCAATTTGTCAGTGTCACCACAATTCTCATGAGATGAATAAACCTCTAGATGAATCTCCTAGCTGAATAGACACTACAGAGGGTTGCTCTGTGTTTATGTACTACACATATGTACATATATAGTAAATGTGTTTTATGTGGATTTACATAGATGTGTGAACGTGGTATGCATGTATAAGTGTTAATTAGCATGTAGAGGGATGCCGTTTTAACGTTTGTTAAATGCTGGTTACATGCATATCTCTGTCATTCTCTGTATCTTTGTTCGACCTCTAATTGTTGTTTGAAGAATGCCAGGCAGAAACATTTGTGGAAGAGTGGACCAGTGAGAGCACATGTCTTCCTGGTGCTTAGCAATCATCGCTTGTAACCAGAGGGTTGTAGGATCTAAACCTGGGTCTAATCCTGGCCATATGCATTATGTCAGTTAAACTGGATTTGCACTATTCTGTTTTAGAATGAAAGAACACATTCCAAAGGAGAAGACATGAAATGACTGAAATAAAATAGACCCCCACGAAACATAAAACACAAGAAACTAATGATTTAATGTGAAGTCTGCTTTGATTGAATGTGTGAATGCTGTGTTTGATTGGATCCCTGGCTGAGTATGTTGAATTGAATGTAGCCCTCTTTTTAGGAGCAGGGATAGCATTGTATGTTAAATGCCTGTACCGAGATCTGTGTAGAAACAGATGTGTTCAAATGTTTCCCCAAGTCTGCTCATGCAGTTTGTTATTTAAATCTGACAATGTACAGGACAAATATAGGATTAGCAGGAATTCAAAATCCAGTGGAATGCGTATATAAAAATAAATAATGTATAATATAAATAAATTATTTTTTTATAATTGTCTGTTGAGTGAGCTTCCCAACATGCAGTGCCTGGACCGCAATTCAAATATATAGCAAAGATATCCCTGAATTGCATAAGAAATACTCAGTTCTGTGCTGCTGCAGCTTTCATCTTGACAACTCCCTCCCCCGCCCGTACGATTCCTGAAAGAGTCGTTAGCAGTGAAACATGATTCACACCAGGGTGCTCCATGAAGCTTACAACACAGTAATTAATGGAACCGAGTCTGGCCAAAAGAAAGTTTCACAAAGAAAATGTGTAAAATTGCTCAATGTTTTCGAACAAGCAGTTTTGCAATGTTTACACGAAGGTCAGACTTGAATGTTATAGAACCGCTCAGCTTGCTTTATATCACAAGAGGCATCAATGTACGGAAATGTAATGCACAACAAATCCTGATCTTGCAGAAAGAGGCCTTGATACTGTTAATTGTCATGAAATATAAAATAAAATAAAATTCATACAGTGCCATGAAAAAATACTTGCCCACATGTTGTAGGTTTATACATTTTGCTCATTTTTTAGACTGAATTTCATCAGATCTTTTTGTGGGTTGAAGTAATACAGTCTGTGAGAAAACAAGACACCAAAATGAGATGGTTATTTCATCTGTTCGTTGTCCAAGGCAATTTTCAGGCATTTCAACCCATGCATTTTACTGAGTTGTGGAGTTCTACATTAAGGAGCAGGCCTTAATGAGAATTCCTCCATGATACAGCGAAATACTGATCAATAGCTACAGGCTGGTTGCAGTCTTTGCTGACAAAGTTACCTTAACTAAACCAACTCTAAGCAGGTTTTCAGTTGGGAGCATTGACTGTTGTATATATCTGATATTTGGTTTTGGTTGAATATCTTACAACATTGATTCTCAAAATAAACCAAAATCAGACGCGGAAATTCTCCATGGCACAAAATCAATATAAACTTTGTTCAAATGCGTTGTAGTCTCATTATATTCAGGTCTACAGTGTTCCCTATGACTGACACAGAAGTCACAGAGCGTGCTGCAGTTGAAATTAATCTAGGTCAGAGTTTTCTATAAATTATTGTCATGCTCAAAAAGATTGACTAAAAATGTAAGTTTATGTATTATGTTTTGGATTTAACAATTATCAAGTGCCATACTAGCCAATCAAAATTCTGATAAAAATATAGTTTACATTAAAAAAGGAGCCCTTTGGCAATTTGAGATGCACAGTAAAATTAATATTATAGCCCTGGAACTAATTTCATTTTTATCACTTTACCCAGAAGCAAGCCTTCTCTTTTTGAATTTGTTAAATGTTTCATGCTTGGGTTACAGCAATTAAAAATGTTTAAAGACTTCTCTTCTACTCTCTTAAGTGAAGTTAAAAGGGGAAACAGAGAAAAAATAACTTCAGCTCTTCTGCACTTTTCTACACATACTATTTGTATTTTGATTATTTTACATCCAAGTTCAACTTATCTTCCAGGATATTCAGTTCAGTCAAAAACAGTGTTTGCAAAAAGTATTTCCGGATAAGTATATGACAGCAACCTTTTGCAGCTGGAAAAGTTTCAGAGATTACATGATTGATATGACGTTTATGGTGCAGATCAAATCAGAGCAAAGTCAGCAAAACTATCAATATTTCAAAATCATCTTAGCAATAGAATTGAATGACCTTTGACCTCCAAAACTGTGACGAACTGCTTAACACGACATTTCTTAACATGCAGTTACACCCACTATTACTGAAGCAGCCCATATGTAACATTTTGTAACAAGTTGCAAGGAACATGACAGAGATGGCTTTTGGAAAATATTCAGTTTTGTAACACTTTTGTTAAAGAAACATTAGAAGTGGTGTCAAAACGTGTTTGACAAGATGCTTTTCAG